>JAPZDZ010000025.1:931360-943769 GCA_029783805.1 Acanthurus tennentii
ACACACACACACACACACACACACACACACACACACACACACACACACACACACACACACACACACACACACAGGTGGAGAGGATGATGTCAGTAAATTACTGGATGATTTTTTAAACTATTTTTTTCGTTCTCACTGAAGATTCGACCTGTTTCAGCTCATTTTAAAGGAGAAATTCCCTTTAAGAGAATCTGAACAGAAAGTAAAGATGCTGTTTCTTTTCACACTGATCGTCTTTTCAGAGCTTCACTTCCTTTCACTTTCATTTGGACACAAACAAGTTTGAATCTGATAAAAAACAATCTCACATGATTCAGAGTTCAGCCTGAATATGAATATTTTCTGAACCCACAAAGTGCTCTTATCTTTTGTTAAAGTCGCTGCAAGAAAATCAGGTAATAAGAAGAGAAAGAAAGAAAAAGAAGAGACAGTAAATCTTTCCGTCTGTTGCAAAAGTGTTGGAACAGAAACTCAAAAGTCCGTTTTGGAAGAAAAGAAATGATGCGTTAAGAGATTTTCTCTGCAGTGATTCGACTCATTAAAGCTGGAAACTTTAAACTTTTTGTCCTCAGAGAGAAAAAAAAACTCAACTTGGGAACAAAATGTGTCCAAATTCTGTCCGACATGAATCTCAGAAGCATCAAACCCTCAGAGTTTCACCTCCGACTGCGTTTCCACCACAAACCAACGGATCGAGTTCAGCTTCCATCCTGTTCCATCCTGTTTTATCTCGTTTCTCACCTTCACCAAAAAAACCCAAACAAACCAGAACAATCGACACAAAAACTCTTCGCCTTGTTTGTTTTAATCTGACTGAAACACGTCTGCCGAAACACCGACCGTCCAAAACTCTCCTCCAGGAAAACTGATCAAAGGTCAGAGGTCAGAAGATCTCAACAAAACTCGACAAAAACTCCAGGAAATAAAATTCTTCAGACCGAATCCAACTGGTTTTCTTACAGAAGCCGAGAAACGACAAAACGTCAGATGTTTTTCATCCCTCTTTGATTCTCAGAGACGTTCGTGGACCTGCACAGGGAGTCTGAAGCTGCAGCGTCCTGGACTGACCTGCAGGGGGCAGCAGCGACACTGGAGCCCATGTTCACTGTGTGAATCTGAGCTGTGATCGTCGCTCCTGAACTTTCATCCTTTAACCTCAGAAATCCAATCTGATCTGCTGCTCGGCGGTTTGTTCTGCGTCTCACTTCAGTTATTGATCAGTTATTGTTATCAGTTATTGATCACAGTCCGATTTATTTGGGACATAAAAGCTGAAACCCTCCTTCAGATGTCACTGTTTCAGGTTTGTTTCAAACATTTCAGACCTGGAAACTCAAACCGGCTTCAAAAACTTTTCAGGATCATAAAAACCTCAAACCAAGGCTGAACTACGGCGCCACCAACAGTCAGACGAACATTTCACAGTTTACTTTCCATTAAAAACACAAACGGATGAATTTTCTCTCAGAAATCACTCGGCTTTCTAACGGGTGCAGTTTTTTTTTTTTGTCTAATTAAATAAAATCCGTTTGTAGTTTTTTTCTCCTCAGTTCACTTTGATTTCTGCGTGTTCAGCTTCACTCTTTCAGTCACGCGGCCGTTCAAGATGCAAATAAAGTCAACGAAAACAAAGTTTGATGCAGAAACGAACCTTTTTGCTGTTTTTAACAAATCAACTCAAACACGGCTGTTAGAGGTCGATCTCAACCGCGTTCACGTGTTTCCTGTTTTTAATCTCTTTAAATCTGTTCATCATCATGTGACCCTCAAAGGGGGTCCCGCCCCCCATGTTGGGAAACACTGATGATGATGATGATGATGATGATGATGATGATGATGATAATGATGATGACTGAGTGAAAAAAATAAAAGAAGAAGAACAGCTGAATAAAATCTTTTCATCAAAGTTCATTCGTGTTAAATTTTTCCTTTAAACTGAAACTTTTCCACAAACTTCCTTCAGAGACTCAAACAAACATGAGACGCGTTCGAGGACTTCACGAAGCTCGGAAACAACAGAGACAACAACAGTATTTCAACCAGGAGGGTGAGAGGATGAGAGGATGAGAGGGTGAGGGGGTGAACGTCCGTGATGCTCGCACAGATTCATGCAGCTAATTTCATTTTTTAACTGCGGATCAAAAACTCTCCAACTGCGAAACGAACTCAAACTTCTACAAGCTGCTTTTTCTTCTTTCGTCTTAAATATTTTTAAAGATTTTATCTGAGAAATTATTTACACAGAATTTTAAAAAATAAAACTTTTTATACTCAGAATAGTTTTTTTTAATAAGAAGTTATGTTTTTTTAAAAATTTTTCCTTTGTTACATAAAAATAAGTGACTGTGTTTCGGCTCGAAAACACAGGTGCAGCAGGTGCAGGCAGAGGGGGCGGGGCTAAGGGCTGTCAATCACAGTGACCGGGGCTTAAAGGGCAATCCCACCAAATATTGCATGTGTTTGTTGCTGCTCAAAGCCTTCAGACAAAAAATCTCTTTTTTATTTTGTAGAAATGAGAGGTGACCTTTCACCTGCAGTGATGCACAGGTGTGACATCACTGCAGGGCGTGGCCACAGGTGTGACATCACTGCAGGTGCACAGGTGTGACATCACTGCTGGGCGTGGCCACAGGTGTGACATCATGGCAGGTGCACAGGTGTGACATCACTGCTGGGCGTGGCCACAGGTGCATTAACACTGGTACAACGCAGGTTCGTTATTGTTTTCATTTTTGACTATTTTTGATTAGAGATGAAATGAGAAGCTGGAAGCAACAAACGTTTGCTTTTTTTAAGAAAAATCTTTTAATCAATTTTTAAATTTTTCAAAAAGTTGCAAATTATTTTCTGTCGTTCGAGGGGAAGCAGATTTTATGAAGTTTTGACTGACAGGAAATGAATCTGCAGCAGTTTGCTTCAGGATTGACTGTTTCAGTCGTTTAATAATCACAAACGCTGATCAGATGTAGTTTTTGTTTGGTCGAAGGTCTGAAGACGTCTCCTCGGACTGGTTTCTTCATCTTAAACATGTTTTTTGTAAAAAACTGCTGGTTTCAATAAAACAGCAACAACAACAACAAAGGTGGAAATGCCCTTTAAGAACGAGACCTGAAAGCGAGATAAAGCTGAAGCCTGATGGGCGACTGTTTCTGCCTCACACACGCAGATCTGAAGTCAGCGTTTCTGCATCTGCAGGTCCAGAGGAGAGAAACTCTGCGGCGCATCTTTCCTGCGTCTCTCAACACTTTCAGTTTCTTCTTTGAAATGCATAAGTTTTCTTCAGATTGCAGCAAATTTACGACAACAAGAAGTGCATCTGATCTACTGTCGTCCGTCTTTAACGGGACAGCGACTCTTTTCTGTTAGAGGGCACGTGGACACACGTGGACACACACACACACACACACACACACACACACACACACACACACACACACACACACACAGCAGGAGGCACACGAGGCTTCGGGTCAAAACGAGGCTGAAACGCTGCGAAGCTACACGAGTCCGACTCAGCATCTCTGTCAGGCAGAGGCGTTCAGGGAAACCTGGGAAAACTGAGTTCCAAACGTCACAGAGAGGAAAACTGAAGGATGAACTGATCTGAGATCAGATGAGACACTTTTGGGTTGTTTCTGCTTCCAGCGCCGATCAGCAGCGATGAAACACGACTGAGGAGCCGAAGTTTTAATCTCAGATTATTTCGTCTGAACGACTTCAGGAGGTCAGAAAGGAAATAAGTTCAACACTGAAACTGAATTTGTCTGATTCTTCTTTCTGCTCCACTGAATCATCTGAGATCTTCTGATTCACTGGATCCACATGTTTTTACGTCCTGATGAACTGACGTCTCGACTCAAAACAAAGTTTAGAGAAAAGTGTCTCATGTGATCGCAGAATAATCTGACGATTATCAGCTGATCTGACTGGACGCGAGTCTCATCGACGGGCAGCGTTTTGATTCTCTGAAGCCTGAAAAAGCTGCAAAGAAGCAGGATGTCGACATCAAACCTTCAACCTGCTTCTCTGTGACGGACTCACATGAACACAGATCAGTGTGATCAGTGATCAGTGAGATCAGTGAGATCAGTGATCAGTGTGATCAGTGATCAGTGATCAGTGATCATTGTGATCTGAGGGGAATAAACTGACCTCAGAGGAGAAAAATCAGATATAAAAATACACAGATCTCTTCTCATGGCTGGTTTCCTGTCAAAGTGGCTGATTAAACAGTGGGAGGTTTTTTTTTTCGGACCTAAAGACAATCAGGGGTCAAACAATCCGAACCAATCAGGTGTCGTCTTTCCCGTGGAGTGATGGCCGACCCGGCTGCCGGTCGGAGCACGGCGAGCGTCCGTTCAGGATCTTCCAAGCGTTGTTGGTTTTGTACAGACGGTTTCTTGCGTAAAGCCGACGTCACGTGAGCGCTTTGTTTGTTTTTGCGTGTTTGCGTCGCTGCGAGTGCTTTTTTTTTCAGGAACATGCAGATAAGACTCGTACAAGCTAATGCCTAAAAGGAGAAGCATCTTGGTTTTGCTCGGTTTCAAGCATTGCAGAGCGTTTTCAGTTAAGTGCCTTCGATGGAAAACTCCCCTCCTTCACTTCCCTCCGACCTCCATCAGAAACCTCCGGGGCGTCTCGCCGAGACTTCGCCGTGACGTCCAAAGCTCTGCACACAGTCTAGTTGGGGGAGTGATGAGTGGGCGGCGGAGCGGCGCCGACCCCCATCCTCTCCGCCTCCGTCCGGGTGGCGCCCAACTGCCGATTCCTGCCGAGCTCCTGGAGCAGAGGGCGTGCCGGGTCACTTCAGCCGGTCGGATCGGAAAGAGTCCTCCACCGCCGGGTCGGCCAGCATCAGGTCGCCGTCCAGCATGTCCAGAGCCAGCGGGTCCATCCGGAGCGGGTCGTCCAGGGAGAAGGGGTCCATCTCGAAGCCGGGGACGTGAGACAGAGCGCTGGCGATCTCCTTCGACAGGCCCGGCGGCGAGTCACCTGCAGGGGGGGGGGGACAAACATCAGTCTGACTTCCTGTCTGCAGCTCTCAGCTCGTTGGTTCCTGCTGAAGATGAACTGTGAACATTTAAAACTTCTGAGGAACATTGAAAGGAACCGGATCAATCGTGTCGTCTTTCAGTTTTAACAGAAGATCGAAATGATCACGAGTCGTTTCTTCATGTTTTCATTTGTCTCACTTCACCTTCAGTCGTCTGTGATTCTGAGACTCTTTCTCTTCTGATTTTACAGGAAAATTTACCCTCAAATCAAATCAATCACAAGTATTTCCTGTTAGAACCTCTGGACTCTTTCAGCTGTTTTGTTGTTCTGAGTTTCTGGCTTTAAAAGCGTCTGTGTGTCTTAAACACAGAGAACTTTGATGCTCAAAAAAGCTACATTTTAAAAGACTCGACAGACTCAAATCAAAAGACTCGAAAGCCTCCAGCGTTCATGTTTCAATCTGTTTTCTTTCTGCTGAACCAGACGGATGAATTTCAACACGAGAGGAACAAAATCAGTCGATTTTAAACTGAACTTTCCCTTTCAGCTTCACAAAAACAAGCTCAGAACAGTTTTTAGATACTGACTGAAATATCAGCTCTTATCAGCTTCTTCTCTGATCAATTACTTCCTGTTAAAAACCCACGTTTGCTGATTTTACGCTCTTTCATTCTGTGAAGCTGCTGGTTTTCAGACGAGCGTTTGTGTTGCAGATCTTTCTTCAAACGAACAGAACAGAGTCATGAAGCGTCGAGCTCGGACCCACCGGTGAGGATGATGTTGGGCACGTTGTGTCGGCCCTCCCCGCTGCTGTAGTTCTGGTTCTGGTTGTTGAGGAGCTGCTGGTCCCCGGGCTCCTGCATGTCCAGGGGCCCCTGCGTGTTGGAGGGGAACTGGTTCTTGTCGGTGCTGCCGCAGCTCAAACCGCCGTGGTTGAGAGACAGACAGTCGCCCTGGTTGTCTGCGGTGAACTGAGACACGACAGGAGAACAGAAGAGTTCAGTCACATCCAGATTCTGTTCTTTAAAGATGAAGATCGTGTTTAAGATAAAAGTTTGTTCTCAGCGTGCGATCAGAAAACCAGACTGGGATCAAAAAAAGACAGAATTCTGCAGCTAAAATAAAACAAAATAAGAAATCAGTTTAAAAAATGTGACATTTTCACTCGACAGCAAACAGGAGCTGCGTTCAGCTGCTCTGTTACCTGCTGGTTGGATTTGCCCGTGAGCTGCAGGTTCAGGTAGGGGTCGTCCAGCAGGGAGTTCAGCAAGGCATCCTGGGAAACACGAGGGTCGAGTCTCGGTTACAAACATCTTCACAAACACTGGAAATGAAACTTAAACAGTTTTTTTCTCCGTTTCTGCGTTTCTCTGTGTTCTGGATTTTTTTCCTGTTATTTGTCGGATGTTTTCCTTCACAGCGTTCAGGAGTTTTTGTTCCTCAGCGCTGCTCAAACCACAAGTTTACTCTCATAAATGAAACGAGTTTGAAGCAGAAAGTGTCGTCTAGATTTTAAATTTCAGATCAAACCTGATATTTTGTTGGTTTCAGTGAAGTCTGAGATCTGCTGAGAGCTTCATCTGTGTTTTATCAGTAATTTAGTCAGAAAACACAATAAAACAGAACCAAGTAAAGTCATTTGAGTTTGGTTGGTTTGGCTTTAACGCCCGTCTCTCTCTCTCTGTCTGTCTCTCTCTCTGTCTCTCTCTCTCTCTGGCGTTAACGAGGAGAGACAGTTTCTGCGTTAAAACAGCTTCCAGTCTGTTAAACAGCAGAAAACAGCATCAGATGCTTTTCTCTTCCGTTTCACATCACGTCTGCAGCTCTCAGACGCTCTCTGTTATTTCTGACCTCATGTCTGTGTTTGTTGTTATTTCTCAGCAGGTATGAATTTCAGACTGGAGGAGGAGATGGAACTAAATTTAGCACATGTGCTAATAAAAGTAATTGGCACTAAGAGCGACGACATCAACACGAACACATCGACAGCGTGAGAGAAAAGTAAAAGAGCCCGATTGTTCCTGACTGACTTACAACACCGAGCACAGACGAAGTACCGAAGAGGATTCAATCAGCTAATCGAATCTGGCATTTCCAGCGACTAAAAATAGTGCAGAGGCATCCGCAGATGACACAGTGTTTCTGCAGGACACCAAAACAAATTCCAGCTGCTTACAGAACGAAGTTCTGAGGCTTCGCTGGTCGTCGGGACACAAACAGCCAGGAGCTGCTGCTGTTTGCGCCATAATAACCGTCTGTATTTTTTCCTGTAATTAGGGGTTTTCCTGCACAGAAAATTTGTTTGCAATAATCAGAGCGTGTTTTCGCTGCTCTGCGTTGATGACCGGCGATCAAAACAGAGGACGCATGTGACTTTTGTGGTCGTGAAGCTCGATGATTCGTGTCCAGCAGACTGTGGACGACGTGAGGAAACAAAAAGGACTCATGCTTCTTATTTCTGAAGCTGACGGAAAGACAAACAAACTGGATGAACTTTCACAAATGTTTCTCTCTCTGAGTGACTCAGACGATCAAAGCTGCTCTTTTGAAAGATGACGGCTGAACAGACAAACAGACAAAAACACAGACGAGCCTGAACTTTGTGCTCCGTCCTTCAGATTAACGTTCAAATGAAGAAATCTGCAACGACAAGCTGCCAGATTACCATGAACGACGTGTGAACCCTCCTGTGATTTCATCCTGACTAACACTCTGACTCATTGAACGGATCCCACACAACCATCATCTGATGACTCTGATGAAGATAAAACCTTGATTTGTTCAGAGACCTACAGACTCCTCCCACTGCATCACCATCAGCTCAGAATTACTGCAAAAATATCAAACTGGAACGTGCAGACTGGCTGAAAAAACAGAGGAATAACCAGCATGTAATAAAAGCTGAAGCCTCTAGGGGGCAGAGTAGCAGAGGACAGTTTGCTGTTGCTTCAGTCTCAGTGGATCTGTGAGGGTCGAAGCTGGTGTGAAAGCCTCTGACGGTCACTTACGTTGTAGAGGTCGGTGGCCAGATTGTGGCTGATCTGCTGGAGCTGAGGGAGGCCGTCGGCTCGCTGCAGCTCCACTTCCTGTTTGACGTGACACTGAGGGGCGGAGCTCTGCACGCACGGATCCATCGGCCTCTCGTTCTTTATCAGCTGTGCGTTCACCGTGTTCCCCTGCTGCCCCATCGGCCGCTGCTGCTGCACAGAAACACACACGTTGAACAAATGCATCTTTACACAATAATCCACGTAATCTGCTAATCTGGATTATTTTACTTCCTTTTATTCAGAACTTACCGTCCCAAAGTGCTGCATGTGCTGGTTGTGTGTGTTGCGCAGGTTCTGCAGGTGGAGCTGTTGCATGGACTGCGACTGCTGCTGCTGCTGCTGCTGCTGCTGCTGCTGCTGCGCGTTGGGCCGTGGCTGCTGCAGGCGGTGCAGCTGTTGGTGGTGGTGTTGGCCCAGAGGAGAAGGCTGCTGGGCCGGCTGGTGCTGGTGGGACTGGCTGAGCGGGTACGGAGGGAGCCTCTGGTCCAAAGGCAGTTTGCTGGTGTCCAGAGGGACGCCCTGAGGGTGGGGGGGGTCAGAGGGGTGTTAGTGCCGTTCTTCAGATTATTTAATCTACACCTGTTTGTTTTTTCTGTGACGGAGGAAAAAACTCTGCAGCTTCAAGCTTCATTGACACGAAACCAAAAAAACAACAAACTACAAAAAGAAACAAAATAAGATTTTTACTTCACTGTTTACAAACGTGTGTGTGTGTGTGTGTGTGTGTGTGTGTGTGTGTGAGAGGAGGCCGGCTCACCTGTGTGATGGAGGACAGGGTGGGGGAGATGGTGGGGGAGAACTGTTTGGAGTGATGCCTCCGTGACTCCCCCCCCATGGGCAGGATGAGCGGGGACAGCTGAGCTCGTCTCCGCGGCGACGTGCTGAGCGGCGGCTGGCCCTGCCCGCTGAGCAGCGGCGAGTAGGAGGAGCCAGAGCCGCCCACTCCGCCGCTGTAGCTGGGGTTACTGCTGGACACCGACTGGAGGGAGGAGTTACTGAGGGAGGAGTGCAGCGATTGGCTGCTGAGGGAGGACGGCAGGGAGGGGGAGGAGCTGAGGGACGACTGCAGCGAGGGGTTGCTGAGCGACGAGTGCAGGGAGGCGGAGCTCAAAGAGTTGGAGAAGGAGTGGCTGCTGAGCGATGACTGGATGTTGGGGTTGCTTAGCGACGACTGCAGGGAGGGGTTACTGAGCGTGCTCTGTAGAGACGCCAGGAGACCTGAGGAGGGAAAACAGGACGACAGCCGGTGAAACACAAACAACAACGACAGAGAAAAGAATCCAGAACGAAGAAACAAGAAGGTTAAAACAGGAAATGATCCTTCAAGTTCACAGAAGTTTGTTTTTGTGCAGAAAAACTTTTCACATGAATCTTTTTCAGAAACAAACGACGACACGAGTTCAGATTCTCTTTTGTCTCTGCAGCTTCAGTGTGAAAACACGGTGTGTTCGGGGACTCGGCTGCTCCCCAGGTGATCTCAGCAGGTGTGAACATCAGACACACACTCAGATCTCCCTCCACCCTCCTCCACCTCCACCTTCCTCCATCCCTCCCCTGCTTCTTTTTTAAACACTCAGCAGGTCACGTTCATGTCTTCTGTCTGAGCTGCTTCAGGACTGAAACCAGACGTGAGACCAAACTCTTCCTCCTGCCGAGATGCTGATCTTACCTTCTGATGTTTGCAACGCTTCACCACACTGAAGACAAACTGCTCTGGTTTCAAAACAGCATCCATGGTGGAGCAGAAACATGCAGGTGTGTCAGGGGATCCTGAGGTTGTTCTTTAAAACAAATCTGAAGCTGACTGACATTTTTGTAGTAAAATGAGGAACCGACTGAGAAACGTCACCATCATCAGAGCCGAGCTGCTCCTCATGAAGTCGTGCGTGAGTTTATTTTTCTGCAGCACATTTCTGACGTCCGTCCTCCACATGAGGACCGTTTGTCCTCCAGCTGTGACAGAAGTCCGACTGAATGAACAGATGCTCCTCTTGTGTCTTCTGAGATTTTTGGACCCGACTGGTCACACAGAAGATCCAACAGGGTCACCAGAGTTCACACAGTTCATCATCTGGAGATCCTGACCAACCCTGTGTGGATCACATGACAGCCCTGTATGCAGAGTCAGTTTGGCCTGCAGGTGGCGCTGGAGGAAAGTTTATGTCTGTTTACTGTTTTCTGCCTTTTCATGTTTAAAAGTGTGAATCTGACAGCAGCTGTTGGTCAGAAAGTCACTGAACCGATGAGATTTCTCCTCTCGACTGTTAAAACCACCGCTGATTCAACAGAGTTTAAACTCTCATCGTTCTTTAGGAAAAGAGAACACAAACATTTCATCTACCTGCAGTTTCATCAAACACATTCAAACCAGAAGCTGACAGCTTGTGGTTTTCAGCCCGTCCTTCCCCTTGTGGTTCCACCTGACACTCTGTCTTTCCATCTGGTTCACAGCCACAGAAGTGCAGCACGGTAACCCAGACTCGGCTCTGGAGAGACTGAAGGTCGAGCCGACAGCAGCTTCCTGCCGGCGGTTTGTTTCAGTCACCTCACAAACGGTAAAAACACTATTTTTCCGAACTGCACTTAAACCCACGAAAAACCCCTCCCTTTTCTGCCTCTGCGGCTAAATTTAGAGCGCCGTCCCGCCGTACGTACCAGTTTCTTTCATCTCATTCGCTGTCACCCACACGCTTCCTGTGCGAACCTTCACTTTAGTCACCGAGCTGACGCTTTGATCCGCACTGACACGACTGCATCCACATCTGCACCCACCGGCAGAGGAACTGAACCACGACTCTTTGTTTACAAGCGAGTTCCTCTTCATCTGAGCCGACCTGATCGCGTGAGACGAGACTGAAACAGACAAATCAAACGAAGTCGGTTCTGAAGGATCAAACCGGTTTCAGGACTCGTGTCCACCAATCAGAAGGAGCAGCTGTTGTTAAAGTTAAGAACAGCTAACTTCTGGAGTTTCATCGTCGAGTCCATCAGTGACAATCACACTGAAAATGAAACAAAATGAACATCTGAGTTCAGGAAACATTTTCAGACCGAATATCCACAAACTGTCTGCTTGTTTCTCTGCGTTCAAGTTTTAATCACAGAAAACCAGAAACTCACATTCCAGTTCTGACATCGTTTTAAATCAGCAGATCGAATCACATTTCAGCCAATCGAGTGCAAAATGTTGTGTAATTTATTTCACATGAGGTTTCACCTGATTATTATCTGATGGAAAACAGGTTGACTGAAGAACGTGACACCATCATCTTCATTTTGGCTCAACGGAGCTTGAAAACTGTCTCCCTGACCTCATCGTCTCTGTGGTGAGACTGAATGTGTCTCTGCAGGTTTGTGGCTTTTTTACCAGCTTGTTTTACGGCCACGTTGCTTCCCTTCTGGTGAAAAAACACAGTCAGGTTTTCTCTCAGATTCACTGTAACGAAACTGGCCTCAAATATCGTCTTATTTCTTTCTAACAAACCGTTAATGACGTCTGGTCTTTCTGTCAGCAGTGCGACGTGTGGAAGTCACAGTTTCCAGCGTCTTAGTCATGAAAAGAAACGAGGTGGATGAACTAGTTTCTTCATGGTTCTCAACGATGAATCAACATCAAGTTGAAAACCCTTTTCTCACCTTCTGGAGACGATGAAAACAACAGAACTCACGCTGCAGAAAAACCTCTGAACAGCATTTCTTCAATATTTGGTGCCTAAGATCTTTAAAAAAACTTGACAGCAGCAAAAAAGAAGTTTTCTATTTCATGTAACTCAGTGATGCTACGAGCCAGAAACAAACCTTCCTGACACTAAAAACAGCTAAAAGATAAAAACCCGTATGAAACGGTTTGCCTGACGGAGAGAAAGTGGCTCGAACAGTCAGACAAACACTGGAGGACGGGCAGACTGTGGTTAGACTCGAGTCACGACCTCGAACCCAAAAACACAGACAGACTTCCAAGAAACGCCGACAGAGTGAGAAGAAGTTCAGCAGATCTGCAGCCTCCGACCCGAAACTCAGCGCTGTCTCACTCATGTCACACCTGCTGCTCTCGCCCTCCGGCCTCTGAGCCTCCAAACATCTCGTCTCTGACTCTTCTGACTCTGACTGACTTTTCACAGCTTTTCTGCGGCCGAAGGAGGCTGAAGCTTCAGTTTACTCACCGTGAGCGTCTCTTCTCACACCGTAGGGCGATATGACCTCAGATCAGTATCAGGATAAATTGGGCAGTTTTACCTCGATAACAATAAATGCACGATAAATCCCCGACCACTGTATATCTATAACAGGCCTGCAGGATTCAGGAAAAAATATGAATCTGGATTTTTTAGCTTTGAATTGAAATCACGATTTTCTGCCACGAT
>JAPZDZ010000025.1:949227-959535 GCA_029783805.1 Acanthurus tennentii
TTCTGAGCTGTGTGTGTGTGTGTGTGTGTGTGTGTGTGTGTGTGTGTGTGTGTGCATGTGTGTGTGCGTGTGTGTGTGTGTGAGTGTGTGTGTGTGAGTGTGCATGTGTGTGTGTATCTTGGTTTGTATAAAACTCACTTCTTCTTCCCTCTCCGTCACTCTGACCTGGAAGACAAGACAGAGAGACAGTCAGTCGGTCTGATGGACGAACAGACAGACAGACGGTCAGACAGACAGACAGACAGACAGGTAGGTTTGACAGACAGACAGGTTTGACAGAGTGCCGTTTGCTGAAGCTTTGACCTCAGGTTACACTGAGAACTTCCTCTTGCTGGCAGTTGGAGGAAAACCTGTTTAGACTGAGATCTTTATCCGGAGGAAGCGTGCGAGCCGCTCAGTCCGGTTCAGGAATGAAGACGCCGTCACGTCACATCGGCTCCGAAATAAAGACTAAAAAAAGCTGCTGGGCTCTCAGAGGACAGGAACATCACACCGCTTCCACTTCACGCCGCCATGGTTCCAGTCGGACGACAGGAGACGACGACTCTTCTTCAGTCAGAGTTCAACATCAACCTTCCCTGCAGCTGATTGGACGAACGGAGCTTCTGCTGGGCTGTCATTGGTCAGTTTAAACTGAAACTACAGAGTCCAGGTTCTCTGGTCTGAGTGACTCTAAACTGAAGCTGCTTTTTATGTCTTTAACTGTTTTCGTTTCAAGCCTCATCATCTGGTCAAAGTCATTAATACGTTTGGGAGAAAGAAGGAGAGCTTTGCACGACGGAGTCTGAATGAAAGAGGAGGATAATTAAGACAAGAGACATAAATCAGCAGACTCTCGATGCCAGCAGCTGTGCTTCCTTTGACTCCGACCAGGTTTTGTTTCCTCGTGGCTTCAAACCCACCGAGAGTTTCAGAAACAGAAGTTTTCTCTGTTCATCCGCTCAGATTCTGTCGACTCTGTCGTTTTTTAATGTGATTTTTTCATGATTCGACCACTGGAGAGCAGAATAAGAAGTTAAATGGTTTCTTTTGTGTCTGTTTGTTCAACATAATAACATTTTTGTTCATGTAACAGCAGAAGTTAAACCTCCCGCACTGTTTCTCTTGGTTCTGTGTTTGATTTTTAACCAGTTCAGGTTTTGTGGGCTGGTTTTGTTCTGTGCTGCCTCACCGGTGCGTCTGTTGCTCTGGGGGGTGAGGGTGGGCCCTCCCGTCATGAAGGGGTCTCCTGTGGGGGGGTTCATCACACTGGTGTGGAGGGCCGAGTCGGAGTTGGTCCTGAGGGGTCAAAGACAGACGGTGTTAGAGACGAAGAGACAGAGAGTCACAGAAGAGACGCGGCTGCGAGGAAGCCGAAGACCAGGTGAGTCTTCGTCCTCCGACGCAGCGCGACCTCCAGGTGAAACACGCCGCCTCACAGCTGGAAGCACCAACCGAAGCTGCAGGTCACGACCGAAGCAAACCGACATGATTTGTTTAATTATCTGATCAAGATTAAAATGTTTGACCTCTGAGTTCAGGCTGAAAGCAACACGTGTGCACTTTCTGAAACGCAGCAACAGTTAAAAGCATTTCAGAGCTCCACTTCAGAAAAGTCCAAAGTGTTTGACCGCAGGAGCCAGTCACTGAAAACACAGCTGTTTCTGGTTGGACTGCTTCAGAAAGCAGCCCTCTGTTCTCCTGCACTGAGCAGATAAGTGACGGGCCTCCGTTTACTTTCAGTGTACCGAAGTCTTTACACATGTTTACTGAAAAGGAGCTCGGCTAATGCAGATAAGACAGCGAACTAAACAGAGGATAACAGAGAGAAGGATGAGAGTACAAAGGACAGACATGAAAGGAAGAAACAGACCAGAAAGGAGGAATTTAGAGAGAGAAGAAAACAGGATCTGTGTCGGTTTAAAAGGCGAGAAAACTTCAGAATCTGAATCAAATCAGAAATAAAAAAAAAGAGAGATGAAATGTTCCAAAGTAAAGTTTGATAGGACACACTCTCATTTTCAGCCACATGGTTTTATTTTGTCCTGAACAGACTGGTTTCCACTTTCAGGCTGAAGCTGGAGGAAGTCCAGCAGGAGGAAGGAAGGGAGGAGGGAAATGAAGGAGGAGGAGGAGGAGGAGAGGATGAGGAGGATTCACCTGTTGAGTGCAGTGGTGGGGAGACGATACAACTGGCTTTTATCCCCCGGGAAGTTTCCGGACCAATTCCTTTTCATGATCGACAAGAACACAAAGTTATTCTCCTCCACCGAGCAGGAACATCGCAAAGGAGGAAAATAAATGGGGAGAAGAAGAGCGAAGGCTCGGAAAGCAAACGCAAGCGAAGGAGGAAGGAAGATGGAGGCAGCGAGCGAGCGAAGGACAGAGGGAGGCTGGCGACGCCACGGCAGCTCCTGTGAGCTCCTGTCTGCCAGTGTGTGTTCAGACAGATGCAAACATCTGCCTTTCTGTCTGATCTGAAGCTTCATGACCGAGCCATCACCATGTGTGGTCAGCACCCAGAGAAAAGCAACAAACGGGCCTTTATTTAGTGAAGAGAATCCATTACTCTGCTTCACTTAGTTGACAAACACAATTCCACGGAGCTAATTTGAACGTCTCTAAACGTCTCGTGTCGTCCGACCGACAGTCTGAAACACAGATGTTCAGTTTTCTGTCGTTTAAAACCTCAGAGCTTCCCTTCAGTCTGCTGCCAGCACAGACCGAAGAAAACGTTTTGCATGGAACAAAACAAAATGACATTTATAACTTAAACTGGACAAACTGTGTTTGCAGTGAATGCATCTGAAACAACACAGAGGGAATCTGGTTTACTGTCGTGTGCTCTTCTAAAAACAGCTTCAGGAGCCTCGATAAACCTGAATTCATCCTGACTTGCTCTTTATCTAACAGGCTATTTTAGCATCACTTCCCTTTGTTTAACTACAAAATCTTATCAAACCTCAGAGTCCTCTGCTTTCTTATCTGCTCCTGATTTAATGTGTTTTCATCCAAACTTCATGTTCACAGGACGTCTCGCATAATGTTGTTCGAAAGTGCCAACACAAAGACTAACACTCCGGTCTGATCTTCTCCTGCTTTTGTTCATTAAAGCAACATGAAACCCTCATATCCCTCAGCTGGCATCACCACCACAGAAGAAGAGCACGTGCATCCATCCGTCCTGCACGGCTGAACCTCCGACCGGGCAGGAGGACCGGACCGACACAAACGCTGCTTCTGACTCTGTTTCTCCTGGAGATCAGCAGTTATTGTCAACGAACCAGAAGCAAAACGTGAGGAAACACTCGGCCTCTCTGCGAGGTGACGCAGTGCAGGTGGAGTCACTCTGAAACCTCCAACAACTACGACTGTTTCTGCAGAAAACCTGATGCTCAGAAAGACTCCAGCCGGCAGATCTGAACCCTGTCAGTCTGTCAGACTTTAGGAAATGGCTGAAGGTCGTCTGCCAGCCTAATGTGTGTGTGTGTGTGTGTGTGTGTGTGTGTGTTGTGATGTGCAGCTGACCTTGGCTGAGGCCAGTCTCTCTCTGAAGGGTAATTGTTGTCTTGTTAGAAGAAAACCAGAAAGAACGCAGGCAGGCAGGCGAAAATTAAAGGACTGGAATGTTGCAGAAAACAGAAGAAGAAGATGAAAAAAAAGGCAGATTCCCAGAAGGAGGAAGGGCAAAGAGGAAGAGGACAAAAAAAACTGAGAGCTCTTCAAAACCAGCTGAGATTTGGAGAGACAGCAGCTAAAATCAGCTCTGTTTCCTGTTAGCAGTCTGGAGGTTAGTGTTTGTCCTGCAGACGCAGCAGCAGCAGCTCAGAAGGATCCATGAATCCTCTGTGAAGCTCCAGCGGCACCTCATGTGACTCTAAAAGGGGATTTTCTCGAGCAAATTCAATCAGACCTCAGAAAGAAAAACGCAGCCATGAGGGCGAAGGTTCAACACTTCAGCAGAGGGGGGGTGAACTCCAGCTGGAAGAGTCCTTCTAGTAACTCACATCACTGCCTGTTTCTCTCTGCAACTTCCACATTTTGATGCTCTTTTTAAAACTTATCTTTTTCAAATTTAACATTTTGAGAAAACCTGTTTTCAAACCTGAAAACCCTGTTTGCTGACCGAAAATGTTTTTTGCTTCAGATATAAAACGTGTCACCAAACAGGTTTTTGACACAATATTTTATTTTTTAATAAACTGGTGAAATTAAATTCTTGTATTTAATTTTGTCTTACTGACAGAATAATCTCTCAGTCTGAGGTGAGTTTAATTTTTAGTTTCACTTTGGTGAGATGATGCTGAACATTCAATGTGAAGTTCTTAATAACATCAAACGTGTCAGAACAGAGAACAAAAAGCTAAAGGCAACGTCTGACTTAAGGTGCCAGAGATTCTTTGGACACACTGAGGTGATGTTCTTCTTTTGAGCCGCTCAGATTCATGAAGAGCCTGTTTAGTCTGTTTCACTCAGGCAGAGTTCATGTTCACCTGCCTGTTTGGATTAAAGCTGAACAACTCAAACTGAAATATTATCACAGTGTGAAAACAGCCAAGTACAACATCCACATCACAGGAGCTGCAGGGGTTTTTTGGACGAAGGTGAAACATCTCAGCGAACCAGTGAAGCATCATGCTGCACTGATGCATTTGAATCACTGGGATCAATTTTCCACACCTCCGTCTCCATCGATCCTGACTCACTGATGAATCCATCAGTTTGTTGATTCTGCAGCGTTCGAACCGTCTGAGGTGTCGCAGAGGCTTCAGAGAGCTTCAGGAGCGAAGCAGAGGAAACTGAACAAGATGCTTTGAAAGTAAACAGGCATCCCCGCCGACGGCGGACGGGAGGGGAGGGGAGGGAGAGGAGAGGGGGGAGGTCGACGGACAGACAGTACCTTCTCCAGCTGGGGTCAGGAGGCGGGGACAAGTAGGCGGGGTTATATGGCGAGCTGTCCACCTGAGGAGACGAGCGGTTAAGGAAACAAGGAGAGAGGATCCGGTTTTATTCCACTTTCTGTTTTAATTAATCTGAAGACTGAAGCTGCTGCTTTCAAAATGATCCAAACTTCTCTTTTTTTCACTTGAGCAGTTTTCTCTTTCTTTGCTGCTTTCTGATGAAAAACCAAAGACAGTTTCACAAAGAACACTGACACAAATCATGTTCGAGGATGAGATGAGCACTGAAACAAAATGTGAGACTCAGCTTCAGTTCGGTCGTCTGATGACAAACTTACAAACAGAAAAACACCCTGATCAACAGTTTTCAGACTGTTTTCTTTCTGACTGCACAGTTTCACACTCAAACTTTTTACAGATTCACTCTTTCACACTTTCTACTGAACAGACCGGCTGTTTGAAGCTCAAGTCCAGGAGGATTTGAGCTGCTCAGAATTTTGCTTTCACTTCCTTTATACGTGACGACTCTTTTACAGGAGCTCGTCTTTGTCTTTGAATCACACTCACACAACCGGTGTCTTTATTAGAAACCCGTTTTCCACAACCTGAGGTTTTTTTTTTACAGACATTTTAACCAGGTTCTTTCTGTTTCCACCGTGTTGTCGGTGAGTGACGGTGAATCTGCAGGACCTCAGGGCTGATCTCTGCGTCCGGAGTGATCGGCTGCGACTCTTTACACCTCAGACTTCTGCCTGAACTCGACTTTCTGCACCTTTAAAAAGTTAAGCACTCGATGGCTGGATGAATCAGCAGGGACAACAAAGAGAAGAGATACTAACACCATCAAAAACGAAAGTAAATATTTGCTCAGAGTTTTAAAAGTTGACCTCTTCAGGAACTAATGAATGAGCTCTGAGCTGAAAGCCAGTGACAGGAAGTGAATGACAGACAGACAAACATTGTTGGTTTGGATCCTTTTGTGAGATTTTTTTGATTAAAACCAAAAAACGTTTCTCTGACTCTTCTAACAACCAGTGGATTTAGATTTGACAGTGAGCTGAAGGATACTTGTCGGTTGCGATACGGTCGAACCGGCGAGTTGAACCGGCGATCCCTCTGGACTCGCTCCACCAGACCGTGATGCCGAGTCGAGCGGTTGGACTCGAGGGTGGATGGGAAGGAGCCCTGAGAGCAAAACAGAGAGCAAACATTCACACATTCGATTCATTATGTACATTTATTCAACATGTCTGATTCTGTCACTGCAGCAAACATAAAAGAAGAGAAACATGAGATTTAAAAAATCCAAAACAGCTTCAAAAACCTTCTGCTGGTGTGTCTGTAGAAATTAGTTTTATGGTGGTCGACATTTATTTGAATTCAAAAACAAATGAATTGGAATCATTTTGCGTGTGATCAGAAATTTGTAAATTATTTCATCTGAAGACGTTTCAAACGTTGTGAAACAGAACTGCTGCTTTTTGCATCTCATGCATGAAAGCAGCTCTAAATTCGGCTGCAGAGACGTGAGGCTTAATTTAGAGCCGCTTGTATAAAAGTTTAAAGAACAACTCGAGTGTGTCGCAGACTTTTCATCACCCCGAAAGCTGCGAAAAGAACGAACAAAGGTTTCTGTTGCACTGTTTGTTTGTGTAATCACAAAATATCTGAAAACTTCACAGCTGAAATTCAGTAAAGAAACAGTCGAGTGGTGGTCAATGAGGTCAAGAAGCCAAAAACATCCTGCAACCTGCAGCCAAGTTAATCCAATCATGGTCTGACCTCAGAGGACGGGGAGGACGGCAGAAAAACCCAGGCTGAGGACCAGCTGTGGTATCAGCACAGGGGTAGGAAGGAAAATGAAAAACTTCCATTACAGAATGAGTTTGGCTCTGCAGAGCTGATGGGAAACATCGATGACTCAGAGGTGAAGAGCTGAAGGCTGCAGATTGTGGTGACACAGCAGACTGCGTCCTCAAAACACTTCACCATCACAACCACTGCTCCGGTCCGAGCAGTCGCAGCGTTAAAAACTGAATCTATACATGCTTTTAATTGCACTGCTCTCCTTCCAGGAGTGCACACTGAGTTCATAGTAGTTGCAGTACTAAAAAAATGTTGTTGCAGTAACAATGTGAGCGAGTAATGAAAGTGACAGAAATATCAGAAATAGCATCGGACGACTGAAAGCAGAAGCAGCAGAAATATTAGAAATCATCTAAGAAGCATCAGCCCAGAATAGCAGAAACAGCGACGGCAGCAGTATTTTTCCACTGCGGTGACGGAAGCAGTGACAGCAGCAGTGTTCATAGTGTTCGTAGGGTTAGTAGTGTTAGTAGTGTTAGTAGTGTTATTAGTGTGATTAGTAGTGTTGGAAGTGGTAGTGTTAGTAGTGCTGGTAGTATTCGTAGTGTTAGTAGAGTTGGTAGTGTTAGGGTTAGTGTTGGTAGTTTTGGTAATGTTGGTAGTGTTGGTAGTGTTGTTAGTGTTGGTAATGTTGGTAGTGTTAGTAGTGGTAGTAGTGTTAGTAGAGTTAGTAATGTTAGTAGAGTTAGTAGTGTTCGTAGTGTTAGTAGTGTTAGTAGTGTTAGTAGTGTTGGTAGTGTTGGTAGTGGTAGTGTTGGTAGTAGTGTTAGTAGTGTTAGTAGTGTGGGTAGTGTTAGTAGTGTTAGTAGTGTTAGTAGTGGTAGTAGTGGTAGTAGTGGTAATAGTGTTGGTAGTAGTGTTAGTAGTGTTAGTAGTGTTGGTAGTGTTGGTAGTGTTGGTAGTGTTAGTTGTGTGGGTAGTGTGGGTAGTGTTAGTAGTGTTAGTAGTGTTAGTAGTGGTAGTTTTGTGGGTAGTGTTGGTAGTAGTGTTAGTAGTGTTAGTAGTGTTGGTAGTGTTAGTAGTGTTAGTAGTGTTAGTAGTGTTAGTAGTGTTAGTAGTGTTGGTAGTGTGGGTAGTGTTAGTAGTGTTAGTAGTGTTGGTAGTGTTGGTAGTGTTAGTTGTGTGGGTAGTGTTAGTAGTGGTAATAGTGTTAGTAGTGGTAATAGTGTTGGTAGTGTTAGTAGTGTTGGTAGTGTTAGTGGTGTTGGTAGTGTTGGTAGTGTTAGTAGTGTTAGTAGTGTTAGTTGTGTGGGTAGTGTTGGTAGTGTTAGTAGAGTTAGTAGTGGTAGTAATGTTGGTAGTGTTAGTAGTGGTAATAGTGTTAGTAGAGTTAGTTGTGTGGGTAGTGGTAATAGTGTTGGTAGAGTTAGTAGTTTTGGTAGTGTTGGTTGTGTTGGTTGTGTGGGTAGTGTTAGTTTTGTGGGTAGTGTTAGTAGTGGTGGTAGTGTTAGTAGTGGTAATAGTGTTGGTAGTGTTGGTAGTGTTAGTAGTGTTGGTAGTGGTTGTAGCAGCAGGCAGGTAGCAGCAGTACTATCAATACTACAAGCAGCTTTAGCAAACTTTAGCTTCTCAGATGGTGAAGTCGTGACCTTCCTCTCGGCCTCTGACTGTTCGGCACGCGTTGCCTTTGTTAGTTAGATTTAGACATGAGAGGTGAGACCGGTGAGGCAGAGGACAGGAAACAATGTCAGAACCAGCAACAGAAGTCACGGCGATCTGTAAAAGCTCAGAAGTGACGTCTTGGTGGTCGTCACTCACCTGGAAGTCCTGAGGGTTCCTGCCAATCTGGTTGACGTTGGGCAGCGAGCCGCTGTAATACGGACCCTGACTCCGGGAAAGACGGAGCTTCTGGGCCTGAAGCTGACAGGACCAGAACCAGAACCAGGACCAGGACCAGGATGGAGACAAAAAGAAGACAAACAGACAGCAACATGTTAAAAAGATGAAGAACACAACCAGCAGACTCTTTATCAGGCACGTGATGTGGTTAGTGTGTGAAACACTGGCATCAAATCACCGTTAACTCCGGAGTGACACACACACGGTTTGATGTGAAGTCAGATCAGGAGTTATAGCTGTTAAAGTTATCTGGAAAGACCTGAGACCACATGTCAGTCAAAACCCCCTTCAACAACTCGACTAGTGCAGCTTTACTTCAGCAAGCACAGAGAAACAGGAACACTGTCTCACACCAGCTGCCCGTTTTATTCTGCACCGAATTCACAATCTGATTGATCGTTTTTAAAGTGTTAGATGGCCTTGTTCCAGTTTACACAAAGGATGTGCTGGGTATCATCTGAGATCTGTCAGCTGTTCCTGAATCCTGGCGAATAAAGATGTGATGAAATGTGCAGCACTTTGCAACCTTATTGAGGAACGTAAAGTGTATTTTTTATTGTAATTATTATAATTTATCAACACATCAGTCTGGCTTGAACATGAACACTGACTCAGTGACACTAATAACTTTTTTTGTGTCTTACAGATTCATCAATCAGGCCTCTTCACTGATTTACTCTGATTAAACATTAAACATTGATTAAACAACACGAGAAGGGACACAAAACCCAATGGTCCCTAAACGCAGCGTCCACTGGAAGGTGACTTGACCTTACTGTTGGACCTGCTTTGTCCTTAAAGGAAAACTCCCAGCATGCCGTCTGTCACCACTGACACACAGTCCTGCAGAGCTGCTTGTGAATGGTTCTCTGGAAATCATTCACTTTTCAGACCTTTGATGGCGTCTCTTTCATCAGAGCCACTGACGTTCAGCTGCAGACACAAACGCTTCAACAGATCAACCATCTCTCGAGGAATGTTAGCTGCAAGCTAGCAAAATGACAAATAAGCCCCAGAACATCCGTATCACACTGATTAATGACAAACATCCGCTTAAACAGAAAAGCGACCACAGTGAGAATAAAAAGGGTCAAATGTCACAGAAACACAACAAAAATCTTCACAAATTCTCATCAGAAGTCCAGAAAATATCAGAAAAAACGTTTAAATTAGCGGGTAAAAACATTCTTTTCATTTAAACCATATTTTACTCTTAAGTTCTTACAAACTACGGTTGATTTCTACTTGAAGTTCAGCTGATTTCACAGATAAATTCAAACCCCTGAAAAGCAAATCAAAGACAAACGCGACTCTGAACCTCTGATCAGAGCTCGAGCTTCAGTAACTGTACTGTAATTTGTTTTAAAGTACTCTCATCCGACAGCAGAGCATTAAACGCCAAGCTGAACTCCAGTTGGTGCTTTCTGTCAGCTGCGAATCGCGTCTGATGAACGTTTGTGAATCACCTCCAGCTGTTCTCATTAAACTTTCAATCCAGTTTTGTTTATATTGCAAAATTTGTTTGGTCAGGAGAGAAAAATACAGTCGGAGCACCAGAATGTCAGTTACTCTAATAGTTTTTTTTTTTACAGCGTGACTTGTACAATTTCAATAACAAAACAAGCTGTTGTGACCTCTGACTCACAACACACACACACACACACACACACACACACACACACTGACTGTGGATCTGGTGAATAATGAACCCGTTCTGTCCGTG
>JAPZDZ010000025.1:972676-983042 GCA_029783805.1 Acanthurus tennentii
TTTGTGCTTTCTCATCTCGCAGATACCCATGGACTGAGGTCGCGCCAGGATTGCTGATCTTAGCTGTGCCTTTTGCTTTGGCTCTGCCCAATGCTCAGAGCAATTGTTATTTTTGTTGTTATCATTATTATTTCTAGCAATATTATCATTGGTATTGGTACTAGCAATATTAATATTATCATTATTATTAAACACTTACATATAGCTTACATCTAGTTTAACGTATAGTTTTATCTTAGCGTTTGGCCTTAGCTCTCTCTCCCCTTTCTATCTCTTTCCCCTCCCCCTCTTGAATTGAATTAAACAACACAACAGCTTAGACTGGAAATCAACAACACACACTTCTATTCTGACCTCCGTGTAGAAATCACACTTCATACTCAATACTCACATGTCACATGTGGCACGTTCAAGGCAGAACATTTTTTATGGCTCGTTATGTAGTTTAACAGTGTTATGACTTCATGATAGTAAATAAAACACTAATGTAAGAAGTTAGTGTTGGAGACCTGCTGGAAGTCCTTCTCCTCTGCAAAGCTGAACTCCAAAGCACAAGTTTCCTGTTCGGACGACATCAAAAACTTGTTGTTTTTGATCTTCTTCTTGTTGTATTTTGAAGTTATTTTCCGCTGGGGCGAAGAATCTCTTTTTGCATTCAAATGACTGATACAGGAGTGTTGTACGAACCTGTATTATCTCATTACAATTATTTAGTATCAGTCTGTGCAGGTCTGGTTGAGTTTTAAGGAGGTATTGTCCTAAAATGTCGCTGCTGAGATAGAGGCAGTCTAATTTAGACTCCTCAGTCCATCCTACATTCAGGTTTCCACAAAACTGAGTCAATAAATAGTGAGTTTACAGAGAGTCAATGCCTAACTTTTTAAGTTTTCCTGATCCTAACCAAAGATTCTAATTGGACACAGACTGGACTTCAACCCTGGTTTCTGTCCTTCTCAGGGTTTAAGTCCAGTTGGTGGTTTAATGTGTAAGATTTGCACTTGGTACATAACAGAAACGTTAAGATTTTAGGTCATTCTCTAACAGACATGAATATTCCATTTGGAAGCTTGGCTAAAAACATTGTCAGTTCCTATAAATCAATTACAATAAACTTCGCAACTCCTGACAGCAGACTGGCTGGTCCTGAAAAAAAAACAGCAGTTGAGATGTGATTTAACTGTGTTCTTCAAACTTTAACTCGAGCAGTTCAGCAAAAAGTGTTGCAGTAACCAGGAACAGAGGACATTTTTAAAGCTTCACCACAGTGCTGTGACAGGTGCATCACGGCGTAACAGCCCAGGGTAAAGAGGGGGGGTGTCCATTTAAAGTCTAATAGGTGGGCAATAAATTCTTAAATTCAATCATGGAACAAACAGGAAGACTGTGAAGGGAGACCAGTACAGGTGTGACATATAATATGATCAATTTTTTTCTCTTATGATCAGTTTGACTTTTTTTCTCATTTTCCATGAAAAGTAAAACCATAAAAGGTCTTGGAATTGATTCCAAATGTTGAGTCTGGTAGTTGAGGTTCAAAGAGGTATCAATGCAAAAGAGGGAGGCCATTACTAGGCTGAAAAAACCCCCCTAAAAATTAAATCTATGAGACAAGTGGCCAAGTGAGCTGAACGCCACATAAAGGCATGGAAGACTACAAGAGATATCTGAAGTGGATGATTTTTGAATAAAACAGGAAGATCAGATTTACTTGTACCAGAAAACATCTAAAAAAAAAAACCTGAAAAAGGTTCACTGGACAGATGAAACCAAAATTCACTTGTACCAGAGTGCAAACACGGTGGAGGCGGAGCTACTTCATGGGGAGATGGCTGCCAATGAAACTGGGTCAGCGATACTTATTGATGATCTGACTGCAGACAGGAGCGAGAATGAACTCTGACATGTTTGGGGCTTAGCTGCTGCTCACATTCAGCCAAAGGCGGCATCTCAAAGCATCTCAAAGGAGGAATCTCAGCTCCTTGTGATGCAAATGGTGCCAGATTGATCACAAAATATTCTCCTCCAAATATTAAAAAATATTATCTTTTATATCTACAGTTACGTTAGCCTTTCAAAAACAGGAAAGGTGTTTAAAAAAAGATAACAGAAATGTCCCTACAGTTAATGGAATATTTTCTGTTTAACCCATTGAATTAAAGCAGAGAGTCAACTCTTCTGTGTCTTGACTGCTTCTTTCAGGTCCGCTGTGGCACAAAGACGCGAAATTACAAAAACTGTCAACCGTCCAAACACTCGCTGATCTGACTCCTCCTGTGCAGCAGGTGGCGATGCGAACACACACATATATATGGTGTGCGACAATAAATCCAATGAAGAAGAGTATATACAGGAGGAACAGAAGAAGATGAGGAGGAGGAAGTTGTGTGTTTCTCCCTGGACGCGGAGCTGCCAGCTGGACTCACAGTCGGATCTGATCCCGGAGGAAGCGGCGTGTCTTCGGTCTCGGTCCTCCTGCAGCCGCGGAGGGGCCGCTCTGTGATGAACGACCGGAGGCTCTGAACCCGGAAGAAGCAGAGGAAGAAGAAGAAAAAAAGAAGAAGAATCCCTCTGTAGTCGGTGAGTGTTAACATTTAACGTGCTGTTTGCTCCTGTTGATCCGGCTGAACCAGGATCAGGCCTGAGCACCGACACGCAGCCGGTTATTAACCGACAGGCTTCACACGGGCCCGGAGCATCCCTGACACCTCACGGGTTCCATTGAAAATGAATCAGGCCCATGGAAGGTGTTAGAAAGTAACTAAGTACATTTACTGTAGTACACTACTCTCTCCTATTTTAATGAGGTCAGAAAGTTCATTCATATGGTGAGACACGATGAGCCGACGGACGAAACACATGAAAACATGGTGTCGAGTCATAAACAATGTGAACAACAAACAACATCAACAACAATGATGAGTTCATGGTGTCAGAGAAAGTGTCGGTCATTCTGTGAGACAGAAACACACAAAAACAAAAGGAGCAGGAGAGACAGGAAAGCAGGTGGGCAGACAGGAAGGAAATGAGAGTAAAACCCGAATCTAAATGATTCTGTGTCAAAAAAAAGCTTTTTTTTAACATTAAATAGGGTTCACTATAACAGGCTACCAATTCCAGCTGTGGAGACACTGGTAAATTTCTAATTAAGCTGTAATCTCATGTCTGTCATCCTTTAGACTGGGATTTGGAGATTTTGGAGGCCAAAGTGTCACTTTGAGCTCTTCGTCACGTCTCTCAGGGCATCTTAGAGCAGGTTTGGTGAGCAGGACAGAATGTTTTTTGGGGGGGTCTGCAGGGGGTCTGCGGGGGGGTCTGCAAGTGGTCTGCAGGTGGTCTGTGATGATGTTTGGGTGAGTGATGCATGTAAGGTGGATCCAAAGGTTCAAGCAGAACGTTTTGGTAACATGATCGAAGATCTTCACTGCAGCTGTCGGTGGTTTTAATGTCTGAATTTCTGTTATCAGGATTCATTCAGGATCTTTGTGGGGCTTTTTATGTCTTTATAAGACAACTGACGTTCATGTCTATTTACACATTGTTGACATCAGGAGCTCCTGAAGGCCTCATTTCACTTAAATTGATGACAGACGGGACTTCAATCTTCTTGTTTTTGTTGTGAAGTTGATGTGAACCCAGAGAGACCTTTTTGAAAGTGACAAATAAAAGCTGGAAACACGTTTAGCAGCTTATCAGGTTTCTTTTCAGTCAGACAGGTATTGTCACAGACCAGGTGTGTGTGTGTGTGTGTGTGTGTGTGTGTGTGTGTGTGTGTGTGTGTGTGTGTTTGAGGGTGTGTATGTTCCAGGATATCCTCCTCCAGTGTTTGTCAGGTTTTCCACACAGGCTCTTTGTTCTGCTGTTTGGTTTGCGTTAAATTGCTTTCTCTTACTTTACTTTCACGTGTCACACGAGCAACTAATGATTGTTTTCATTCTGAATGAATCTGATGATTATTTTCTCCATGAATGAATTTTTTAGTTTGTAAAAAATTGAGAACAGTTAGAAATGTTGTTATAGTCACCTGATGGCCAAAGTAAAATGCAGTATTAAAATATCATATTCTATAAACACTTCACGTTTTGTGTGTAAAAACTATTAATTTGTAAAGTAACTTGTAACTTACAGATGCAGAAGTAGGAATTGGCCTGAAAATGAGAGACTTGTACAGTACATGTACCTCAGATTTGTATTTAAGTACTGCACTTGTGTACTCAGTTACATTCCTCCGGTGTGTAACTGTGTGTCCAGGTCATGGATGCAGAGAGCGGGCAGCTGTTTCTCGGCAGTGGCATGGCGGCAGACAGCTGGCAGCTCGACGCTCCGTTCCCCTGCTCCGACCTCGTCTTCAGCGGCGCAGAGAAACCCTTGCAGGACTGGCCAGTAGACCCCAACTGTGTGAGTTGGCACTCCAGCATGTGTCGTACCGTAGATAGAACAGGTGGGGTCACCTGATGCCGTCTGTTGACCAGTCAACTTTGTGACTCTGTCTCAGACGCTGAATGACAGCGAACCGGAGGACGTTCTTCATGGTGTCGACCCCAATGAGGTGTTTCCCAGCGGGCCGCCTGCAGACCCTTCGTCCGAGAGCGACAGTGGCATCTCAGAGGGTCCTGCAGTGGAGAGTCCTGTCACCACGGTGACCACAGCAACCGCAGCATCCACCCAGCCGGCGACAGTCTACCAGGTGGTTTATGACCTGAGCGGCGTGAAGACTGAACCGGGACAAGAGAACATCATCTCCATAGAGCTCGGTGAGGGCGTGAGTGTGTTTCTGTACCTCCTGTGGCAGAGTCGAGTGTTTCTGTATATGAAAGCATGAACATCAGGACCATCATGCCTCATAACTTGGTCCTGTTTGTGTCAGTCACAGATACAAATGATATCCTCAGAAATCCTGAGAACTTTGATGAGAAACTAACAAGATTTTAAAAATTACTTTTTCCCAAGACTTTTAAAGGGTCAATTTGTAATCTAAGGAAATCTGATGAAGTGAAAACTTTTACATCAGAGTTATTACTCAATATTACACTATTAAACTGTAGCCACCAAAGCAAAGAGAAACCAAAAGTAAGAAATGATGCTACCTGTGCATCAAACTTTCACTCCTGAAATGAAAAAAACTTGCAGACCTCATTTGGGATTCTGGGAACTCTTGATGGACATTTTTCACTTTTTTTCTTACGTTCAATAGCCTAAGGATCAATCAAAATATTGACATAATAATCAAGAAAATGATGAAAAAATGTTGAAAAATAACAGCAGCAGCTCGAAACTCCTGCATTATATTGATGAATAAAGCTGATACTTGTATGTTGAAGACTGAGCGAGAAGTTTATTGTAGATATTTGAAAATGCTGCTGCTGAACTGAAGGAGCTCCTCGGAGGATCAGAGAAACTTTTTTTTTGTTCATTTTTGGTTGTTCAGACTTCATCCTTCCTTCCTCATCTGGCTGCTGTCTTCAGCCCGTCACTGTGGTTTGATGGTTTAGCGGACCTGAGTGGTCACAAGTTCAGACACACAGCACTGATCTCACAGAATAACGGATGCAGCATCTGTTTTAATACATCAACAGTTTGTTCGTAACCTTTCCACCATCAGTGACTGTGATGTCATTTCCTGTCTTGTTCAGATGAATGGAGCTCTCAGGTGTTGTTTTCAGACTCGTGCATCGTGAACGAGCTGCCTGTGCTTCCTGCAGCTCGCCTCGATGGCAGTTTGACTGCTGCCGACCCGCCGAGCCCCGACGACAACCCGGTGAGACTTTTATTCTTTGTTTTTGAAAGCACTCTATTTTCCTCCTGAAGGTCGAGAGTCCAGGTCCAACTTGGAGGACTGACTCTTCTTCTTCTTGTTGCAGCTGTATCCAGATCTCCAGCTGACTGAGGAGGAACAGAAGCTGCTGAGCCAGGAAGGAGTTTCGCTGCCCAGCAACCTTCCTCTCACCAAGGTCAGACTGCTGAAACACTGAGAGGATCTCCGATCGCCTCATGTCCCTTTCAAACCTCTGTGCACTAGTTTGTTAAACTCAACTGGAGGTTTTAAACTGGATCATTAGCAACAGCGGCTAATCTAAACACACAATGTTAAAAATGCAACAGCAGAGAGGACCAGACCATTGATAGTTTTGAATGAACCTTTATTTGCAGGCTGAGGAGAGAATCCTGAAGAGGGTTCGGAGAAAAATCCGCAACAAGCAGTCAGCTCAGGACAGCCGCCGGAGGAGGAAGGAGTACATTGACGGGTTGGAGAGCAGGTAAGCAGACTGATTATCTGCAATTCTGTGATTATCAGTTATTTGAATAAGTCCTTTTTCAAATGAAGAAACACAGCGACTCTTAAACAGCAAATGGAATAGGAGTTTTCTCCAGTCCAAGACAATTCAGCGCGTCTGTTAGACTTTTTATTTTTCACTATTTACTAACAGAAAATAACAAATAAAACAAGCAAATAACTATCAGATTGTTTCATAATGGAAATCAACTCATGTTACCAAAACCTGTTTTTCTTTATCACTGTGGACATTTAATCACGACAAGACCTCGAATCAAATATTTGTGTGTGTGTGTGTGTGTGTGACAGGGCAGCAGCTTGCTCAGCACAGAACAAGGAGTTGCAGAGGACAGTGGAGCAGCTGGAGAAACGCAACATGTATGACTTTTTGTTATTTTGTGTTAAATCAGCATTTTGCAGGGTTCATGGTGTACATAGAAAAGTTTTTAGGGAACTGAGTGAAATCAGAAATATATCTTGATGCTACTGTATTGTTTTACACAACAAGATTATTTCATTGTATTTCCAGCAGCAGAGGGCGCCAGTGTCTTCTTTTTTTGTCTGTTGTCTGGCTTTTTTAAAATACCACCTTTTCAGTTAATGATCAACATAAATTAAAATACATCTCACTGCACTTTCAGACCATCAGTGGCATAATATTAGACTGATACTAATGATTGACCATCAGTTGTTCTGTGGTGTTTTGCATTTTTAAGTGTCTCAAGTATGTAGTTGATCAGTTTCAGTAAAACTGGTTGAGTTTGGTTCAGATTTGGGGGCATATGAATTCTGATTTGTTAGTGATGTAAACACAAACAGGAAAACCCTTAAAAATCTTAGTTAGTTCATCAGGCATCTCCATTAGTTCCCTGCATCTTTGACATAGAAGCAGAGTTACTGGTTTCACTTGATATTATCAATATTGGGAGTAACTAACTACACAACCCCTGTTGGTATGTTTGTGCTGCTCAGGTCTCTGCTGGCTCAGCTAAGACAGCTTCAGTCTCTGATTAAACAGACCGTTAGCAAAGGAGCCCAGACCAGCACCTGCTTACTGGTAGGATGGGCACACACACACACACACACACACACGCTCAAAAAGTCCAGTCTGGTTCAGTCAAAGCTCAAACTGACTGTAAATTTTCAATTGTTTGTCCTCAGATCATCCTGGTCTCTCTTGGTCTGATCATCATGCCAAGTTTCAGTCCTTTCAGCCGTTTCTCTTCTGCAGACGACGACTACAGGCCAACAGGAGGTCAGTCCCTCTTGACATCACTTCCTGTTTTTAAAGTTGTATGTAATCCACTGAAACTTAGACTCATAAATCAGAGTTTTATATCACTAAATATGTTTTATTCTTCTTTAAGACTTTAGAAAATGAGGGAATAAACTAACTTCAAAAGAAGTTGGTGACACTGATGTTGGTAGTGACTTGTGAGGTAGTCATGTGATTTGTTCTCGTAAATTTGATGTGACAAAGTATTGATAATATATTCTTTGGTCACTAAAGTTATTTCCAGAAACATCTTGACAGACCCCTCCTCCTCACAGACGGTATCCGACGATGCCGACAGCCCGGCTGTCCAGTCTGACTCCTCGTCGCTGCCCTCTGAACTCAGTCAATCAGAACCTCTGGATGGCGCTGCCATCATCCAGGAACCAGTGGAAAACCTTGAAAATACAGACTTTGATGCGACCACCCAGAAAGGGAGCCAATCAGGGAACAGCTCGGCTCTTGTTGCTGAGCAGACTGAGCTGCTAGCACTGAGGTCGAAGGTGGAGAAAGGAAGCAATGATGCTGCCAAACCTGCACATGCAGATGAGATGTAGACTGTTTGATCGAATCAGGACATGCTGACGGTCGCTGACATCAATCTTGTGACTTCTGCTATGCAATGAACTGCAGATGTAAGAACAGCAATTGATCTTCTGAATGACTGCTGCGGATCGGTATCAGCTCATATTAGTCCGGGGTTAATTGATTGGTGGTGGTTTTAACATTTTCCGGAGAGAAACTGAGTTATAAAACATGATCAAGAGACGGCTGCCTGTCCTTCAACAGCGGCAAAAGTTTGAACCACATTTTTATGCAAGCCTCATTTTTTGACCAAAAGCTAATTTCTGCTTAATTGAGTAGCTTGATGTTTAAGGAAATATGCTGATGCACTGTCTTCTAGAAAGTCAGAGGACAAATTCAGTTCCACTCTCTGTACAGCCAATATGCTTAGCTCAGCTTAAAATGTTTTTATCAGTGGGAAAAGCTAGCACAGCTCCAACTTGAGGTAACACCATCAGCTATCAGCACTATTTAGGCTCACTGATAAACATGGTATTTGTTGATGGACTTTGAACAGATTTGCCAGGACTCTTTTTCCGCCAGGCCATCAGTTTTTCTCTGTTAACAATCTTTGAACTGAGCTGCAGTAACTGTCTCTTGTCTGTTGATGCATATTAAACAATCATGGAACTGATGTAGCTCTTGGCAAGAAAGAAGATGAGTTAATTTCCCCAAATAATGAACTGTTCCTGTAACTTTTGGGTCTAAATTTAAACTCAAAAATAAGAGAACTCCTGCATTTTTCGACCTGGCTTTTATTCCCATACTTTTTACTGTTTTGAGTTTGTATCATGCTAACTTTAAACTCACCATCTTCTTTACATTTGTGAAACAGACTTAATTAAAGGGCAGCCCCAAGCGTCTCACATGAAGTTTCATTTTTAAGAACTCCGACTTTGACTCTGAATCTAGAAGAAGTTAAACACAGAAACTGCCCCGGATTAGCTGTTTTAATTAACAGTTAATGGATTTACTCCTGAAACAGCTTAGCTGCTAACTAATCCATCTTGAAGCTCATGCCGAGCCTATAACTTGGGGAAAAAAACAAAAAAAACCCCACATATACACACCAATAAAACCAATTTGTTAATGTTTGTGGCAGAAACTCTTTGACAGCCATTCATAACGAAATAACTTAAAAGTTGGTATTCAAAAAGGTTTTAATGTAACTGGGCAGTGGCAGGTATCTTTTTTAATTGACCTTTCAGATAGATTCTTTCTGTTTTTAAGGGCAAGTTCAGTGGTGAAACATTGTCGTTTTTCTGTGTTAGAACATGACACGCCTTGCTCCTGACTAACTGGCTTTATGAGCTGCTTCTTTGAGGCCTTTTTCACCTTCAGTGGTTACAAATCACAGAAATGTGGGCTCAATGTCTAGCTATAACTGTAAAATTAGGCTATATGTAAACGTATTACAAAGTAGCTTAACTGTGTTAATTTAACTTCTGTGTTATCTAGAAGTTTGGCTGAGCTCGTTTTTCTCCATTACTTTATATATAGTAATTTAACATTTCCACTTAGGGCAGCAGTCTGCCGCAATGTGCCTCAGTACCACTGAGAGTGTTGCTCTATTTAAACACTCACAAGTATTAGTGTTTTTTTGTTACAGAAGAAAAGCTCAAGTACTCAAACAAAGTGATTTGGCCTTGAAATTTTGAAAATAATGTAGAAAAATTGTGGATATAATTTTTGTCTGTTGGAGAATTTCTTGAGTTTGGTTCATAACATTTTTTTTAAGTTTCAAACAAAAGTAATTCTGATTGAATTATTGTTTGTTGTTTTTATTCACTAGGTGGACTTCATTCATTTATTTAGTTTAATTTGAACAAAAGGTTTGAAACTAAAGCTCTGATTTTCTTCAGCTGGTAACTCTGGGTTCAGCCTTCTGAGGTATGTCATATTTGTATAAGATGTCATCATTCATCCACTCACAGGTTTTATTTTACATCAATAAAAGGGAATAATCAACGGTGACTGTGTCCAGTCCAATATTCTCTCTTTAACCTCTGGTTTTGATGTCCACCAGCTCCTGAGGGAAAATATCTGGCTCTTTGGCTGCTCATTGTTACACTATGTGCACAAACTAGTATCTGTGTGTGCTACGTGTGTGTGTATATATATATATATGTATGTATATATATATATATATATATATGTATGTATATATATATATATGTATGTATATATATATATATGTATGTATATATGTATATATATATATATATATATACTGTATATATATGTATATATATATACTG
>JAPZDZ010000025.1:991095-1006297 GCA_029783805.1 Acanthurus tennentii
TATCCGTCCTCTGAGACACTTTGAGGATGTGACAGCAGCTGTGACAGAAGCCAGAGACAAACTACAGGACGTTCTGATAGAGACATGGATAAACATCTCACAGACAGTGATGAAAGTGGATGCCTTACTGCCAGAACCAGAATCAGAACCAGAGACCAGAGCTGAGTTCTTAAAATATTCAAGAGAAATCACACTGGATCCAAACACAGCAAACCAATGGCTGTTACTGTCTGAGGGAAACAAAAAAGTAACATTGACGAGAAAACAACAGTCTTATTCTCGTCACTCAGACAGATTCACTTATTGGGAGCAGGTCCTGAGCAGAGAGAGTCTGACTGGACGTTGCTACTTGGAGGTGGAGTGGAGAGGAGGAGGAGGAGGAGTTGAGGTTGCAGTGACATACAAGGATATCAGCAGGGCAGGAGGGTCAGATGATTGTAGATTTGAATTGAATGACAAGTCCTGGGCATTATTTTGTGGCACAAACCGTTATAACCTGGTCCAATGATTTTAAAACTCGTGTCTCAGGTCCTCAGTCCCCAAGAGTCGGAGTTTACCTGGATCACAGTGCAGGTATTCTGTCCTTCTATAGCGTCTCTGAAACCATGACTCTCCTCCAGAGTCCAGACCACATTCACTCAGCCTCTCTATGCTAGACTTCGCCTTTATGGTTATGGAACAGCAGAGTTTTGTGAACTGAAACAGTCAGAAGTTGTTTCAGGGTCAGTGGGTTAAATTCTGAGCTTCAGTTGTTTGGTTTCCATCTTTGTTGCTGATTGTTGTGACATTTCTTCACTGCTCTCAGATCAGCTGTCAATCAAACATTGTGGGTGGGACTTTGATGTCTCCTCATGTGTTGCTGTGTAAATGTGTGAGCGTCAGTAGGGGGCGCTCCTTCCTCTGTCTGTGTCACTGAACATGATGATGTTTGTTGAACTGATATTCTTGTGCATGAAAATGTCAAATCTGTAAATTTGTTGAATTATTTTGTTGACATGTTTTGATGTTTGTCTTCATAAGTCTGAGGAGAGAAAGCAGCAGACTTTCCTTTATTGTAGATACTCTCTTCTCAACACGTTGGAGAGAATCTTTAATGACATTTGTTTGTTTATTCATTTATTTAAAGGATCCCCATTAACTGCTGCCATGGCGAAAGTGAGTCTTCCTGGGGTCCCATACACATAAAACATTTAAATTCACTTTAAATTCAAAATATGCAGAATTTACAACATTATTTACTTTGATTTGTTTGGATGAACAAATATTATTGTTTATATTATATTATAAATGAGGTGAATCAAACTGTAATGATCCTGATCAGAATAAAGGAGATGATTCATTGTTGAGATTTGTCTCAAACCAACTGGTTGTGTGGATGAAGTGAATCATGAACTCACTGGATAAGAGTCACTGAATGGACTTTACTGATGGATATGAACAAACTGAATGTTTCCATCCTGAACAAACACACATGAACAAGAGTTTTCCTCGTCATCATTCAGACTCTCAGACAAAGCTGATAGAGAAAATGTAAAACTAACATTAAGGACTGGAGCAGTTTTTCTCCTGAAGCAGTATAAAGTTCAGTGTTCACATTCAGAGCAGACGGGTGTTTTTCAGTCAGTTTCTGTCCTACAGATTTGCTCACTAAAAAATAGTAAAATTATTGGTGCGAAGAAGTTTTGAGTCCTGACACACACGAGACAAAAGATTTTCTGTTGTGAATTTAAAATAATCTAGTTTATTGTAATAATTTTCATAATGATGAAACTTCATGGAACAAAGAGGCCTTGGTGCGTTCACTGACCTAGTTTAATGCAACAGCAGTGGTGACTAACTTATGTTTGTGTGTGTCTGGCTCCCCCTGCTGTTTCTTCTTTAAATTACAGAGCAGACATCACAAGATACTGCAGTACCACTACTACCATGAAAGTGTCAACACAAAAGCAAGAATTATTCATGTTTTCTCTGCTCTCACACTCTGAATGAACTCTCTGCATTCAGCTTGTTTCTTGGTTTCTTCTGTGAGGAACAAGTTTTCCTTCCCAATTTTTAGTTGCTGAAGGCATCTTGATTGTTTCTCTAACATGCTGTAGGTTGAAAGTCTCATCATCATCACATCTCACCAGCAGGTTGTTTATAGGGCAGACTCACCTGTCCTTTTTGAAGAAGAAGAAGGCCAAAAGGCTGTAATGTTGTCTGGAGTGAGCAACACTTTTCTGCTTTTTCAAACAATGATTCTTTAACGTGAAAAGTGACTTAAAGATTTTTTTTAAAAGCTGTTAATCTATAATTTCCGAAGTTCTTGTAAATGCTCTTGGTAATTTCTCAAAAAACATCACTTAATAAAATGTTAATATATTACGTGTTTATTTAAGCTGTAAAGTATTTTAAGATGTTATATAAATGTGGCAGAGTAAAAAGACACATATTTCAATCTGAGATGGAGCAGGGTAGAAGTAGAAAAAGGAAAGCTCAAAAACTATAGATATATAGTAAGAATATCACCTGATCACACATTTGGTATGTAATCCTGAGATAGTGTAAAGAAAATCTGCAAAAAAGAAAGAAAAAAAATCCACACTGATGAAGAAAAACCTCGTGGTGGAGACACAGTCGGACTCTGGGGACTGCAGCTGCTGGTCCTGATAGAATATGTGACTAATAACACTTTTATCATGTACAGTAAGAGTCTCTTTACAAGTTTATAGTTATCACACCACATTAACCTACTTTGTAAGTCTTAAATTCCTCCTCCATCCTGCTAGAATATGAAAATATAGCATTATTTATGCATCAGGTACATCAAATGGTCACACAGAATCTGATTTTGTACACTTTTTAACTGACCTAGGTTGCTAGATGTGGGCATGGGGGCAATACATAGAGTCACCTATAACCTCCAGCGTGGCTGACACATCTTCTCCCTGCTGAAAAACCACATTAAGCACTTTAGTCTTGACACGGTCATGACTCTAATGAGGAGACTTGTCTTGCAGTGCAGGAATTTTATTTTTATTATTTTATTTTAATGGTGTCATGAAATGGGTCCTACTGCAGATAACCTGATGGACATTCCCGAATGACACTGTCAGTCTTCCAGGGAGGTACAGATGGTCTTCTTCACTATCTCCTGTTCACAGCAAAAAACAATGCTAGAATATAGCTGTAGTTATACTAATGCATTCATATTGTTACACCAACAAAGTTATTCATGTTAACATTAATTATTATTTGTAATGCCCAAAGACAGGTAGATAGTTGGATGGATAGATAGTCTTAGCAAAAGCAATGCATCCTTGTCTAACATGTAGACTGTATAAAGCCTACAATGCACAAAATACTGACTGTGAGTTCTTTCTTGCAAAATAACGTTGATAAAACTAGGAACTGTTAAAACTAACATATACATCAACTAATATTTAATTAATGTACTAATGTTTCAATTACGTAAGCAGCCAAGAAAACAAGTTAAAACCTGTCATTAAAAAACATAATTTAAGCCATCTAATTTATTTCACTAAAAGACTGAAAAGTTTTGATTTACTACTTAAAAAAATTAGTCTGACTTACTTTTAAGAAAATGTGGAAGAACGCCAGTCAAATTTTGCGCAGGTTTCGTCACATCTGTCCATCATTTAGATGTGAAAACTGTCACTTCTTACTTACATCTAAAAGGGAGAACATCGCCAAAAAATCCCGTTTTTGGCCAAAATAATAATAAAAAAATAAATAAATAAATAAATAAATAAACTACATCCTTTGTAATAAGAACTACAATAAGGGATGAATGGTTAAAGTTACCAGAGCAGCCTTCAGGTGCCGGCTCGTTAGTCAGACACACGGTTAACTGTCAAACTGATGTCCTGTTGTCTTCAATAAATGGTCAGAGTTAAAGCACTGCCTGCTCTGAAGCTAATTAACTTCCCACATACAACACAACCTTGCTATGAGTCGCTTTCCTCCGCAAAGTAGGCCTGAATGTCGACTTTGGAGCGTTTATTGCCGTCCATCTGAAACATTTGCCAAACGTACTAACCGCGAACGTTAGCTAAAACATGCTAACCGCTAAGGTTAGCTAGCAGTGGCGAACACGTAGGTGCTGTTCAAGGGTCCTCACAGATACATAGTAAAAAATAAAGCAACCAAGTACTTGTTATTGCTTACAAAAATAAGATTTAATATTTGGTTTGTTAGCTACCAGCTTGTGATCAATTCCAAACTAAAGGTTAGCTAGCTTTGCGACCCAGTGCTTCTCCTTATTTGTGATGTTTTATTTAACCACTCGGTGTCCTAATCCTGTATCTAAGTGTGAAATCTTCATCATCTGGGGGACTGATGTGTGTTTGTGATCAACTTACCAGCCTCTCCAGGTCACTGCCTTCCCTCCTTATAAGCAGGTGTATCTGCGGGTTAATGTTAGCTCCATCAGCTTCCTGTACCAGCGGTCCACCAGTCTCCTCCTCGCTATCAGTCGGTTTTTAAAACGGTGACTATTTAAAAACTTGTGGTGGCTGAAACAAATATTTCTTACAGTCTCTTTTGTCCTCAGAGGTGTCTTGTAGTTTGACCTCCTCTGTTTTCGCGGGTCATTTCAAACTCAACCCGGAAGTTCTTCTTTGTTCCTCCTCCTACGCTGTAACTTAAATCCGTTAGCCAAAGCATGGACATATACACGTAGACGCCGCGTTGACTGCTGCTACCGATTGTGTGCCTACGCGGCGGCCATCTTGGTACGGTGCCTCTCGCTCCTACAGTACATTGCGTCTATAAAGGAATGACATGTTTGCATTATAAAGGTAATCATAAATCGATCAATTGTCAACATATATTTACGCGGGTTGTTTGTTACAAACGTAAGACATGGAGGACACCCAGGCACACATAAATAGAACAAAAGGAACCCAGAAAACGTTCAGGTGTATTCAGGTCTTTATTCAGAGAGTTGCTTGTAAGGTATATATTGCATTTGATTATTATTATCATTATATATATATGTCTATGAGCCAAAGCACAACACTTCCTCTTGTGTTTTGTCAGTAGGACCCTTCTTCTGATTGGCTGACACATATAAAGACAACTTACGTACCAGAATGAAAGGAGGAAATATGGCGTCAGTTTGATGAAGAAGGAAAGGGCATCCTTTCAGAGCTACGGAGCATCCTCAGAAAGAAGCTCATCACTCTCTGAGAAGGAGAGTTTAAACTCCTGTTTGTCTGCTGACGGTGAAAACTGTTGGACAGCCAAACACTGAATAGAGAAATATTAAAATTACCAAACTTAACAAAATGTATGGCTCTTATTTTCACGAATACATTCCTTCATGAATTTTATTTATCTTTTTTTTTGTTTTTTAATGTATGTAATTTTTTTTTTCGGAAGAAAATAACATGTTGTACCACCTCACTAAATAAGATGACATTCTTTTACATAACTTACCACACAGACATTATTGTCAATATAGTAAGTTTTGCTAAGAAAAAAGGGAAAAAGTTAAAAAAAAAAATTAAAAAATTGAAATCAGACCTGCTGATGCTTCATTTATAAAAACAAAGTTAATAATTTTGAACAGCAGTTCTGCGTCTCTGCACACGGTGAGCTTTTTGAATATTTACATCCTTTTGTGTTGAATAATTGAAAAGAACCTGGGGGTGGCGGCACTTCTACTTCCTGTTGAAATGGCAACGATACACAGAGGAGCAAAATACAGCGAAGACACAGTAATGCTGCTGATTAAAGATGGATGAATGATTGATGTATAGAGACACACAAGCTGATGATATCCACATACTGAAAATACAAAGATGGAGAGACCTGATGACTGAATACTGATATGAACCTGCCATGAAAAATACAAGTTTATAGAGTCGCTGAAAGAATTAAAGACCTGAAAGGAGTAATTCAACATTTTGGAAACACACATAATCTCTCTGAGATGACATAGAAGTATTCAAGGAAAGTACAAGTACTTGCAAATTGTATTTTGCGAGTCATTGTGTTTGGATGTTCATAATGTTTGTCCAGTTACTATTTGACACCATTTTAGACAGGAATAATAAAAAAATAACTTGAAGTTTAGCATCAATCTTTTGTAGCATTTTAGTTAAAGAGTTCATTTTGTATGTGCACACCAAGTACCTGGTCATCTCCTCTGACAGGTGTTCATAACATTGTGCATGCACACAGTCTGATCTCTGAGCTCCCTCAGTAGATCTTCATATAACATCACAGCCTTTCCCATCTGCAGGATTCACTGTCTCCTCTGAGGAGCATCACTGATTCAAAAATGGACCTCAAACAACAGTTTTTATAATAAACCATTTACAACTAAGTTGTGTATTTCATGTTATTGCTCCTGCTTGTGTCCGCTGTAAAGGGACAAAACGTATCAGGATGCAGTACAACATTTTTCTTGTTCTCTGTTCATAAACGTGTCTGAAAGGCCCAAAAGTGAATGACAATGTATGACTTACAACAAAAAACAACAAAGCAAATGTATGCGACTCATGTATGAACACGTGGATGGAGCCTTCAGGAATTGGTGCTGATGGGAGGAAGGACATGCAAGTGGAGGGTTTGAGTGAAGGATGTGGAGGTGATGCTGACTCCGTCTGTGTGTTAAACTAAACGCTTCTCTCAGCATCTCAGCAGCTACCGGATCCCTTCTGCTGACAAATTGCTGTCGCTGTCAGCTGAATGCAGACTGCTGAGTGAAGAGGAGATGCAGAAGGCAAAAGCATGCGTGCTGATGTTGCTGTAATATCAACCATGTGTTTGTTAGATCTGGATTAACCCTCACAGACCTGAACAGCCAGCTTAAAGTTCATGTCATTTTGAAGACCCTCAGCTTTCCAGTGGCATCACATACGTCTCGTTTGCCTTGGATAATGTTCGAATAAAATGGCTTTAAATCCCATCAGAGTTAGTTAGTGTTAGGGTTAACTTAATCCATTCTCAAACAAAACAAACATAAAATTAGGACTTTAAAATGTCCAGAGTTAACCTTGTGTTCTCCTAAATCAAATGACGCGTGACAGTTGATGCTGACTGCTGGAACAGGCTAAGAATTACGAAATAAATAATGAATGTATTTACTATTAAGAACTGTGTGTGTTACACAGCCTGATGTAGCTTCTCCCTCTGAGACAAAGAACTCAATTTTTGAACAAAAGCATTAAAAACACATCAGTGAGCCTCACTGCTGCACCAGCTGACTTGTTTCTTCACCACCATGAACTCACACACACTGACCTGCTGCCACAAACACTCACTCCAGCACCAAATGTGGATTCATTCGCCACTGAAAACAGTTCCTAACAAAAACACTATTTTACTTCAGTTTAAGTAAGGTTATAGAAACTACAGAGAGCAGCTGTTTTGGGAAATCACAGTCTTTTTTGAAAATTAAACTGTTGATAAGTGAACTGATTCAAAGAGTGATTCTTCAGTGGGAACCAATGAGCTCTGAGCTGAGAGCAGTAAACAGGAAGTGATAAAGTACTGAGGAAAACAGCACATCGTTGTTTTGGCTCTGAGATTTATGAATGATTAAAAATAATTTCATTATCCTGTAAACAACTCTCAGATTGTGTGGTTCCCCTTTTGTCCACTAGATGCCCCCAGAGTTCACTACACTTTGCCAGTAATCTGCATTTACTCTTCACAGCACACTGATTCCTGATCACCTCATTATGCTTCAGACCAACTGTTTTACATGCACACTAATTTCCCATCGTTATTCCAAACATGACAACATTCCCAATCTGTCTCCTCTCATGCAAAGAGCACAATCTGTTTGGAAATTTCACATTAGGCCTCATTCAGAATGCAGCATTTTCTGATTCAGATCATAGAAAATGTTAATAATTTTCTGCTTAACAGGTTTCTAACAGTGCTCCTGGATCCTGTCGGAGGTCCATGGGGTCACTGAGAAGGTTTCTGAGGGTCTTTAACATGGTTCTTCGGTACTTTAGGTGCCTCTGGCTGTCAGTTCCAGCGGTCAGTGTTTTAAAGTCATTGTTGAGGAGGTTCTGGGGGTCTCAGTGGACGTTTCAGTACTTGAGATGATTCCAGTGGTCTGTGGTTGTATGTTCTCGAGGTTCTGGAAGTCACTGAGAAGAGTCACTGAGAGGTTTCTCAAAAGAACAGTCTGACACTTTGGGAACTATTTTAAGTTGTGTTTTAGATAAGATGATTGATGCCATTGTCATGTGTGCATGGTAAAAACAAAGCTGCAGCCTGTAGATTATTGACGTACTTGTCTATCCCAACCAGGTAAAAGTGTCACCTGAATGCATTATAAAACATCTGGCCTGAATCCAACCATGGAAATACTTCACGGATGAATCAGGAATGAAAGCCGGCCGGCGAGCAGCACAGTGTTGTTGGAAGCAGCGGCGTCCTTTCTGCCGTCCTTCCTTCCTTTTTTTAACTGTGCTGGCATTTGTTTTATTGATCTGTGAAAGAGGCTTGTTAAAGGAACAGCCATGATGGGAATGAGATGATCTTCAACCCACGCTGACGGAAGATAACGCGGCTATAAAACGTCAGGAAAACATAATGGGGGCAAAGGGAGTCAGCATTTCACTGATACTACAGCTGCACCGAGGCTGGGAGAACAGTGTGTCCACACACACACACTGTCACGGGATAAATAATCTCAACAGACTGATTTACGTTTGCAGATTTGTTTTTTTGTAAATAAATCTACGTCTTTATTATCTTTAGTCATCCGTAGGAATTTGCAGTTCTTTAAAAACACGTGCAGGGCTGCTTCATGGCAACCTCACAGGTTTCAGAAGTTTAAACCTGCAGCACAAAATCACAGAATCTGATGATAAAAAAGTGTTATTTGTTTTCTGTCCATTTATCTATCTGTGGTCAAATGTCTTCAGAGATTCCATGTAACCTTCTTCCTCTCCTGCTTTTCCTCCTTTCTCACATTTTCATGTTTTATTTCTCCTTTAATTGTTCCTCTCTCCTTGTTTTTCCACCACTTTCCTCCCTTCCTGTCTCCTCTCTTTCTCCTCTGTGGTTTTCTGTTCTTCATCCCCCTCTCTTAACAGCCTCTCTCTCCTCCTCCCCTCCCTCTCCTCCTCCCTCTCTCCGCCCAGGCAGACCGCGGTCGGTCGGTCGGTCCGTCGGTGGGTCAGTCTCGGTCTGTCTGTCCGTCTGTCCGGTGTCTCGGTCTAACAGCAGACCCTCAAACACTCGCAGTCTGTCTCACGTTTCCGTTCGACTCGTTTCACCTGTGTGCGGATTTCAAAGGAGCGGAGCCCGAAACTCACCTGAATGACCAGAAAGCAGCTTGAAACTCCGTTTAAACGGACTTTTGCCTCCAACCACCAACTTCCAGCGTTTCATTTCATCTGAGCTGAAAGACTGAACCTTGTGAGGTTTTTTAAAGATTTAAACACCTCACTTCCTGTGGATTATGTGGATTTTTGCGTTTTTAACAGAGTGTCCTCGTCTTTAGCGCGAGGACACCCGGTTGGCACGTGAGGGGCTGACGGCTCACATCTGACAGGTGAACACGTTAAACAGGAGTCTGATGCAGAAAAGGTGACAGGATGCGCGCGCTGGCTGTGAATCATGGGATATTTTTTTAATCTTCTTTCACCAACAATGACGAAATTTTAAACCGTCATACTTTTCTTGTAGATTACTTTCTTTCTTTCTTTTTCTTATCTTTGTATTTTTGGACATTTTTTTTCATCCAGAGGACTTGAACCGGATTTAACGGAGCCAGAAGACCGCGCGCCTGCTGCGGGGAAGGGCACGCGCCGGGCATGTGTCCGCGGACATGGGCGGTTAGCCGGTTTCCCGTCACCGCCGCCGCCGTTTGAAATCACCGAACTTACCGACAACATGAGGAGGAAAGCGGCCACGCGCTGAGGTACGCAGGAAAAAGTCCATTTGGGGGGTGACGTCATCTCAGAGGACGCATTGATTCACATTTGAGACGATAATTGACGTTTCCGTCCGGTGGGAGTTGATGCTTTTAGGCAGCGAGAGGCAAAACAACGCCGGAGTCCCGGTACGGAGGCTCGTTAGTGCCGCAGAGATCCGGTCTGTGAGCTTCAGATGGTCTGCTCTCACGCAGTCAGTCAGAGTTGAAGATGCTTCTTTGTTTTAACGCTTTAATGTTGATGTAAAGAGAAGAACTTTGCTGAACGGTTCCTTTCAGTCCTGATCGGAAAGTTAATGTGTTTTTTAAGAGAAAGGTTTGTGTTCCTTTTAAAATCTAACAATGTGACAGTGAGAGGAACAGGTCATTATTATGGTTTTAATTAATCATTCACCATTAAGATCGTTTACTTCATAAAATATGGAAAAACCTTTTCAGATTGAGACAAAGTTAGATTTGCATATTGAACTGAAAGTGGTACAATCATCCCTTACAAATTAAAACCTTAAGATAAATTGTTCCTGCTGATTTATCTGCTCAGATTAGCTCAGATTAGCTCATCACATCTGGTATAATTATATGTTGGCTATAGAGTAACAGAGACGTCTTCACTGCACAGTTTCTAAAATGTCGTTTTTTAACTGTAAAATGTGCTGCTTACTAAAAGAACATCTCTTGCAATGCATCACAGTTTATGAGCCTGTCTTACTGTTGTACATTCTTAGCTAATGGCTGTAAAATTAAGTGAAAAGTATTTGAAAAAAGTAAAAGTAAAGTTGTATGTAAAGAAATACTTAGTTCCTTTTCACCTTGAAGGGCTGAAGTGGTTTTTAAGGTGGTGTCAGTGATGAGCGTTCGGACTGATACTAAATCAAATTCTCACTGTAATCAAACATGTTGATTTTTCCAAATTAAATTCAGTTTAAATTCTGAATTCAAGACCAATTACTTTACAAACCAGTGAACTGCAGTATGTTTGTTTTAATGTGATATGATGCGACATAATGCAGCCGACATGCAGCTCTGCATCGTCTCCTCTGTCTGGTTTTCCAGCTTAAACCTGCAGGCCAGCAGAGTAAAGATTTTAATCCCTAAATAGATGATTGTTTTTATTAGAACTCATTATGAAGAATTTCTTGGTTGCATAATTTTCCGCAGACATCACAAAAACCTCGACATCAGTGAGTTAAAACAGGCGAAACTGTCATCAAAGTGTCAATAAATCTGTCATTTCTGAGGTGGATATCAGATGTCGGACGCTTGAAACTGCAGGATGTCAATGTGTTTCCCCCCCTCCGAGATGCTCTGGAGGACAGGCTGTGCTTCAGAAAACACTCCTCACTTTCAGTGCAACATTAGCAAAAAAAAACCCACCTTCAGGGAGTTTTTCTCCCACGGTTCAGCCTGGCCCCGAACTCACCAGGGCCGCTGCAGACCGGCTCACAATGATTATTACAGTGAATCCAACCGTGACCAGCCCACGCAGGCCTCAGTGTCCCGGCCGTGTGATCAGATTTTAGCTATAAGAGGAAGTTTGCATCCTGCATGCATGTTCATGTCTCCCATGTGTGTTTCCACAGTTAACGGTGATAAATTATTCAGCTGCACTGGAGGTGGAGTACCTGCTGGGAAGAGGATGGCCTGTTGGAAGGAAGGCACCGCCCTCCTGCTGGTCCTGCTGGTTCTGCTGGACGTCCAGCTGCTCACCGGCCGATCACCGCAGCACCGCAGCCTGAGGCGTCAGACCCGAGGCCACCATGACCGCCGGCCGCTCCAGAACATCACGCTGGCCGTCATTTTACCGCACAGCAACACCAAGTACCCGTGGGCTTGGCCTCGCATCGGCCCCGCCGTGGAGCGAGCCATCAACACGGTCAACGCTGACCCCACCCTGCTCCCCGACCACCACCTCACCTACGTCTTCAAGACCAGCGAGGACAAGAACGGCATCTGCTCGGAGTCCATGGCCCCGCTCATGGCTGTCGACCTCAAATTCGCCTACGACCCGTGGGCATTCATCGGGCCCGGCTGCTCCTACACCTCCTCCCCCGTCGGCCTCTTCACCACCCACTGGGACATTCCCATGGTGACAGCCGGCGCCCCGGCCATGGCGTTTTATGGCGGGGTCTACATGTCCATCACCAACACAGGCCCCACCCACAAGAAGCTGGGGAAGTTCGCCCTGCGGATCTGTGAGCACTTCGGGTGGCGGGAGCACGTGATGCTCATGTTCAGTGACAACAAGGAGGACGATCGGCCGTGTTACTTCGCCGTGGAGGGTCTGTACATGGAGCTGAAGGACATCAGCCTCACCGAAAGAGTGTTCGAAGAGGACAAGCTGCCCGTCAACTACTCCCAGATCCTGTCCGACGTCCACGCGTCAGGCAGAGGTGAGTCACCTGATCGCCGCTGACTGTTGCTGTGCTGTGTGTCTGTCTGATGGTTTGCAGCTCATCTCAAAGGTTTTCGGACACTAAAAGGTGGTGACTTCTGGAAACTTGGATCCGAGTCAGGGTTCAGATTATATTCAGCCTGACAGTTTGTCTCCAGTTTTTGCATTTTGTGATCATTTTTCTGCAGAGTGAGACTAAATCTCAGCACAGGGCCCCAGTGTGACCTGCTGTTCTTCAGTCCGTACCACCGTTGTTGCACATCATGTGTACGATGCCGTGCAGTGAGAAACTTGTTCACGAGTCAGACGTCACTTCGTGGGTCTGTGAGTGAAGAAATCCAGTCTGCAGGGTCACTGTCGAACCCGTGAAGCTGCTCTGAACACAGAAACTCTCACAGAAACTCCACACACTCGCTCTCTTTCTCCCCTCAGAGAGTTCAGTGTGTTTGAACACCGTTAGTGTTCAGATCTTTATGATTAGAACAAACTCTGCTTTCAGGATCTTTATTGTAATTAAAAGTTGAAACCAAATCAATGTCCTCTTGTGCAAATTGCCCCGTTGTCTCATTATGAAGGGATGATAACGAGCTCGAGCCTGCAGGATCTTTCTGACCCTGACGCCTGTTACATCCATTCACTGGAAAGTGTTTTTGTATTTTTGTGTTTGATAATCAGCATCAAACGGAGTCTCACGTCGGACTGAAGGCTGAAAACCAAAGCAAACTCTCTCTCCCACTGCAGGTACTCGTGCTCTGCTCGTTACGCCTGTGATGCTGTGAGAACGGAGAAAATACTTCAGTTCAAACACAAAGTTATTGTTCCTTGAAGCTTCTTATATTTCACTTGATGCTGCAGCTTCTCTGAAAAGAGTCACTGAGTTTCTTTGAAAGCGTCACTTCGCTCTGTGACGTTTCCTCAGATTAAACAGCAGGTCGTCGTTTGAATTACGACTGAAACATTAATGAGGAGCAGCTCAGATGGAAAGAATACGGATTTGTTGTGTCGCATTTGGTTCAAGTGATGTTGACATGTGAGTGTTTGATTGGCTGGTGTGTGTGTGTGTGTGTGAGTGTGTGTGTATTGATTACTGTCGGAGTCGTGTTCAGGTCGAAGCTTCTGCAGGAAAAAACTCCTGCAGTAGCAAAAGCTCAGAGTTTTTAATTTTGAAGCTTTTAAAAGGATTAAAAGGAGAAATCGTCTTCTCTTCGGCCTGTTTGCGGCCGCGAGCTGCAGAGATCCTGACCTCCGTTTCATTCACTCGCTCTCTGTTTGCTGTTTTCTGGAGGGAAAATGTGCTTTTGATTTCTGAATGTTTGTAAGGAAGAGTGAGGAGGTGAGAAGGGAAATTCAAATGCAAAGCGTTTTTCTGTTTATTTTTCTGTTTATTTTGTCTTTTTTCAACACGGCTATCACTTTTTCTGAAGACATCGGCTACATAAATGTCATTTTAACACCCACAACACAAGGAAGACGTTTTCAATCCAAACTCTTTCTGCCACTTTCATAACACAAACTCAGGTCTTAAGATGATCCATCAGAGAGCTTCTGTGGATCTGAACCGAGACAGAAACCAAAACCTGAACCAGATTCTTGTGTCTGAACTGCAAGAAAAGAACATTTCTGCAGTTTAACATCCAGAATCAGCAGGTTAATGTGAGAATGTGATCGGATGCTGAACAGATGAGATCAGCTGGATCTAAATATGTGGATCTATGGGATCTAAACTCCATTTTATAACTTCACATGAAGACAAACTGTTTCTCCATCAGTTTGTCTTCACGTAACATTTTCAGTGTTTTACCTGTTTGAGTCGATAAGATCCAGGTGAGAAAACTTCACTCTGATGGATCCAGGAAGTCTGTGGTTCTTGTGATTGTCGAGGCGATCAATCGGCTGTTTTTACTGAAGAATCCTGTTTTCAGTTTGTATTGATGTGAGTGAATTTACGGCCAGTTTACGAGAAGCTGAATCGATTTGTCCCTTTTGTCTCAGCCGTTCAGCGTTTCGGGGGAGCAGATTCCTGCAGATGCAGATTGAGGGCTGTTGGATTCAGCTGCTGTTTCTTCCTGCACTGATTGAACTTGAAACAAAAAGAGTTTTGTTTTGTAATTAGACGCAGATGTGTTTTGATGAAAATCAGAATCGGGTTTGAGTGTCTCTGGGTTTTCTCTCCCGCAGCGTTCCGCCTGCAGGAATTATCTTCAGATAAAAACGCTCGCTGACAACAAGCTGCGACGGGCCGCGAACGCAGCAGGAGGCGAGCGGTCAAAGTGCAGCAGGGCTGTAAATCCACCAAACACTAACCTGAACACGCACATAATCACAGCTCACGATGCTTATCGCCGACGGACACGGTGACAGCATGTTTGCACGGTTTGATAAACAAATGTGCTGCATTGAAAAGAGTTACGTATTCAGACGTCTTGACTGAAAGTATTTTCCTGTTTAAAGCCCAAACCGACTTCGAAACCTTAACGCTGCTCATGCATCGCTGCAGCTGAGCTCATGAGTTTGATCTGGATTCAGGATCAGCAGCAGATTTCTTAGAAACTACCCAGAAACTAGAAGTTTTCAGACGTCTTTTGAATTTTTCCTCTGCAGGAAACCTTCAGGTTCATTTGGGTTATTTTATTGACGTAAAGCTGAGCTGCTTTATGCAGCAGGAAGATGCAGATATTTTTGAAATTTGTGACATTTTTGTTTTTACAGAAAACAGGAAGTTATTTTTACTCATAAGGTCGAAAACCTGAAATGACCAGAATGCACTGCAGCTCTGGACGCCCCGGCGAGCGGCGGTGCTTCGTTTTGACTCGTCCCTTCAGGAACAAGCAAAATGGCAGCCGGCCGGTCAGAGACGATCTCATCTTCTGTCTCATCAGTCCTCTTCAACATGTTTCTGGAAA
>JAPZDZ010000025.1:1020140-1031885 GCA_029783805.1 Acanthurus tennentii
AGAAGAGAACAGAAGGAACGACTGAAACTGATGAAGGAAACGATGAAGGGGAGGATTTTCCACAGACGTCTCAGGTCCTCGTTATCCTGCAGAGGACTCGTCACCTTCTGGTTGATGGTTTGATTTCCAAACAAAAAGAGACCTTGAAGGTTTAGGACTTCTCAACACAGAGGAAAGTCCTGCTACACTGACTGTGTTCATGAAGGAAAACTTGCAAAAACTGACGAAGGACGAATGATGAGTAAAGAAGTGACTGATAAAAAAACTGATCTGGTCTGAAACCAGCGGAACCAGAAGTCAAACTGAACTCGTTATATGAAGAAAAGAGCAAAACAACTGCGTAAATATTAGCTGATGCTCAATATTCTGTGGTCCAGATCTTGTTTTTGTTATGTTGCAACTGTGCTGCTTTTAGTTTTTACAAAGTTAAACTGCTGATGTGTAAAGTGTGTATTAAAAGGCCAGAATCAGTTGTATTTTTAGCTCCTTTGGGAACGAGTGCAGGGTTGTCTCACAGAAAAGCGTCTGCGGTCTTTGAGGCAGGAAGTTCACCAGATGTTCTTAACGGAAACAACCAGTTTTTCATCATCTGGTAAGTTTTTTATGTTGTGAACTGAAAACAATCATTCAGATAAAAAGTGAATCTCTGCTCTATATTACTCGTCCATGTTCCTCTTGAAGTGCTGTGTCTTCTTCATCGCCTTATTCTGTTGTGCCAAGCTGTAACGTGCTCTCTGCTGCCCCCAGAGACCGGAGGGCTAAAAAACACCCACTGGTACTTCATGGTTAATGTAGTTGCTGTTTTTCTCCAAATGGCCACAAAGGACAATAAGCCTGTTCTGAACTCAGAAACAAACCTTCAGACGCAGTTCAAAGGGGAGAGTTTAATGTTTTATCCTGAGTGTTTTGAAACAGTGTTTTTCAAAAAGGATGAACCAACCAACCAGTTGTTTTTTTTTGTAAATGTATTAATTAATCAGTCTTCTGGGAATAAACACAACTTGGATGTAAATACAGAGATGTTTTCTGTGCATTTTTAAATAAATTAAGCAGTACATGAAGTTTTGCTTTACAAAATGTTGACAAAATGTTAAATGTTACAAAATGTTTGTTCTGAAAAATTGAACAATTTAAATATATTTGCACACAAGTTCAATAATCGGACGCCTTTCTGACCTCCAATGATTGGTGGACTGTAAGAAAGGGAGCAAATAAGTAAATATTTTCTCATAAATTTTAAAGATTCATGAACTTAAAAAGCCTCAAAATGTTTGTGTCTTAATGTGTTTAAAACCGGGGATATTTTTACTTTGTGACATAAAGTGTATTACATGGGTGAAGTGCAGCTTTAGAGTATACATCTCATTTGGGGGACATAATCTTTTACTGAAGCTCATGAATGTTCATCTCTAGAGTTTCCAGTCAGCAAAAGTCAGCTCAGTCTGTTCACCGGTCGCCTGCTTTCATTTAAGAGTCACAGCTTCTTTCAGTGTTGTGCTGTCAGTTATTTCATCAAACCAGTTTGAACCGTTTGTATCTTGTTTTTATCTGAGAAAATACCCCTGTGCAGGTCTCCAAAGAAACCTGTTTCCTAAACTATGAATCATGCTTATAAACCTGCAAACAGGGAATCTGATGACAAACAGAGGAACAGTAAATGACCAATATTTAGGAAATTAAACACTATGTTCGTCTTGATTCCTAGTGAAATGTGATTGTAATTTAAATTCACCCAAAAAAATTTTGGAAAATCTGAGGGAAGTTAAAAAAAAAAAATTAAAAAACTTTAAAAACTAGAAACAAAGTAAATTTTCTGATATTAAACATTGGAAAAAGTAAAACCACAGCCAATAATAACACTTGTGTTGTACTTTATTGAAAACGGTTAAACACACGTTTCAAAGAATACCTCGCATAATAAAACAACTCATTCTAATACATTATCCTAAAAATGAGGCCAAAGATTTCATAGGTTTGCAGAGTCGGTAAACTGCATTGACCAACTCTGTTTTACATCATTGGGTATCAAACTACTTTTGTTTACTTTTTTCAGACTGATTTTCAGTCAGCTGAACTACAAAATACCAAATTACTGTTTTCTTGGCAGTTATAAGGAATATTTGTCACAAGCAGAATATAAAGAATATTTCTCTGTTGAGATTAACAGGATGTTTCATTAACAAACAGGTTAATAAAGTGAGTTTTCATACAACTGATTCTGTGTAATTACTCAGCTTAAGTTTTAATCTATAAAGCAAATTTAATGACTAGTAGAGTTACACATATGGAGAAAAAATTCAGAGCTAACAAGATAATATTCAAAGAAATGACTACATATAAAGACAGATGTGAATATAAAAATGTTTAAAAAGCTATTTGGGAGAAAATAATGCTTCTGGCATTTAGCTTGACTGTGCTAACGACCAGGATTTAACAAAGTGTACAAAAGTGTTGAGGTAAAGTTGAGTGAAGCCAGTTGCTCTTTGTTTGTAATGTAATGCTGCTACATGCTACAGAACAGATTCTGCTCGTCTGAAACTGTTTTTGTGGATCTAAACAGTTTTTTATGGCTGATTTGTGCTCAGAATTAAAAAAACACACAAAACAAAACAAAAACAACACATGCAACATAGCTAGCATAGAAATAGTGCATGTGAAAGCCCATTCTGAAAGTCTAGATTCACAATATGTAATTATTCAGATGAAAAACACAAAATTAAGTAAACTGAAAAAAATGTAGTCTAAAATCTAGCTTATTCAAGATTGCTGTCATATTTGAATGTAAATAAATTGCAATCAACACTTCCGGTCAGGTATCTATTACAGAAGCTTTTTAAATGTAACTTTATGAGCAGATTTGGAGATTAGTAGAAAACCACAGACCAGAATGGAAACTACTGCACTACAATAAAATATTTACAAAGTGGCTTTATGTACAAACATCTTCTATTTCCCTTCTTTTCATCTCTGTGTTTCTGTCTTTACCATATGTGTGGTCCTCATCAGTTCTAAGGACCCTCTGCTGCCATCCGAACCACAAACTAGAGACCAAAAGACCAAAAGCTGCAGTTCTAGATCAAACTGTAGGGGTTTTTTTTTGATGATTGCTTACAGACTTAACATTAAGTCTTAATGTTATTAATATAACTGTTGGGAGGGACACTCATACTATTGTCTACAGAAGGAGAACAACAACCTCCTTGGTAAAAAACCTTTTAAACCACCCACTCCAGCCACTTCAGCTCATTTAATCTTTCAGATGTGTTGTTCTCTAGTGATGACTTTACAGCCGAGTCAGTGTCAGAATAAAGAATAAAGGAGTTGACGATTCAGCCTGAGATCAGGCGACTGTAGTACTACAAATACTCCCTGTTTGGTTGGTGCTGTCAAATACTACACTCTGGTAGACATGCAGTTCTTAGTCACATACACTTACTCATTCAACTACTTAAGCTCTAGAATCACCTTTAAAGCCAAAGCCACTTCTACAAATGCTTGGATTAAAAAAAAAAAAAAGGCAGTCCATCATAATGTCATAAACAGCTCAGTGAAACAAAACATATGTGTGTTACACAGAAATAAAGTAAAATACATATTTATTGCATTAGTACCATCAACTTTTTTACATCATTTGCTTCTGTTTCTCTGACAAACATTTATTCAGTAAGCAGGCTCACTTTTGATCTGAAAAAAATCTTGCCTGCATGCATATTTCTTAACTTTCCACTGTGTTCATGTAAACTGTACAGCATGTGATAAAAATATTGGTTAAAGTTGTGTTTATAAAAAATATTTTAGCTGTTTTCTCCTTAATATTGAACTTTAATATGGTTACATATGAATGTTAATGATGTTTGGTGAAACCACAACTTGCTCACAGGTGATCATTTTGACTTGTTTACTCAGATCAACATTAATGTGAATGAGGATGATTTAAAAATCGATTAGACGTATGTTTTCCTCATTCAGTCTTTTCTCTGGCACATTATTTCACCTGACAAAGCTTCAACGAGCCGCCTGTACCCCACACTTTGAAAATCGGGTAGAGGGGCGCAGTGAATTTGGTGGCGAAGGTGTGCAGGTGTGTCAGCGACCTGCCAGAGGAAACTCTGTAGAAGGACAGAATGCCAGCCTCCCAGTCAAGATACACAGCCAGTCCACGAGAATCACCCAAAGGGACACGAGGGACTATGCTCTCAAAGTTATGGTATGCACGGTAGCCTTTAGCAGAACAGTGCAGACTCCAGGACAATGCATTGTATCCCATCACACAGTCAGTCTCCGACCCTTTGCGACAGATGCCTTTGTAGGTCACTCCTATCCCTGTCCATTTCCCTTCCCACTCTACCTCCCAGTAATGGCGGCCACTAAGGCCCTGCTCAGACAGGACTTGGGCACAGCAGTCAAACCTGTCTGGGTGATCAGGATACGGCTGTTCCTCACTGACCTGGGTCACTTTTTGGTCGTCAGACAGGGTGAGAAGTCTGTGAGCCGTGTTTTTATCCAACACAAGCTTGCAGGCATCTGGTGGCAGGAAGAAGTCAAGGAGTAAGATGTTTAGAAGAGCAATTTATACCACAGACATAGATGATACTTGCTTCTGATTGGCTGGCAGATTGATTTTTCTGACAAAAAGTGACCATGGTGTGATCACTGTAACACATGGGGATGTTTTGGTTGGGGACAATTTTTTTTAAAAAAGATTTTAAATATCGTTAACCAGAAAGAGGAAGCTTGACTTTGTGTTGTGCTGTTCTCCACATGATGTGGAAGTTGGATTAAACGTATGAAATATTTCCCTTTACACGATAAGAAGACCCACATTCAGTTACAAACATCAACACGAAGCGGAAACTTAACTTTTGCTCAGAAATGTACTCACATTTGCTCAGTCCTGGTTTATACCAGTGTTCTGCATTGTGATCGACTCTGTGGAGCAGAAAGATACACGTCAGTCTGCATGACTTCCCAGAAGACATCACAGCAATTAAAAAACCTAAGGACAAAAACCAGCATCATCAGGTTGTTTCTTTACCTGAGTTTAATTAAGTCACAGCGTCCTTCCTCCAGAGCTTCATAGATTAACTTCACTCCGGACTTTCCTAAGTGATTGTAGCTCAAGTCCAGCTCGCTCAGGTGGAATGAACCGGACTTTACTGCCGAGGCCAAGAAACCACAACCTTCCTCTGTGATGTTACAGAACGACAACCTGTGGCACAGTGACAGAATTGACCTTGAGCTGGCGGTTGATACCCTTCATAAAGATCAACCATGGAATCATAGTCACAAGTGATACCTGAGGGTTTCTAGTTTACAGCACACATTTTTCAGACCACTGGAGAGCTGCTTCACTCCCAAGTCTCCGATGTCATTGTCACTCAGGTCCAGCTCTCTGAGATGTGATGATGGACAACTCAGGATTGCAGCCAGTTTTTCACAGCAAACCGGGGTGAGACTGCATCGATTCAGTCTGCAGGAACAAACATGGATAAATGAAAAACTAGCATTATTAAGGCAGCATTATTTAGGATTTTGTTTCAGTGTGATTTAGCACCTTCAAAACATTACATGTATTTTTCCATATGTGTCAAAATTTAAACAAGCCCTGCACACAATCAGAACAGTAACAGTATTTCCGTAGAAACACAGCTCAGCATGCCAAGCTAACACAACTGTTTTTATTTTGTACATGTTCGTATTCATAGATTAACTGTGTTGTAGGGTTTGAAAAATATAGTTGTAATCACACTCGCAAGTCAGAACAAATGCAGATGTCAGGAAGCATAACAGCTAGTTGGTCACGCAACATGTACAGGTGATACTGAAACCTTTTTAGTAAGTCAAATGTGGTGTATCATACCAAAGCCTAAAGCAAATGTAGAAATCAAGACAAACTGAAAGTGAAAGTCAAATATGGAATCAGGACCTAAAAAAAGACACTTGGTGGAATAAAGTCAATCCTTTATAGTGCTCTTGAGTACTTTTGCTTTCTGAAAGAAGTTGTTATACTTAATACTATACTTACTGAAGGTTTGGTGAACAATTTGACTGAAATCAGCCCTGAATTAATACAACAGGATGGACGGCTGGTGTTGGAATGTTGCTTTAGCTAGGACAAAACTTGAAATTTGATCCAAAAGGCTAGAAACACCTGGCTCCGTTCAAATGTATAAAATGGCATTTCTTTTACACACAGGCTTACTGACTACCTGAATGCTGCTTTGTATAGTAAACCACACCCACCCTTGCATACCTAGGTTTGGCATGCAAGCTACACAGTAACTTAAATTAACATATTTCATGACCCTGCACTTACACAGTATTAAATCAGTGACACAAGGGTGGACAGTAGTTTGCAACCCCCAAAGATCACCTGATAAATCAGATCCTTTTTGATGTATTTTAGTGATGCCAAAAGTATTGGTCTGCATAGTTTGAAATGTGGTCATCAAAGATGCTGTGACATGTTCAGATGCCTCTTACAGTCACATTATTTACAACTTCTGCATAGACTCACCTCAGTGTTGTCAGTTTGCAGTGTGGGCTTTGGAGTGCAGTGCAGAGACGGTGGAGTCCTGAGTCTTGTAATTTGTTGTCACTTAAATTTAAGTTTTCCAGCTTATTAGAGCACAAGCTAAGAGTGTCGGACAACACCTGAAGGCTGTCTTCAGTGAGGTTACAATCATTCAACCTGATAAACAGAAGGAAAAATTCAATTTGTTTTTAATAATCTATGGTTGGTAAGTTCAGGACGTCAAGTGAAGATATTAAAAATGAGTGATTTGAAAGTAATAAAAGACACTTGCTTCACTGATCTGGATACTTTGATGGCTGGTAGAAGCTTGAGAAAGCCTTCTCCTGTTCTGGAGTATTTTTTCAAGTCGATCTCCTCCGGCTTCTCTGGTGAGGTCAGCAACACAAAGACCAGAGCTGCCCATTCAGCAGCAGAACGCTCATCCATCGCCAGGTCTCGGTCAAAGTCCAAGTGGCTTTGGATGTCCTCCACCAGAGAGTTGTCATCTAACTCATTCAGACAGTGGAAGAGATTGACGTACTTCTTTGGATGAGGATTCAGATTTATTTTCTCCTTGATGTACTCGATAGTTTCCTCAAGACTTTGAGAGTCACAGGTTTCTACCTGAGTCTTCAGGCCTCTTAGCAGACTTTGACTTGATGCCAGAGAGAGTCCGAGGAGGAAACGCAGGAAGAGATCCAGGTGGCCGTTGTCACTTTTTAAGGCTTTGTCGACTGCAGCTTTGTGCAGTTCAGATAGAGGCTTGGTTTGGGCCATCTGTTCAGGTTCTGCAATCAGCAGGTTTACACCATTGACCCTGTACATCATATGGACATACAAAGCTGCGAGAAACTCTTGGACAGACAGATGCACAAAACAGAAGACTTTCTGCTGCATACAGAGCTCTTCCCTAAAGACCTGAGTGCACACTCCTGAGAAGACGGATGCTTCTTTGACATCAAGACCACAGTCTCTAAGATCTTCCTCATAGAAAATCAGGTTGCCTTTCTCCAGCTGCTCAAAGGCCAACTTTCCAAGTGACATAATCATCTGGTTATTCCCTTGGGAGTCCAGCTGTTGCTCTTTATCGTACTTGATATGCTTCAGAGCAGTCTGATGTTCTAGAAAGTAGATATACATCTGAGTCAAAGTCTTCGGTATTTTTCTTCCTCCATCTACGGTGCACATTTTTCCCAAGACGATAGATGAAATCCAACAAAATACTGGCACATGGCACATAATGTAGAGACTTCTTTTTGACTTTATGTTTGCTATTACCCTTTTGGCCAAGTTGTCATCCTCAATTTTCTTGTGGAAGTACTGCTCCTTCTGTTGGTTGTTAAAGCCTCGTATTTCAGTTATGCGGTCAACATATTTTTGAGGGATGCAGCTGGCTGCAGCAGGTCGGGTAGTTATCCACAGTTTAGCCTCTGGCAGCAAGCCACCCTCAATGAGGTTTGTCAGCAGCACATCCACTGAGGCTGACTGTGTAGCATCACAACATTTCTCATTTTTATTGAAATCCAGAGGGAGTCTGCATTCATCAAGACCATCCAGTACAAACAGAACTTTGTCCATATTCAGGTCTACGATTCCAGAGTCTTTCAGGCCTGGAGAGAAGGTATTTAGAAGCTCCATCAAGCTTTTCCTTTCACTTTTAATCAAATTAAGCTCCCTAAAAGGAAGTGAAAACATGAGCTGGATGTCTTGATTGGCATTCCCCTCTGACCAGTCCAACATGAACTTCTGTGTCAACACAGTTTTGCCAATGCCTGCTATCCCGTTGGTGAGCACCGTTCTGATTGGTGTGCCTTCTTGGTTGGGTAAGGGCTTAAAGACATCCTCACACCTGATCACAGTTTCCGTAGTCTTCCGCCTGTTAAACGCTGTCTCGATTTGTCTGATTTCATGTTCATTGTTGACTTCTTCACTGTCCCCCTCCACAAGAAAAAGCTTTGTAAAAATCTTTTTTAGAGGCACAGGCGATTGTTGTGTACTTAGCCCTTCAGCTAAGCTTTCATTTTTCTCCTTCAGGAACTTTTTAAGTTGCTTTTGGTAGATGGTGACTTCTCCATAATGACCTAACAGCACAGACATGTAAGAGATCATTACAAAGAGCATTATATGCTTATCCCTCGTTCCTTATCCCTGCAGTTACGATTACATTGTAATGATCAGTACAGTACTTTTATTAACCACTTGTGGGCCAAAATAAAGAATGGTAAATTTGGGTGAGTTCACTGGGGCAGTTAAACAGACCATTTTTATCCTCTGTAAAGTGGCCAGTTAAAAACATGTAAGATTCACATCCAAGGGTAACTCTTATGATATGCTTCTGCATTTGGCTTAGCATTTATCAGCTTCTGCTTAAAATGGGCTAACTTGTGCCTTTAGCATGCTAACATACTAGTGTTAGCATGCTAAAGGCACAATATTAACATTTATGGCTTTTTATCTAATAAGAGTATGACTCGATCAGTGTTTATAGACATCTAACAAACTGTCAGATTGGTAAGAAACTTAAAAAACAACACCCACTGATCATCAGTACAAAGCTTCAGCTCTCCTCTTAACTAACCGGTAATATAAAATGCAGTCACTTACTCTGTTCAAGTGTGTTCGCAATTTCAACCTCTTTCATAGTCCTCAGGATTTGAAGGGCCATTTTTAGAGCTGCCTCATTTGTTTCATAATTAAACTCAACAGGTTGTTCATCAAGTTCGTCCTCTTGCTCTTCTTCATCAAACAATTCTTTATGTTTGGCAGAAAGGGCCTTCTTATGGTCTCTTAGTGTTTTCTTCATACAAGCCATGGCTTTAGATTCAAACACCTGACAAAGACAGTGATTTTTTAAAAACAAAACTGTTAACCATATTTATGTATCAGTATCCTAATCCCTGCGATACAGTTCCACATTGTGCGCCAATGTTTTCTATCATCATATACATGTGAATCAGGTGTGCAAGAGCTTCACTGTTCAACTGCAGTTTGATTTGCAGTTTCTGTCATCTAGTATGGATGAGTTGAGAAAATATCACAGAACTACTTTTGATTTACTTTTGATGCTTGGCTTGAAAGTATTAGCTCTTATGTGTGGTGTTAAATCTCTAACTAACTACTCTCTAATGTGTAGCAAGGTGTTTCAGAATATTGCTAATGTTTTTACCCTAACTTAAAAATTATTATTTTACGGACATTCCAAGTACCATGGCTCTAACTTTCTTTGTGAACTGACTCATTCTTGTTGAAAGTTTCCCGCAGCACAGTCGAGTAAGTCAATAAATAAGCAACAAACATGCTGATACTTTTCTACTTTGTGAAATAAAAAAACAACTCTGTAACCTGCAGAAATTGTTATAATGAAACAGAAAATATTAGGTAGAACAGTGGATTATTAAATAGAACTGCTTACCTTCAAAGTGTCTTGATTCTTCTGAAATCCTGATGTAGTCTTGCCATTGCCACTAAAAAAAAATACAGATAATAGTAGAAAAGCATTTTCTGTCGGAGCATGCATCAGTTTTTGTTTAACTTTTGAGGTTAACAGTACACCTATTGCACAATGAAATTAATAAGAGTGAAAATAATCTTTATTTAAAACTTTATTTTTCATGACTAAATAGTGCTATGTGTTAATTTGTAACTGAAGTGTATTGGTGTGCTTGTTGGAATAAAACAAAAAAAACTGCTATGTTTTTTACTGTTCACTGTTTAGTAAATAAAGTATCTACACTGTAGAAATCTCATGGACATAATTCATGTTAGTTAAAGAGTTATTAGCTTAAACAATCCATTTGTAATACATTAATAATAAGCTAAGTAATTATCATGGTCTCTACTGTCATGTCACTCTATACCCTGATGAAAACATCTTATCTTAGTTTGGTGGAATTTCCTTTCAAATTTACCAGATAGCAAATTAAGTCAGGCAAGTGTTTAAAAATTCATATAAATATCTTTTTTTTTTTTAATTGTCGGAGGTTTGCACATCTTGCACCAATATAGGCCTTGGATGTTTTATTGATGTGTTAGTCATTCACCTTGTGGGTTTTTTTTTGTAATCATCTCTTTTTTTTCCAAACTGAGGAAAGTGACTCATCAGTCTTCATTCTGCACGTTACTGTTATTACTTATGAGAAAAAACAGTGAGAGTTGTCCTTTTCCCTGGTCTCCATGATAGAGGAGGCCACTACTTACATCCTTAAATCAAGATTAAGATCCATAGAGTCAAAATATGCCAGCCTGAATCATTCAAAAGAAGATACCAATGTATTTTATTGTGGTTCAAACTCTCTGTAATCACTTTTGTACTTTGTGAAGGTTCAACTACACATCTGTAAATTATTACATTTTCTCGTAAATGCTTTGAGACAATTCCTCTTACCTTGTTTGTGATGGTCTGGGTTCATTGCTGTAATCTGGAGGATATTCTTTGGAGCGGTCAGTCTTTGCAGACATGAAGCTGACTGTTGAAGCTGCTGATCCTCTCTGAGATCTCCTCCTCTTCCCGCCTTGAGTGACTCCATGAAGATCACTAACATTGTGAACAACAACAGCTTTTTGGCAGCACTGACCACAACCATTTTTTGACACAGCTCAATTATAAGAGAAACACATCAAAGCCTTTTGTTGGTGCTAATGTGTTATGTACTGTATGGTTAATTGTTGAACCAACTGTATTATTATGAGCCTGAGTGGTCAATATTTAGGATTACATTCCATTTTTTTTAATTACATTCATCTACTCTAAGAGTCTTTATGTTTTCCCTTATTTACAACACTGGGCTCTAATTTCGTGGCGCAGCACAAGGTGGCGAAGGGTGGCGGAGCCTGGCGCAGTGGTAATTTCATGCGGCGCACCACCGTGTGCAGCCTATTTGACAATTTGGTAGATCGGGTGCGCCGAGATGGGCCTGGTGGCGCACCAGGGGGAGGTGTCCACAGATTCAGCTTGGAGCATTGACAACTTTGTGACAAAACAGTGCGCCCAAAGCTCGCCAGTTCCGACCTGGTCTATTCTTGGCGCAAGGCCAACGCAGTCAGATCAAAGACGTTTGTCACGCATAATGGAAACTCAACCTGACGGCAGCTGGAAGTGATGCGATGTCCTCCACTGAGTTCATCCTGAGGCTGGGGTTGCAACCTTTGATTTGTGAAAAAAACGGGACACTCCAACAAATGTTTGGGGCGGAGGGCTCGGCCACTATTACCAGTTCAGAGTGTCGCCCAGT
>JAPZDZ010000025.1:1031985-1049113 GCA_029783805.1 Acanthurus tennentii
TTTTTCTAACTCATTTGTTTATTTTATATTTAAGCTTAAAATTTGGCTATTTGGCTGTTGATTGACAGCCTGTTGACGTATCACCGGGGGCTATTAGCTGAGTGGGTGCGCTGTCCGTCCTTTGAGCCCTGCCTCTTTTCCCATATTTGGTTTTTCATTGTTTAGGCGGGCTCTTGGCGGAGTCACACGCAGGCTAATGGCGGCGCCCTGGACGAGATTTTTTAGGCTTCACTTTCGCTCATGCAGAAACCAACGGGGGACGTCACGGAGGGTTTGTCCAGTGTTTTATACAGTCACTGGTTGCCACCTGTCCCATTTTTCCCAGAATTATTCTCTTTTTTTCACCGGCTGTTCTGGGAAAATAAAAATCTCTCCCAGGACACAATTTGTCCCGTTTTTTGGGGGAAAATACAAAAACCTTATTTGATTTCCTTCATTCTGTAGTACAAAAAGGTCCCCTGTGCTTCTGTGGCTATTTAAAATTGTCTCTGTTTTCTTCCCGTCTATACGTCCATCACACGCACGCACCCTATTGCTCAAAGCGGCTCTCGGGAGGGAAACTTGACCTAAGTCCGCGCTGAGGTCTTCTTTTCGCCATTTGAAATGATAGGAGAGACGACTGATGAGGAGGGAGATGGAGCAAATACACGCAAGCCATCAGCACGAAAAAAACCAATATACTAGTTACAATCATGACTCTCTAAACTGGTAATAGTGGCCGAGCCCTCCATTTGTTGGAGTGCCCCGTTTTTTCACAAATAAAAGGTGGCAACCCTAATTTTAACTCCCGGGAAAATTAAAATCTCTCCCGGGACAGCTGGTGAAAAAAAGAGAACAATTCTGGGAAAAACGGGACAGGTGGCAACTCTACCTGAGGCCGAGGCTGGTGGAGGGGCCGAAATTTTTTTTTGGCACTTCTCCTTACATCATTGAACCGTTTTTACATTGGGCAGCAGTTCTCACAATATCTGGGCAAACTTGATTGACCATATTAGTAACTTCCTCCCAGGCTGTTTTTCCGGACCAGCACATAAGTTTCCTCCTGGGAGGAGTTTGGCCGCCTGGCGCTGCTGCTGCTGCTGCTGTCTTCCTCTGTGGTGGTGGCGAGGTGAAATTGGCACCACCTCGCCCACAGCGCATTTAAAGGCAATGAGAGGCGTTTATTTGATTGGTGAAGATTACATTCGGCTGTGTTAAACCTGTGTTAAACCAACTCACGCCTTCTCTCCTCCCCCTTTGCCACTTGCGCCTTTGGGAGGGATGGAGGCGTGGGTGTGCTGCGCTGCGCTGTGCCAGACTGCGCCATTTTTGAAAATTGCAAAGTGCGCCGGCCACACCCAGTTGGCACGGGGTAGGTGCAGCGCAGGGCAGGTGCGCTGCGCCTGGTCTACAAAATTAGAGCCCATAGTGTTAACAACACAATAAAAAACAATAAGACAGTTTATTGTCACTACAAACTATGTCAGACATCACTGAAAACAATAACCTGTTTCCAATAAATATGACTGAAAGAAATCAGTAATAATCTCATTCAGACACTTAGTAAACCCCTTACCTTGTTTGTGATGGTTTGGGTTCATTGCTGTAATCTGGAGGATATTCTTTGGAACGGTCAGTCTTTGCAGACATGAAGCTGACTGTTGAAGCTGCTGATCCTCTCAGAGATCTCCTCCTCTTCCTGCCTCCAGTGACTCCATGAAGATCACTTACATTGTGAACAACAACAGATGTTTTAGCAGCTCTGACCACAACAGTGTTTTGACACAGCTCAGTTATAAGAGAAACACATGAAAGCCTGTGTACTTAAGACGGAGGAAACTGTCTGGCCTTTCCATAAGGAGTACAATGTTGAGAATAATATCCATTATCTGTAATAAATCTTATCTATATTAAATCTAATCTTAAATCTTGCTGAGTGTTTAAGGCTGGCAACACACTGTGTGATTTACGCCCCCCCCCCATAGATAAAAGATAACTATTGTAATAGAAACGTTGTGATATCTTTGGTCTTAACACAGGGGTCCACATCGCACTGAGTGACAGGTTCAAGGATGGCTGTTGTCACGATCTTGCACCCAAAGATAGCCTGCAACAAAATTCTGACAGTGTCTGAAATTTTGTAATCATCATCCCACAGTGTGACTACTACTGCAACCTAGGTTAACCAACCAGCCAATAAAAATGCAGTATGAAATGACATACTGAACAGCACCACATTGGCATTAAACTCAAACAAACAGACCACAAGCAGACTTTAAGTGTGTGGCATTAACACAAGATCTCTCTAATAAGACACTGTCTAGCTTAAATTATCCCAACAGTTACACATTAGTTTTGTTTGTTATGTTAAATGCAGTTTTTGTTGGGTAATGACAGATCATATCAGTGGATGCTAATGTTAAATGCTTAATTGCACAGATGGATGGCACATGCTATTGAAATTTTTGTTTTTGCTGATTGACGTTGATTCACTTACATCATAGGCTGCAATCTAGTTTACTTTTTCATTGTGCAATCTGCACACAGCAGACTTTATGTCACACCAAAATTTATCAGATTCACCTGTACAATGTAGCTTGCTGTGAGCTTATAAGATAGTTACAATTGGCAGCCACACAGAATTTAGGGGCTTGAATGTGTCGTTATGATCTAAAACTAGCTTGAAAACTGCCTTGATCACCCTCTGTCTACTAGTCCTTGGAAAGTTCTGTTTCCATTAAAGAAGCCTACTTTTTACTACAGTTAACTAACAACGTTGCACATGTTGCATTTGAATGTAAATTTCTCTTCTGACTAAATGCCAGGGAATTTATATTCTGTCACTCTGTCTATATGATTGCCACAACATTGTGTTAACAACACAATAAAAAACAATAAGACAGTTTATTGTCACTACAAACTATGTCAGACATCACTGAAAACAATAACCTGTTTCTAATAAATATGACTGTAAGAAATCAGTAATAATTTCCTTCAGACACTTGGTAAACTCCTTACCTTGTTTGTGATGGTCTGGGTTCATTGCTGTAATCTGGAGGATATTCTTTGGAGCGGTCAGTCTTTGCAGACATGAAGCTGATTGATGAAGCTGCTAATCCTCTCTGAGATCTCCTCCTCTTCCTGCCTCCAGTGACTCCATGAAGATCACTAACATTGTGAACAACAACAGCTTTTTGGCAGCACTGACCACAACAATGTTCTGACACAGTTTTGTTATAAGAGAAACACATTAAAGCCTTTTGTTGGTGCTAATGTGTTATGTACTGTATAGTTAATTGTAAAACAAACTGTATTATTATGAACCCGGGTGGTCAATATTTAGCATGACATTCCATTTCTTTTAATAACATTTATTTATTTTCAAGTCTTTATGTTTTCCCTTATTTACAAAACTGTGTTAACAACACAATAAAAAAATAATAAGACAGTTTAGTATACATGACTGACAGAAATCAGTAATAATCTCATTCAGACACTTAGTAAACTCCTTACCTTGTTTGTGATGGTTTGGGTTCATTACTGTAATCTGGAGGATATTCCTTGGAGCGGTCAGTCTTTACAGACATTAAGCTGACTGTTGAAGCTGCTGATCCTCTCGGAGAACCACCTTTCTTCATCTTTGGGTCTTCCCTCAGTAAAGAGAAAGAGATTAGTGACACCGCAGACAAAACAAGCTTTACCATGATCTCAAAAAAGGTTTTTGTCTGCTTCCTTTCCAACCATTAAGAGCTTCATTTCAAACTAATTTTACACAAAATGTTATTCATAACTATTTCCTAAACACTCTCGTATCAATAACTTATTCATAAATTCAAAACAAATGACAGAATGGCAATATGTTCCTAAACCCTTAATACAGCAGAAGTACAGAGGAGCTTGGCTAATGTGCTTAAGAGAGAACAAGTGAATATTGCACTTACATTTATTAGAGAAAGACAGGATGAAGATACTGTTGTTCTGTGTCTGATGTGGAAGCTGTCAGTTGTTCAGAAACTTTGTTCCTATTTTAACAAACAGCAGACAGTTACATTTATATTTGGCTCCCGTTATCTTCTCAGCTGTATTTTCACCTGAATGTGATGGAAATACCAACTTTTGTTTTCTTTTGTCCGGCTCACTGGGCTTTGTTTTTCTCCTCTGCACAAACACATTTAGAGTCATTTAATAATTTAATAATTTAAATAGCACAATTTAATAAGCACCTAAACATTAATAAAACAAATGTACTCATTTAAAACAACAGTGAGCTAAGAATGAGAAATGAAATAAAAAATTATGCAGAAACATTGCACTTACTTTAGTACTTTCTGCAGAAAAACTTGACATTCTCTGGTTGCCAAACAACCACACAACCTGTGAAATAAGTCAACAACACATTTAGAGAAGTGATCAGGTAGAACATAGTAACATTTCCCTGTTTTGATATCTTCTGTAGAATAACAGAAGTGAGTTTGTCAGAAAAACACAAAGGGTCTTTATGGTAAAATGCAAAACAGCCATGCAGTTAACTCAATTTGACTAATGAAGTTCAGCTTCTGTTGTTACTACAGCTGTAATTTCTGTGAGAACAGTTCTGTGGTACATTCTGCTCTAAACAGTGTTCTGAAAAATGTTTCTAATATTTTTCTTTACCAATGCAAGAGAGGAGTTTCAGTGCATTAATAAAAATGCTAGCCAATGTAAGCATGCAGCTCAAAGCTCAGCTGGGTTGAGGATGATGCAGTGCGGCTTAAACCAGAAGTTTTTATTGGGTGAGGTGCTTCCCCAAGGGGGAGGTTAGGGGTGACAAAACCAATGCTGCTCACATATCCGGAACTTGCCTGAGCATCCCAAGGTTTTCAAGTTTCAAAGTGAAAGCTCTCTGTACATCCTGGAGTACTCAGTAGTCATGAACTTAATGATGTTCATTATTCATGCTGACAAAACAAAACAAAACAAACAAACAAGGATCCCAGCTCATTAAATGACTGCAGGAGGAGTGTTTATGTATTTTAACAGTCTAACTGTATCTGTCACTGGTTGTTTTGGTCAGGTTGGTTTTGATGATGAGCAGTTGCTCTGTAAATAATGTGATTTAAAAGAAATAAAAGACTAATGCATTTTTAAAATGTTATTTCTGTTCTGATCTGATAAAGTGGCTATTCAAACGGTTACCTGAAGTTGTGAATTGCTTTTTCTGAGAATACTCTTTAACTCCTTTATACTTTACTGAGAATAAATTACAAGACATCACATTTTTAGACAACAAAAATATTCAGTTCCATTCAAGTTTTTTTCCACTCCAGTAGTGCCTGTCTTTTACCACTAGATGGCTACATACCTCAATGGTTTCCACTGTATGCTTGCAGAAGGTAAACAAAGATAAGACCGTTTCCTGATATTTGAGTTGCAAAAACAACTGGGCCTCTCCCTTACAGCAACCTGAAAATAAGAAATAAAAATCATGATCAATATAAAAACAAACCTTGTACCCTTAAGCATTTGTCAATACTAAGTACTTTAAAACAAGTTCGACGCAAAACATTATCGGAAAAGTAAGCACGCAACTAGTGCAAATACAATAAATATCGACCCATAATCAAATACAAAGTAGTTTTCCTAAACAGGGGAGTCTGATGGAGCGTGCAAGTTTGAATCCACACGGTTGAAAACAGCAAAAAACGACAACACAAAACAAACGTATTTAATCTAAGATCTTGCGTTTTTCAACCGTTCTTCTGTTCGCTTTGTCGCGTTTCTCTTCGGATCCCAACTCCCAAACATCCGAAGCAACTTTCTAACGATCCGTTTTCTATAGTAAAAACACCATTACAACAGCCTTTTCCCCATTTTTTTTAAACTTAAGCAGAACATTGCACTTACCAACCGTCTCATAAACATGGCGTGAGAGACTGACGCAGATAAAAACAAAGGCGGTTTGTTAGTTTCACTTTCGATTTCAGCGACAGAGTGTAGATGAACTCCGTAACCCTAACCCCGATCGACAAAATTTTAAAAAAATTGAAAAACGTTCTTTCATGCCTCACTTAAAGCTGTCGAACTGTTCAAAAAGAAACTTAACACTTGTAAGTTGCATCTGAAAGGAGCGCCGTTTGTTTACGACTTGTCTCGAAGTTTAATGTCTAATTCTACTGTGTTTTTAGGAAATTTAACCTCAGAATTTGCAGCCTAAAAATCATGCAGCGGTTCATGAGTTTTTCAGATCTGAATTCTGTCTGCAGTCTCCCCTTCGAGGCAAAATAAAACCCCGAGGAGCAACCAGTGACAAAAACAGAGCTGTGAGGAAGTTAGTGTCAAACCTTATCTGTTTGCTATGAGAGCAGAGAAGGTATGGCCGCAGAGATAAACACAACATTTTTGATCTGTTATCTGCGTTTGACAGAAAAACATTCAACGGAAAATCGTGGGGAGGGGAAGGGGTGGATGTCCTCTGCATCCTGAACAACCCTTTCACTTTCTCATTTAATCTGGCTTAACATCCCTATTTATTAATTTTAATACAATAATTGGAGAATAGAACTTAATGAACACAAAATCTTAACCTGATATTAACATGAAAATATAGCTGAAATAAATGCGGTAAAAAGTATATTTACACAAGTATTATTATATTGTATTATTGATACAAGTAGTATTTATTATAGCCAGGACCTTGAAATTCTAAAATGAATGCAAGTACAGAAAGTAGTAAATGTATTACTTGTGTTTCTACCTTTGCTGAAGAGAGAAAAACATCCTGGAGTAATTAGACTATAGTTAAAATCTCATATTTAAAAATCTTTTAAAAATGTATATTTATGTCTAACAAGTATGCTTACATCTAATTCTCAACTGAAAACCCTACTAATTGGGGAAAAAAATCAAATAAACTTACCCGGTTCAGCCTTTCAGAGAAATCGACACAAAACTGAATTGCAACTATAAGAGAAAGCAAAAGGTTTTGCCTCTCTTCCACGGAAAGTTTTAGGATTTTTTTTCAAAACTTTCTTTAAACTCCCAGCCCTCCTCTCTCTTGTCACCCTTCCTGGCCAACTTTCACCTTTTTGGTTCTGAATAAATACAAAATACAACTTGGAAGAAAATTTTAAAAAATACTTCCATACATTATATTAACAAGGTACTAACAAATAACTAGCAACTCTTGTAAAAGAAAAGTTATGCTAACTATTTAAAATGGCTAAATTAGCCTAGCTAGTTAAGCTAACACAATGACAAAGCAAAAATTAAGATTCAATTATTATTTCATTATTTCAATTATTTGATTCATGACTGGTGGAGACGGCTGTAGCATACCTCAAGTTAGGAAACTAGTTTTCTTTTTTTGTGGATGATAAACCAACAACTGAAAATCGTTGGTTGCTCTTTAGCGCCTCCTCTCTTCATGCTAACTGACCGTTGGGCGTCTCTGTGGGACCGTTGAGTTCACCGCTGCCGAGGCGATGAGCGCCAAAATGAGCTGGACGCAACCAAGTCTCACCAGGGGGTTAATCTCTTTTTATTTTCTTTGAATCAAGAAAACCAACCACTGTACTGTGTTCATAACATTTTGTAATTTTCATTCATAATTATAATATGGTATTGGGGAGGGGCGAGGGTTTAATACCTGCTTGTTTTGTTTTTTTTGGGGGGGGGATTTATAACCCCCACCCCCCCCCTGTGATTTACACCAATAAGTTCAAGTTAAATGCAAAAAATGACCAGTGGCTCAAATGTGGATCACTTTGTACAAAAACTTCAAACTGCATTGAGACTATTTTGTTCAAAAAGGTAGAATTTTAATAAGCAAGTAAATTCAGTTACAACGAAATTGTACATGAGAGTTTCAGAGCAAAACAAAGAAACAAAAAACTCCTTTGACAAAATGAGTTTAAGTTTGTTAAATCAAAAATAGCTTTTTATTTCATCATTTAAAACTTGCTCAAACTGTGATCCAAAACCAAAAAGGCCAAGTCTTGTGAATCAAAAGCAAAGATCAGATTTGGCTTTAATGACAACAATCTCTGAATTTTGCTAATTAAACATGAAGACTAGAGTCAACTTACAGACTTCACAGAGAAGGAAACAACAAGCTTCAAACATCATTATCTCATGAATCTAGAAAACGTTTAAAAAATTGATGATGGACAAAAATCTATACACAAGTCACATGTTAATAAAAAAAAAAAACATGTATAAAACAGTTTTTGCATGAAAAACAAACTGATATGAAACTAAAAAAGGAACTTTTCAGTAATTTCTACTGAAGTTTGTCCTGTGACATTCTGCAGCGATCACACCTTCATTCTCCAGATCTTCATGTGATGAGCTGTGGGGAAACATAAAGGACACATGAAGAGATAACAAAAATAAAAAAAGAGGAACTTCTGAATTGTGTGTGCAGACAAACAACTAACTTAGAATATTGAGAGAAAAGAAAACCCAACAACTTTACAAGGTCAAGTAGAATGAAAAAAAAAAAACACTCAGCAACTGTAAATACTGGAGCTAAAGGTGATTGGAGCATGAATGTCATGTGACTGGTTGCTTAATTTAGTAATTTTAAGTTTCATGGTCGTGCAGTTTTCCTCATAAGCAAATATTCATCTTGTGTGCCATGTTCTCACACTGTGACACAAAGTACACCTTTCATTTAATGTTTTATGCAAATGCTCATGTGCATTGTGGGTAATTAGCACCAATCTGAATCATGTGTTGAGCCCAGCTCTGATCAGTCTGGGGAGTCTCAGGGTAATATCTGGTTGAACAGATGTGCAGCCTGGTTAATGCAGAGAGCTGAGCAATGAACCCACATGGACAGAAAAGAGGCCAGAATTAAACTGCAGGAAGAGGAAGTGTGACCCAGGCCATGTGAGGACAGATTGGAGGAGAGGAAGCTGCAGCAACAAAACATTGGATGATCTATATAACACACTGTGTGTTTGTAAAGGTTGAAAAATCTGAACATATTGTGCCGTGTACGTCACAAGTCAACAGAGGCCAACTCTGCAAATGCCTTGTTTTAGACTGTGGCAGTCTGAATGTTTTCTGTCTAGGTTGAGAAAACTATTTAGTCTCATATTAAACGCAGCATTAATCTTGTTTCGATATGAACTCTCTTTGAACAAGTATGTGCTAAATGACTGCACGGTGCTTCTCTCACATAGATGTGTTTACCATAAAGAGAAGTGACCTGCCCATTGTCAGGCCACAGAAACCACATCGGGTCAGTGGTGTGAAGGAGGCAAAGCAGCTGCACGGAACAAATGTGGGTGACTTACTTGCCACAGTGCTGCTGGTGTAAAATGAGTTGTTAAAAATATCCTCACTGCTAAAGACATCCATGCACTTAAACAGCCCTGGTTAGTTTGCACCAGGCGCGACAGCCCATGCAGTAATAAAGATATGAAAAAGCACGTTTTTATTAGTGTGTTATTAGTGTTATTATTAGAGTGTACTTATTTAGTAATTTTTCTACTTGTTATATTCTACTTTTATGTTAGTTTGCTGTTAGTGTTTTGCATTTCATTGCATTTTGTTATTGCCTTATTTACTCTATGTTAGCCTTAATTTATTTATCTTCTTTTTATCTTATGGTAATTTCTACTATCTCTTACTCTGCTTTACTTTCCACTTTTGTAATATAACTGTAGCACAGCAATTTCCCTCGGGATAAATAAAGCTTCTTGAATCTTGTTTTCAGCTTTCATTGTTCAGGCAGTGAAAAGAAACTTTTTCTCCTGATCTGAAATCTGATTCTCTGTCCTGTTTGCATGAAGTCCAACTCTGCTGCTTCACTTTAAATTTCTGGTGTTGATCTTTGCCCATCCGCAGTAACTTCCTTGTCTTTGTGTTACTTCCTCATCTTTGTGTTACTTCCCCAATGGTTCACAGTGAGGAATGGAATCTCTCTCACCCTCTGCTGGACACCAGTGGGAAATCCACATGTTGTCATCTTTCCAGCTTTCATTGCAGCCTCGGCTTTACTGAGTGCAGGTTTCATCCCGTTTTGTTAAATTATCGCATAATTCTTTGAGCTAAAATCTCTTATTATTACTGTATGAGGTGCACTCACACAATTTGACCTTTTGTGATTATTTTCATTAACTACACTGAGCAACTCAAACCCTGGTGAGGGAGGCAGTAATTTAGGGCTACTTCTATGGGACTATTTTTTATATGTGTACGTTTTATGTTTAAAAAAAAAAGTGAACATTTTTATCAGAGAGCAAGTTTTTCAAAGTGTTGTTTCATCCGACTACCAAAACCCAAAGATTCACCTACCCATGAAGTAAACACTGTTTATTTAGGTCTGTGCTGCTATGAGCTGCTGTAGATGAAAGTGTGTGTGTGTGTGTGTGTGTGTGTGTGTGTGTGTGTGTGTGTGTATGTGTGTGCGTGAATGTGCATGCTCACAGATTTGACGGTCTGTTTGATGTAGTCCTTCTTGCTGGTCAGGTCGTGGTCTGGGTAGGTGTCGAACACCTGAACAAACACACAAGACAAAGGAAAACTCAAACTAAATAATCAATTTACAAAACCTTTTAAAAATTGTTATTTTTTGACAAACTATAGTAGATAATGTTACTGTAAAAAAAATGTTACTGTAAAATCTAATTATTTACCACCCAAACGACATGATATATAATGTAAAAATGACTTAAACTTTAGACAGGAACATCTACACTGTTTGAAGAACGAGAGAACAGCAGGAGGCTTCTCACCCTCTGACAGATCTGCTTCATGGTCATCTCCTCCAGGTTCGCCTCCTTCAGCAAACTCTGCACCGTCTCTTTCAGCTGCTCGTCAGTCGGTGCCTTCTTTATCATCTTGATGAGCGGCTCGTCGTCGTCTGAACTGTCCTCTGCTGCAGGTAAACAGAGAAGAAAAGAACCTTTAGAAGATACTTAATCTCAGGTTTTCAGGATATTTTACACAAAGTTCACACTAAAGCAACCTATTCATTAGCAATTAATGCTAGAAATTAGTTACTAAGAATACTTAGACAGACTTATTGGAATCCACTGTAGTGACAGGCTATAAATCTTTCAGGTTAAACTAGACGACCCTGTGAACTTTAAGAATTATGGTGTAATAAAGCAAAAAGCTGTTAATCAGGTAAATATAAACTTGTTCTTGTGTAGAAAACAACCTGTGCAGCCCCGATCACCACGACCTCACCTGTGTTTGTGTTGTTTTTACTGTTGCTGCTACTGTCGGCCTTCTTGGTTTTGGCGGCAGGTTTGGCTGGAGCTGCTTTCTTCTTTTTGGGCTGTAAAATATCAGACAAACATCAGCTCACCCGGATCACTAAACACCAGAGAGCAAAACTTTGCCGAGCTTAGAAGACAATTAAAAACAGAAGAAGAAAACTTTGCTGTAGCAGCAACAGACAACAAGAGAAACTGCACAAAAAAAGAAAAATCAAACAAACAAAAAACACAAAAGAGTTCAAAAAACTAAAAAAAACCCCTAAAATTACAAATGCATGAAACGGTGAGTCTTTGAAGCTCACTTCCATTAAATTTGATGCTATACTGTTTTTTTTTTTTTTTTGGAACAACTCAGAAGGTCGTCTGTTGTGTTAAAGTTAAGTTTTACCTTTTCATCAGCTTCACTGTCGGCTTCAGATTCTGATTCGTCTGAAACTTCCTTCTTTGCTCTCTTTCTAGGAGGACCCGTCTTCTTCGTTGGTGTCCTCTGTCGTTTCACTGATGCTGATTTCTTGGAGGCTGACTTCCCTCTGCCTGACTTTGACTTGGGAGGCTGACACAAAATGTTTAAGTTAAGAACTAAAACATCGACCAAAGACTGCAAAATAAATGACATGATTGTTTTGCTATAAAACACCACACGACCCCTCTACCTTATTTAACTGTGATCACAATTTTCACATCCAACAATTAAATAAACATTATCTTCTGCAAAAATTACAAAACATGTGCTCATAAAAAAATCTGCTGAACATCAAATCAAGTGCTTCATCAACTTGGAGATGCACTGTGCATTCAGGGCCAGTAGTTTTGTTTTTGAGTCTGGTGTTCAGTTTAGACAACCTCACCTCATCATCTTCATCCTCCTCCTCCTCTTCTTTTTCTTCCGCAGACTCCTCTGACTTGTCAGACTGGTCCTCCTCTTTCTCTGATGGTTTGTCCTCTGTATCAGATCCCTCAGCCTCAGCTGAAGCCCTCGCCTTCTCATCTTCCTCATCGTCCTCGTCGTCATCGCTGCTGGAGTCCATGACGATGGCTTTGGACTTGCTTCCCGCCTTGGACTTCTTGGGACTGGACGACGAGCTTCTGGGTTTGGGTTTGCTCTTCTTCTTGGTCTTGGCTTTCGAGTCGTCACCTGACAGTTTCTTTTTTGATTTCCTCTTCTTCTTCACCGGCAGACGCTGCCATGGACAAACACCAGTTTCTGTTTACACTGTAAATGTTAAGTAGCTACTTCCTGAAGGAAAGGAAACAGTAAGGCCTAAAATTTCCTTTTTAAGCGTTCCCCAGTGAACAAATAAAGGTATGTGTTAAAAACAGTTGTTTGTTTGCATTGGTAATGAATGCAAAGAGGCTTAATAATAGAATAAAACATAAAAAATAATTTTCTGTTAAAATTGCCTCTACATATTCTTTAATGATATTTTTTTCAATCACTGTGTGTCCGTTTGTGACTCTTGTACTGAAGTCACTTTTGTTTTACGCTGAACTTTAGAGAATCTAAAACTTAAGAGAGTTTTAAAGACAATACATATAAAAAAACTGAAAAATATTTTAAAATTTTTATTGAGAGTAAAAGCCAAGAGGTAGAAGTCAAATCTGATTAATGTGGGCCATGAACCATAAAAGTTTCATCTCAACCACTGAAGTTTCCAATAAGGTCAGATAGACAAAGTGTTCTTTATTAAAACTAAGACTAACTTGAAATCAAAAGATGAATTTGAGCCATGGAGCTCTGGACTCACCTTCCCGCTGTTTTTCGGTGAAGTCAGGAAAGTCAGAATCCTGTCGACCAGATCTAAGTGGGTCCCTTTCTTCTCCAGATCCAAAACCCCACAGACAACCTTCAGCTTAGTGTTGGTAAAATTTGTATTCCTGCACAGAAAAGTAATGACTTCATCATAATGGTCTCTATGCCTGTGAGAACAATGACACCACATGATGTCTGCAGGCAAAGTGTCTCATGTTCAGAACTTACTTCAGAAGTTTTTCACGTTTTTTCATGTACTGTTCACTGTCTGCGTCAAAAGGAAATCCATTAAATAGACGCAAGTTCTTCTTTATTGTGGCCATCTGATGAGAGAACAAACAATGATGTGATACAAAAATAATAATAAAGGTTCTCTGCTCCACTGCTTTTTATTTTTTGGTAGTTTTGTTTATAACAGACTACTTTTTCATTGAAGCTGCATGCTCATGTTCAGCATGAACTCAATCATTCAACTCCCACTGACTGAACCTCCAGCCTCTGTCTCTGTTGGCTCATTTAAAGTCATACAGATGTTTTTACCTTTCCTGGTCTGTCGAATAGAATTGCGTGCAGAGGTTTCAGGTCAGCTGGCTTCATCTTGGTGATCTGGTAGCCCGTGCGAGGAATGTCTCCTAATTTATCACCGCTACCTGAAAACACAGCAAAATAAACAAGTAGGTAGTTTTTTAAAACGGATCAGAATGAGCTTTGATAAGTTTCTGTCATAGCTTTTATTTACCATCGCCAATCTTGAGCTTCTCCTTTTGTTTCGGGGCCTGGAAATCGAGCCTCTCAACTGTCTTCTTCACCCTTTTTCCCTCAACGATTTCACCAACATCTGCAACAACAAAATGATAATGGAAAAAGAAAATTATCAATATTACTGGCTTCCTTTAGTCAATAACTGGTGATTGTTTAAGCAATAAAACTCCTGTTTCTTACAGGATCACCAGAGTATAAAACACTGCTGCAACCACCTTTAAGACCTAACTTCAGCATCTCTGCCTGTTTATCTTTTATCTCCCTGAGAGTCCCTGTATGTAAAGGGAGATTGTCCACCAGTTAATTGATCATTATGGCCCTGTTCTCTTGCATGAATACAAAAATAAACACACAATAATAATAATTATTATTATCATTAAAATATATGGAGAGAATTTAAAAAAAAATACAAATTAATATACCTCAGAGACCCACTCGAGTAAAGTTTGTGTTGGGAAATGCTGTCATTACTTTGTGTGAGAGAGAAAATGCAGGAGAGAGCAAGAAAGAGAAATAGAAATGAACATCTGGTGGAAAATGCTGATATTGTAAAGCACAGCTGTTGGCCAAGTTTCTTTTTTTAAAACTATGAAATTCCCAACACTGAGAGCACTCTCAGAAATTATCTCTGCCAAACACAGGAGTTATTAATTAAGGATGCCAAATGCCGGTAATCAATCTAAACATATACATACAGGCAAAGGCATAATACTAACTGGTGCAGCCAGACCTTTCAGGTGTTAGTTTCATTGCTTGCTGAACATCATCTTTCCTTTACCGGATATGTTGGAGTGGCTTTTGTTTGGACTTGACTGTTCTTCCTGTGATGTCTCCTGCTGGTCCTCCACCTCCTCCTCTGAAACTGCAGAGCTGTCCATCGCTTCCTCTGCTACTTCACTCATATCTGCAACACCTCAGTTTGTTTGACTATAAATTTGGCCTAAAAGGAGAAGATTAAAATGTTTATATTACTGTAATCTCCAACCCCACACTGGCTTAGTAATTAATGCATTTTCTTGGAAAATCACAAACACACACACTAAGTTAAATGCTAGAGCATAATTATATAATCTTGCATCCAGCTATAAATGACGTGCAGACGATGTAAGACACATTTCTGTAAGTTAAAGTTAATTCTCCTTGCATTAAAAGAACCTGGTTTATCTTGCTGAATAAGGCAGAAAAATATCTCACACACAGTGAAAGTTAGCTGCATAAGCAAAACAGCATGCCACAATTTTTCTGTTTTGTTTATGTTTATTATAAGATATCAACATATATAAGTCTTCTTAATATATGTGGTTTGTTTATTATTTTTTAATGACTCTACGAGTCTTAAATGAAGCACTGAAAAGGAACCTTTTCCCATGATATTACAGAATTATCAATGATATCTGGCAGCTCGTACAGAGTTAGCTAACATTCAGCGATGCAGTTAACTTTAAGTGAATCCACTTTTAATTCACTGAACCTTCTCAATCGCAGTAATGCTCTGCGTTGTTTAAATTTAAAAAAGAAAGGAGTCGCAGTCCTGTTTAAGTTTCTGAGGACACAGTTGGTTCACTGTTTACCGTTTTCCACCTGCAGTCCGCGATCATTTGAATCATTATTCCTTCACAATAAACGTCCAGTCAGATTGGCGCGCTGTAACTTTACATTACAACAAACATGCTAGCTACTGTACGTTAAGTTAGCAGGCTTTCATGTTCAGTTGTAAACTAACGTTACAACTCTCACGTTCACCTGTGTCACGTGGTAATGTGTGAGTTATCCGCCGTTTACGATTTAACCGCTGACTTTAAAGAGTGAGGAAGGCGTCAACATTTGCTAGCAGACAGCTAGCTTCTGTCTGCTAACACTGACGACAGCTAACGTTACCATAATGTTAGTGACGTTCACTCACAGCGCGGTGATGAGAGAAAAATTACGACATGTGAACCGTTTAAAGCCCAACGAAGCGATGCGACAAACTCCACAAACGTGACACCAAATATTCAAATTATCGTAACCTGACGTTGGCGGAAAGCTGCTGAAGTTTACCTTGTTGTGAACCAGCGAACTGCGTCTCATCTGTCAGTTTCTTGTTTTCAATTTCATGATGGCGGTTTCTCTGGGGGGCGGGGATTACTGCGGCGGCCGCTCCGCTGATTGGACTAGAGACTGATGACGTTTACTTCTTCTTCTTGTTACTGTTGGTTTGAACCTGCTCAGATTGCAGTGCTGCCCCCTTCTGTTGATAGTAGGTATCATGGCATTCTTGTGAGAATGGTTGTAAAACTTCAAACTGCTGTTATAAATAATAGAAGTAAAATGACACGCGGATAAAAAGTGAATTAGATATTTTTTATACGATTCTTTAACAATTTGGTTTTTATATTTAGATGCTGGCACAAGGTTGCCTTTTGCATAATTGTCATACACATTCTTTTTTTAAAATTAATTTATTTACTCCTTAACAAGAGACACAGAGGCTGGGAGACACACAGATGAAAAAGTGTTCACATACCTTTACATTTAATTCTTATTAATCTTTAAGTAATGTAGTAATTTTTAAACATGCTGATATTTCAAATATTTTGTAACAGATGTGGATGAGATGAAGCTTTTAGAATCAAACATATGCACACTTCTGTTTATCAGATAGATTATTAAGGTTCCAGGTCAGCAGACTGGACCTACTGAGGGCTCCATATCAAAACGTATATGGATAAATAATATGAGAAGCAGTGCTGCAGTGATGTGCAGCAGATATAGCTCGATGGTGGGTTGATGTCTAGAAGCTGCTGTAATTGCTCCTGGAGATGTGTTGGGTCGACCCCTCAGAACCTCTAATATATGAGTCATGAAAGAGGTTCAGTCACACAGTCAAACACAGACAAGAGTCAGTCAGCTCCTTCTTTTCTGGGTTCAAACCAACTGCTCAACTTGATCACTAATGAAAACAAAACCATCAATCAGCATCATCGAGTTGTGACGAGGGACAAAGAACAAAACATAAAACAATCAAAAATCACAAGTGTAGGAGCAGAGTTCAACTGATAGAAACATCTGTAGGAAATTTTTTAAGCAATTTATTCTGCAGTGACCTAAACTGAGGAGAATTCAGTTAAAATTCAAATGAAAAGGAGGAGAGAGAAGATAAGAGCAAGAAAAAGTGTCAGTGAAAATGTTGTTCTCTGTTTTAGCCACTGGGGGGAGACAAAACTTCACTAAAGGACAAGATGCGGCTGAGGATTTCACAGTGAAGATTACACATGATGTAAAAAATCTGCTCTGAGCAGAAATGTATTTCTCATTGTTTTTAGAACTCTTACAAACCCAACGATCAATAAAGTTACGGAGAAAACAATCAACAGATTCATCCAGAATATGAGGAATCATTAGTTTCAGCCTTAAATTCAAAATGAGCTCCAACGCCACCGACTTT
>JAPZDZ010000025.1:1276899-1292990 GCA_029783805.1 Acanthurus tennentii
TAGCAGCTTCCAGTTTCTTTTTCTGCTGTTGACTTTTAACAGTTGGTGAACTTGAGGGTGTTTGGATGAAATCATTAAAAAAATATTTGTTTTTATGGTGCACGCAGAAACACCCAGCAGAGGCCATAAAGTGACGCCAGAAGTCAGGTAATAGCTTTCTGCTACCTGTTGAGTTTATTTGCATTGGAAAGGCTCAAAGGTTGATGGGCTGCACACGAGTCGAGCAGAATGAGGGAAACAGATGGAGGCCTGTTCACAGTACATTCCTCACAAACTCCATCCTGTCAGGTCGTTTTTTAAACTACAAGCTGTGAGCTGTGCCACCTCACGTTTTCAGCTTGTGTTTAAACCAAAGTCCAGGCAAATCTCTGAACTCTGCTTCTGAATTCTACTTATTTTTGCATATATTTGAATCATTGATGAGTGATTCCAGAGAGCCATATCGGTTTCGAAACGTCTGTGCATGGCAGTAAAACAGTGCATTAAAGCTTGGTGTTCAGTGTTTGTCAAGAGGGGCTGATACGCCTACTCATTTAAATGGAAAAGACATTAATTAACAAACACACTAGAGGACATAATGTATCTCTGTGTGGCTCCTTGGTTACTGTTGCTGTTTTATCATCCAGTGGATCCCACACAGTTGTTCTTCTTGGGAAACCTCTGCGCGTTTGAACGTGTACTAGTCGGTTAGCGTGATGATCACCTGGCTCGAAACACCTAATCTGTTTGAACCTGTAGAAGTGAGGATCTAATCCTCCTGGCTGCTGACGATGAAGGCAGACATGATATCAGGACTGAATGAGACTCTGACTTTCACAAAACCTGAAACTGCTGTTAGATAACTGATGTTTTTGGCTTCTTTTCTCCAAATGCAGGCAGTTTTCACACTAAGGACTTAAGTTTTTACAACAGCAAAGTGTCTAAAAAGCGTTTTTGTTTGGCTCATATTCTGAACTAAAACAGAGATCAAACTCTGCTGTTTGAAAGAAGTTTATAATCAACTTATAGATGAGTGACAAGAATGTGTGCAGCTTGTAGATTTCATACAACCATGGTTGGATTTTTTTCATAAATCTGCAGGCATAATCACAATCAACAATATGCTAGTTTCAAATGAAAAAACTGAAACAGAAGAGAAGTTATACCATTTTTCTTTGAAAGAGATGTTAACATTCTCTGGTTCTAGCTTATAAAATGTGAAGTTTTACTCTCTGTTTTATGATTTTATAGTAAATATAGGTTGAATCCACAACAAGGCATTAGTCACAATGAACCCTGGGAACTAATCGTTTTCTTTTTGAAATTTTTTTAGTTATATAAGAGGGAATTAATGCGTGGTGAAAACAGCTGTCTGTTTTAGCTTTAAGATTAGTGTGGGTGTCTCTTTAATCAAACAGAATTATTGTTTGTTGGATGACTCATGTAGAAATCTCCAGGAAGAGGAATAAGGAATAAAGTAGGAAGCTCAATTTACAGCACAAGTTTATGTTGCCTTCAGTTTTTCTGACTTGGTTCAGGTGATAACTGCCGGCCTCTCAGAGCTTTTAAACCTCTTTGGTCCAAAACTGATGTCCGAATGACACATTTCTCAAACAAACTTTTACTCTGAAAGTTTCCCTGTTCCTCCAGGAAGTCATATATCTGCTGATGTCAGCGTGTGACCGTAAAAGGGAAGCCTTTTTTGTTGGGGAGGTTTTTTTAATCATGGTGTTCATCAGTGTTTGAGGACAGCTGAGGTCAGAGGAGCAACTGCTGAAATCGGCTGTTCGTCCTTTGTGTTTTTTCCAAGGAAAACATGTAGGATTTTAAGCTTTGTGAGGTTGTAGGTTTACTGACTTTGTGCCGAGAATCTTTCAGATTATTTTTACAACTGTGACATTTGTTTGTTTAAATATGTTTTCATTTTGAAGTCTTATTTTGACAACTTAAGTTATATCACCTAGCTTGTAATTATTCCCTTTTTCACAGGCCACATTACACATTCGAGCCTGACATTTCACAACAAGAGAAAGTGTAGGCTGTTTAGTTTCTTTGTTTATTCTCATAAATTGATGTTTCAGTGTAGTTTAACTGTCATTTATCATGAGGTTTGGCCTGTAATTTCTCTGATTATAACCTCAGATCACTGGGGTCTTTAATCTCTTTAAGTGCCTTTGATTTTTCTATCCCGCTGTGAGCTAAACTCTTGAAAACTGGGTGTTAATTTGATCCAAGGTGGTTGTGATGAGCTAAGAAACTGGCTTTCACTGTTGCTGAATACCAGAGGACAGTACTGAAACAGAAGTGAATGATGCAAAAACCAAGTCTTTCTCAGTTTGCTTCTGTTTATCTTCTGCTTCTCTCTTGTAAGTTGTTGCTTTGCTGTAACTTAGAAGTTTCCAGAGCCTCTGAAAGCTTGAGATCCTCTAATTAAACCTTTCCCCAAAGTTTAAGCCGTGACACACAAAGTAGTCATATTACATGTTGTTAAATTAAGGCTTTGAGTGGTGAAGCTGTGTCATTTTCCCATGAAGAGGGGGAAGCTATTACAAGCCTCCAGTCAGACACTGGAGCGTGAAATGCTGCATCCTGTCCTGCAGGACGAAGGTAAATCAGTGTTTATGAAATGTAGGCCAATCTGAAGGTGGCTGGATGATAAGAACAGCTTTTATAAGTACTAAGTGACCAAAGTGCACTGACACAGTGACTGCCGAGTTACACAATCTGTAATCTGCACTGATCCTAAATGTAGTACTAATCATGTTTCCATTTTTAACAGCTCAGTATTGTCTCATTGTAATGAACTGGTTGTGAATAAGAGGCAAGTGCAGGAAATTTCCTGTTATCATTTTAAATTAAAATAAGCACATTTTCCTGTCTGGTTTCTTGTGATGCAAAGACCCACTGATCTGCTTTTGATAATACTACTTCCTGTTTGTGAACAGGTGAGAACATTGGTTCAGTTTTTATCACCTCGCACAGCAGATTGACCTCCAGTCTTTTATCTGTGTTCGTACTCACGCTGTGGCTGTGTAATCTTGTGTATAGGCAGGATGTTGTTGACACATCGCAGCAGGGTGGCATATTCAGGTCAACCACAAGCTGATAAGGACCTCTCAGAGGAGGCCGACTGCATAATCAAACACTTCTCTGCCTTATTTCAGACTGTGTTTGAATATCCAGATTCACTCGAGCAGCTTCAGGGTGCTTCAGCGTATATATCACAAAGAGATAAAGTTTCTCTGACAGTAAATTCACCCTTTCATGCCAAAGCAGCAAATCTGGGTCAACCTGTTTTTAGCTGCACCTGAAGATTGGCTGCAGAGGTGTTTGTTCATTTATCAGTCTATCACCTGGTTGACTAGATTTTAAAAATAGTGCCAAATATTAAGCAACAAACAACAAATAAAAATAGGCATCCTGTCGATGCGTTTTGATATGAGGTGTTCATGGGGCCTTTGACGAGGTGTGAACAAGTTAAAATTGGTTACGTAGTGAAAAAAACATTGCTGTTCACGGCTGGACACCTACGTAGCTGGTGTTTTCGCCTCCTTATGACTGGGTTAAGAAGTTCCTTTGACATATGGAACTGTGAGAGGTTTCATATGAATTCAGATCTCAGTGTCAGAAAAACCCTTTTCATCTTTTTGCTGTAGCATCCATGATTTCACCCAAGTGCGGTTTCTCCATATTTTCTGTCCTCCAACTCTTCCTCTTTTCTTCTCTTCTTCTTAAACAAAGCCAGTGTTTTTGCAACTATTCATCGGAAATTTTCTTTTTCAGAAAAATCTGATGTCATGTTGTGAAAGTGTCCAATTATTGGGCAAGAGATGTAAAAATAATCAGCAAAAGTTGCTTTATCGTAGCAGTGGTTTAAATATAAATCCCAATATCTGGTTCATCTGTTTCCCTTTTCGGTGACAAAGTCAGACTATCACCACCTGGTGGTCTGGAGAGTCATTTTCCACAGAGGCACAGAACGTTCGTGTTAGTTGGCTTTCAGCTGTAGTCTTGGTGATATGTTCAAGTGCATCATTTTTAGCCAAAATACAGGCAACTTAGACACCTTAACTGTCACCTTTTGTCACTGTTAGCCGGGTCAGTTTGGTGTATCAGGTCTCACAGCACTGAATCAACCTGTGAACCCTTCCAGTAATTAGCCCCCATGCAACTTAAGCAGAGGAAAATGTAAAATATCACATTAGCGTTAAGTGTAAAACTGACACGTTTAAATAGACCCAACTTGCAAACAGGGTCTCTGATAGGTAAACTTCTTAGATCAGTTGTTTTGTGTTGAATCTGTATAATTTTAATATGCAGATTTGTTTTTGTTTTCTTCCTGTTAAGCAGTGACTGACAGTGTTTTATTACATTATGTCTCCTGCTTCCTACATAATGTTATTTTCCACCTTGTAACACTAAACCAGAAGCTTAAACACAAACATACCAACAGAAAAGGCAGTGCAGTGACTCGGCCTCATCAGGCTTCTGCCCTCACATCACCCCCCCAGGATAAATGGATGTCCTTGTTTTTTTATTTGGCTGCTGTTTGCAGCCCACAGAAACTCTCTTTCTGTCTCTCTTCACCCCTCGTCTTTGTCATCGTCACTCTCTCCCTTCAGCGTCTGACTCATTGCTTCCCTCCCCTGCGAGGTTTCTCAGTTTGCCACCGCCGGAGTTTTAAATGCAGCTCATGTTAAAGACCAAAACCCTGCGTCCTGTTGTTGTTTACAGGCAAAGCAGCTGCTTTACGGATCTCCTGACACAGGTTTCTTGGACATCTGATCCATGAACCCGACAGGGGGCGGATCTCTCATGTTGTTAGCTTAACATTTAACATTTAACTCAAGCTAACTGCATTTTTATTGCTTGTTATCATGACTCTGTGGCGGTGAAACGACCAGTAGGAGTTTTTGAAAGCTCGAATATAACCTGACATTTAAAACTCTTCTAAGACCGGCTGATGTTTTGATTCCATCTGTAGCCAAACGGCTGCTGGATTGACATTTCGACATCTGAAAAAAAAAACTGATATAAGTTTTACAAAAGGTTGTACTTAAAAGCACAGAGCCACAAAGTTTTGTCTGCTGCTTTGTCTGAAGGACATCGGCTGCTGCCTTTTCCTTTTCAGTCCAGTCTATTTGAGATGAAAAAACATTGTGCAGCGTTTACTCAGCTTCTTTTTTCTGTTCCTGGAGAGTTTAACTTGATTCAGTCCTGGCAGTAAATGACGGGATCCTGTAAACTGAGAGAAGACAGCCGCCTTAATGAATTAATCATTGGGCTCATCTGAAGCCTCGGCTGGTCCTGTAACTGAAGGTATCACAGCTTCGACAGCCCTCGCCTCAACACAATAAACTCCAGCTGAGCTTTCCCTCAATAACACTTTTTTCTATGAGGCACTTCCTGTAATCTAAGGTTAGTTCTTGTTGCACTTGTTGCTGGATAAAAGCAGTCAGATACCCTCAGTAAAAAATGCCAAAGAGTCCATGAGACGTGGTTTTCAAATCTGCAAACTGAGAGCAGTTATGTGAGAGAAATTCCACCCAAGACCGACATCACCAATCAGTCAGAAATGTGTCGGGTTGATCAATCCACGGCAATTTTTATACTTGATTAAACATTCAAGTCCTTTATCAAATAACATTGCTGAGCTTTTTTTTATTTCAGGTGCTTGAATTTGTTTTGTTGCTTCCAGTCATTGTAAAGTTAGTATTTTGGGGTTTTGGAAATTTGAATTGTAATCCATGTGATTAGGAAGCTGATGTATGAACTGTTTTGTTCTGACCTGCTTCGGTTGAGCCCACATCTGTCTGTCCACGAGGCCACAGCTGGGTGTAAGATGTGTTTGTTTGCTCAGATGACACAGCAGCTGGTAAAGGTCGGCGTCACAGAGGCTGATGGCTGGTTTAAAGAGGCCTGTCTGCCTCTCTGCAGCTGGCTGAGAGACCCGATCAATCTCTGAGGTGGAAAATGGACCAAATGGACACCGACTGCCAGCGTAATAGCAAAAAATAAATGCCTCTGGCTGGAAAGTTTTTCTCCACTAACAGCCACTTTGACAGGTGATAACTTAATGATAATATTAATTCAGGGTCTGGAAATAACACCTGCCACGTGCAAACGCAGGTAGATTTTCCATGTCTTACTGTCATTCAGGCACTTTTCCTCTGCTGTCTGCGTCAGAGTTTCATATATTTATAGAAACTCAGTGCAGGTTCAACTGAAATCTGTATTATTTTGTAACTTTGGGTTCTGGTAATGGATTCATCACATGTATTGAGAAAACAGGAGTTCCAGCTTCACAGTTGCGAGTATCTGCTGGGTTTTTGGTAAACTGAGTCACTTCAGGTTTTGTCCTGTCGGTTGGACAGAAGTTACTTGAAAAAGTCAAAACAGATTCTGGGAACAATTGCCCAACATTTCATGAACCAAATGATTAATCATCATGCATTTATTAGCGTCTCTCTGAGGGTCAGATGAGAAGATTAACATCATTCAAAATGAATGAAACCATTGCTCTGATTTGTTGTACGTGACACTTAAACCAGTGAATACAGGAAACGAATTCTGAATTTAAATACAGCCGTCTGTCTGTTCTTCCTGAAATCTTTTTCACAGCAGAGCAAAGAAAGCTGATTCTTTTTCTGTTACATTTTCTGTGCATTTTTAATCTGTTTCTCCTGCTCGGCCACGCTTTGATTACTGGCTTCAGAGCCTCCAGTCTGTGTTTATGTCTCTGTCTGTCTCTCTGTCTGTCTGTCTCTCTGCTCTCTGTGTCCCTCTCTGTGTGCCGATGGGAGCTGGTTGGCCAGTTTCTTCAGGACTGGGCAGCGAGCCCTGGCTAACGGGGCTGCCATGTCTGCCCCCCTCTGTCCTCTTCCTGGGTTATTAGTGTGCAGATCACTGGGGAGGCGATCCAGGCTGCACCGGCTTCTGCTGGCCAACTAGCATCATTTCAAGCTCTTTGGATTTTTATATTTTGACAGGGGCAAGAAACGCAGGGTGCAATCACACCCGCACTTTCTGTGTGTCACAGTTAGTTTAGTTTTTTGTGTTTGTTCAAGTGTGGTTCACCGACACCATGGAGTTGTTTGTTCAGTAATGCTCATTTCATGGTTTTAGAAAATAAATAAGAATCTAAAAGATTTAATCTGTGTAACTTCACTGAAGGAGGTGGTAAATTAACAGATTGGCTGCTTTACATAAAATTAATCAACAATATCCAGTTTCCAAAAAACACCACAGGATGCTTTTATGCTTTTTAGAGGCATCAGAGTCTCACAGGAGGGCAGATCAGAGGCCTGTTTTACCTGAACGTGGAACAGTAAAGATTTTCTTTAGCCAAGTAGATTTCTGACCGGTTTGTGTGTCAGGGTGGATCCAAACAAGAAAAAAGCAGGTGTCACCTGATGAAAGGATTAAACCGGACTCGTCGGGTCGAGTGTATGTGTGTGTGTTTGTGTGTGTGTTTGTGTTTGGTTTGCTCTTATGGCTTCGTGTCGCTCTGAACTGTGCTCATCATTCCGCATGTGAGCATCTTCTCCGAGGTCGCAGCTCTGCAGTTAACCCTCAGGGCTCGCCGGAGATTGCCAGGACTCTTCCATCTCTGTAATCCGTGACCTCTGACCTCCATCGTTGTGATTGTAAGAAAAGCTGAAGGGGGGCAGTGCCCATGAGCTGTGCTGCCATCAGGGTCAAAACAGAGAGGAGGAACCTGCTGGTGTTTGCTCTTCAGTCTTAGAAATAAACCCTCTGTTGGAGGCTTCAGATGTGGAAAGTTTAATTGTTTTTTTGTGTTTTTTTTGGAGGAACATCTCTCCATCAGATTTATTCAAACATCACTTATAATAAATAAAAACCGGCTGTAGTTCCACATGAGTTTCCCTCAGTATTCTGATGTTGAGATAGTGTGTGAGTCCTCTGATTTCCATGGTGCGTGATTGTGGCAGTCGGAGCTGAAGCGTCTAGCTTGCAGGACAGTGACCCATTTCCTGGTGAGGGGTGACATTGTGATGGTTCATGATGCTGTTGGATGAAACTGTTTACACTGCAGCTGCAGCTCTCTCAGATATCTATGAGCACATTGGTTTGTTTTGACACGATGTCTTATATGTCTACATAGTAAAAAAAAATCAAGTATCTGATTGGTTGTTGCCTTGTTTTGCTTTTTTAAAAGAAGCCTTGCTCCTTGTGTTTGGATTAACTGTTTAACTGGAGTGTCATATTTGTTATTCAAAGGAAAAATATCGTTAAGAATGTGGAAATAGTTTTGACTCTAATTGGCTGGTGAAAACACTGATGAGCCCTGAAGTCATTTTATATTCCTGCTCAGTTATTAACGGCTTTTTTAATGTTATAGTGCCTCATGTGCACTATGAGACATCTACCAACATTGCTTCTTTCAAAGTCAAAACTGAGATTAAAAACTTGGGAAACAGCTGACTTGTTTAAATTATAGATGAATGTCATGTGATGTTCTTGACCATAAATGAAAATTGTGGGTTTGACTTGAGGATTTGAGATCAGTGGGATTTAATTTAAATGTTTCTCTTTGTACAGCAGAAAAAATGCATAATGCAAATGCATAATGCAAATCCATAAAAAATGCTTGTTAAATGTTGAATGCATTTGTAATTTTTTATGCTAAATTTCCACAACATTGTTCAAGGTAACGATGTTATTGGCTGTCAGTGATCAGCTTTCTAAAAGAAAAGGCATCAAATAAAAAGTTTGAGTTGTTGACTCACATGTTTTTCTTTGACCTAAACACGCTCACACCTGTGTTTCTCTCCAGGTGAGGCGAAGATGGTGGACCGGCTTGCAAACAGCGAGGCCAACTCCAAGCGGATAGCGGTGGTGGAGGGCTGTTTTGGCGCTGCGGGCCAGCCGCTGGCTATTCCTGGCCGTGTGCTGATCGGCGAGGGCGTCCTCACCAAACTCTGCCGCAAGAAGCCCAAAGCGCGGCAGTTCTTCCTCTTCAACGACATCCTGGTCTACGGCAACATCGTCATCCAGAAAAAGAAGTACAACAAGCAGCATATCATCCCGCTGGAGAGCGTCACCATCGACACGGTGCCGGATGAAGGCGACCTGCGCAACGGCTGGCTCATCAAGACTCCCACCAAGTCCTTCGCCGTCTATGCCGCCACCGCCACCGAGAAGTCCGAGTGGATGACCCACATAGGGAAGTGTGTGGGAGACTTGCTGCAGAAGAGCGGAAAGGCCCCGACGGGGGAGCACGCCGCCGTGTGGGTGCCCGACTCAGAGGCGACGGTGTGCATGCGCTGTCAGAAGGTGAAGTTCACGCCCGTCAGCCGCCGGCATCACTGCAGGAAGTGCGGCTACGTGGTTTGCGGGCCCTGCTCGGAGAAGAAGTACCTCCTGCCCAGCCAGTCGTCCAAACCGGTTCGCGTGTGCGAGTACTGCTACGTGCAGCTGACATCAGCAGGCCTCGGGCCGCGCTCAGACTCCATCACACGGCCGGGGTCAAAGTTCAACAGCAACAACCTGTCCGATGACGACGACGAAGAGGACAGCAGTGACTGAGGCGACCACGCAGCCTCCCGACGGCCTCTCGCCTCCACGTCGGAGAGGAAACACTTCGTCTTTCATTTAGTTTATTTTCTCCTTCCAAGTGATCGAATCATGCAGGAGGTGAATTCAACCTCTGAGGATTCATTCATTCATTCACTTTGGAGTTCCAGACTCAAACCAAAATATTTTACCTTCTTCCTCTAATTGCAGCAGGGATGAATATTCTCCCGACCACGGTGATTTAAAAAGTGAAATGTGGAAATAACTGGGTGACCAGAGGAACTCTGGGAAAAAGACCTGTGACTCTGTAAACGCTCAGTCTGCAGCTTCTCTCCTGACGCTTCATTAGGCTGCAGTTAGTCACTACAGAACACAATGGTGCTAATGAGAACCCCCCCCCCCCCCTTTTAAGTTAATTTCAGCTATGAGGCTTCTTTCTCTCTGTACTTTTAATTCATGTCCTTGAACTACACAAGATGATGGCTTGTCATGTCTGCAGGGAAAAGCAAATCTTCGGGCTCTGACCTTCATCTCTGTCTTTCAGGTTTTACACCAAATGGAGCTTTTTTATAACAAGAGTTTGGTATTTTTCTGCCCTATTTTGTAAATTTGTTTCTAGCACAATGTCGTACTAAAGCAAAAATCCCTTTTGTAAATGACAAAATGCAGATTTTAAGCTAAACCCACAGCTTTTTCTAGTTGCCGTAATCTAGTTGCTTCTGACAAATCAGCGAGCGCTTGTCTCACGGCGAGTGTTGGCTTCAAAAAACTAACTCTGCCTTTTGCCTTCGGAGTCACGTGGTGCCTTGTAGGACAGTTTGCTCAGGCTTTAGTCAAAAAACGGTTTGCTGATAAATCCAGACTGCAAAAACACTGAAGCCTCATGACTGGAGGAATCTGGATTGGGCTGCCGTGTGGTTGTAAACAGAAGAGGAGGAAGATTCTCAAACCCCAGACAGACAGGAAGAGTTCAATTCAGACTTTTCCTAGAAAGTTTGTGTTTCACCAGACAATTGAAAGACAATTCACCAGCCGTCAATTACTGACTCTCAAGCTAGAAAATGTTAAATTTGCGAACAGGCCAGACACTGGTTTTCAAATTGAAGGCATTTATTTCACTCCATGAACTTAATGACCTGTAATCAGGAGCTTCCAATGACCTGGCTCTGGTTCCTGCCTCGTGTTTTACAAACAACACTGAGACAAACACCGTCGTGTTTGTGCAGAGTTTACCTGCCCAGTTCAGTTCAGTTCAGGCAGACAGCAGCTGACAGAGTGGGGCTCATATGAAAGCTCCTCCATGTTTACGTGTTAAAAAGTCAGAATCATTAGATTAAAAAACCTGCAGGAGGAGCAGAGAGAGAAGAACATCAGCTGCTTGATTCTCTCCTGAAGCAGAAGACGAGGAGGTGATGGAGAAGAAATTGAGGGCAGGACAGATTAAACTGGAGGTGTGTGTGTGTGTGACACCGTCTAAATGTCAACCAAACAGAAAGTGAGCTTTCAGCTTTGATCAGGAGGTTCGTTAGATGCAAGGATGGGAACAAACATGAATGTTGTACAAACAAGTAGAAATCTGCCCCTCACCGACTCCTGAGTTTACATCGACAGGATTTCCAGAAAGGTTTAACACCAGATTCAGTGGGAACACATCAGAGGGAATATTAATGTGGCTAGTTAACATACGACTCTTTGCTCAAGCAGATGAAAAAAAACAAGGCTGCCGAACACACACACACACACACACACACACACACACACACAAATATCAGATACTGTGTCTGCACATGAAGTTACTGGTCATTAAGTTCCTGCAGTGGAAGAGGCCTGAATCTGGAAGGTGAACACAGAGCAGAAGCTTCCTCTGTCTTTGATGGCAGCTCACACTCAGTTTTCTCAGTTTTTCTGCAAAGCTGAACGTTTGTTTGATCGGAGAAATGCGTGAAATGTTGCCTGAGCTGCGATTTAATGCCCCATTCCTTTTTAATTTGAAAGACTGTTATCAGGAATTCAGTGTGGAAAGAGTTTAACGCCTCACAGAGGAGAAAAGAGAAGATAATAAGGTCTGTTTGGGGAAAAACGCCTGAACAGTTGGCTGATACCTCCAGTGACTGAAATGAACTGCAATAATCAGGAAGTGTTTTGTTTGGTCGACTCATGTTTTCTTCAGGTGTCACATGATCCGTCTTGCATCACAGTCTGTGTAGTAACTCGCTCAGTAGTTAAGGTGGTTTGCATAACTGGGAAGAAAGTAGGAGATAACAGTCAGGAAACCAGTGTGTTGTCCTCCCCCTCCCCCCCGCTGCTCTGAGGTCACAGGGCTGCACCGTGTCACAAAACAAACGCACCCTCTCTTAACTCTAACCCCGGTGGAGTTGTGTAAACTTTCCCTCCTCAGTCTCTGCCAACACAAACTGTGGCCGTCCTGCCCTCCTTCCCTTCATGTGTCCCTTTTCCCTTCCTTTTTCAAACGTCTCTTCAGTCCTCTGATCATGTGACATGTGTGTGTGTGACCTACATCATGTGATTAAACAGTAAACCAGGAAGTGAAAAGGCTGCTTGGGTGAGTTTATGACGAGTTACCTTCCACTACGGACGGAGAGTTCAGGCTGAGGGACTCCCACAGAGGTTCATGTTTTCAGTTTCTCTCCTCAGTGACTCCTGTTAAGGGTTTCAGTCCGTTTTTGCACATCTGTCCAGGTGTTGACACACATCATTGCTTCAGAAGAGCAGCTGTCACAACATAATTGACACATTCAAGCAGAAATCTGTCGCATTTCAGAAATCACTCCCTGTTTTACAAAGTGATGCATTACATTTACTGTCATTACCATAAAATTTTACAGTCCAAATTCTGCAAACATACATTCCTGCTGCTCCCTGAAGTGGACTTGACTTTATACAGTGACTGACTGGATCCAAGCCGACCAATCAGCTGTGATCATGTGACGTCCCTGTCATCATCTGAGTCAGAGTTGTGTGAACTTCCTGTCAGATGTTGGAATGAAACTCTTCAGAGATTCACTGTGACATGAAACAGAAACATCAGGTTTCTGCTTTTCCTGAGATCAAACCAGGGGAAAAGAAGTTGTAGCTGCATCTAACAGAAGACGAACAGCTCAGCCCTTAAAAGTGACACTTCTGCCAGCATCTCCACATGTTTGTCTGTGTTTTGACCAGAAACAGCGGGAGCATTAACTTTGTGCACAGTTACCTGTTTTATTTGACGAGGTTACAGAGGTGAGCAGCGCCTCGTCTGACCTGCAGCTCTGAGCAGCAGAACAGGGAGAAGAAAGGGATCATTTTCTTTTCATTTCTTTTATTTTACTGATTTTTTTTTTATGTTGCTGTAACAAAAGCAACAGGAGTGATTAGAAAAGTTAACATGTTAATGATCACTAACCAGCTGTCCTTTATACTCGCTGTGGCCGCCGTGCCGATGGAGGAGACGACCTCAGACGCACAGAGTCGAGCCGCGGCTTCGCTGTGGATTGCACTTAACAGAGTTGGCACATTGACTTTGATCCAGGTCGAGTTAAAACTTCATACTGTTCGATCCGCAGCGACTCTGTTGGATGTTTTAAAATGAATCTTCATGTTGTTTTATTTCCTGTTGATTTTTGTACATTTGTACAGACGTGTTTTGGGTTAATTTGTTCTGTTGTACAGTTGTGATCGGTTCTGAAATGACTCAGCCCTCCTCCTCCTCCTCCTCCTCCTCCTCCTCCTCCTGTCAGTCACATCTCTGCAGCATCTGCAGCTTTTTCACACTCACCACCGTTAAAAGGAGAAAAACCTTTTTTTTTTAATTGCAGCAACAATTGCGCAAATTGTGAATTCAGCAGACACTGATAATGTTCACAGGCCGACTGTGTTTGTGTTTTAATGACCTGTTCCTGTCAGTGATGGCAGCTGGCAGGGAGTCCGTGTCCTGGTCCAGACCCGGTCTGCAGCGGAGGAGGTTTAAACTCCTGCTGACAGATTCAGTGCGTCTACGTGCATTTAAGTAACCAGATTACAGTCGACTTCCTCCTGTAAGCTACTTTGTTAAACATCTGATCAATAAGAAATCCTGATTTTCTCAGGTTTATGTCTCCTGGAGACATTTCTTGTCCATTTAACAAGGTTTTTAATGATTTTTTCACACGAATGCATGCAGAGGATGAAGACCGCAGCTTGAAGCATTGAGACATCCAAAGAAGTCGTTTTCACATCAGACAGTTTTAAGCTTTGTCCTCTCACTGCACCAAAATAAGATAAAAAAAAAAAGTAGTTTAACAAGCAAGCTTCCAAAATAAGATGTGAGTGCACATAAATGCATCATCACAGACCAGCTGCACCTTTTTAATATTCAGAGTGGAGTTTCCCTTTAACACTGTCGCTCCCTTCACCTGCTGCTGCTTCCGATGGGGTGCCACTTCAGCTTTCTTGTCGTAAAGTTTAAAGCTTTTAAAAACAGCAGATGATGAGGATCACAGACTCAAACTGGAAATTATTTCATTCAAGTTCCACTTTCTAGCTTCTTCCACAGCTGCCGGCCGCTCTCACAGCTGGAAGCTTCGTCTTTAAGAAACACAGCTGCTGACAAACAGTCACTTCTGCCTGTTGCTCCAGAAAAGGCTTGTTAGTAGTCGTTGACATCAGGTTTTTCTCTCTGTTGTTCACAGCGTGAACTCACAGCAGTGAGACTGACGGAGACTCGATTACATTTGTGTGACTTGATGAGGAAAAAAGCTGCAGATGCTGAGTTTTTAGTGAGGAGACAAAAAAAAAAACGGAGGAGGCATCTTGTGACAGCTGACAGAAACGTCTTTGTGTTTTGGTTTTGTTGTGCAGCCGCTCACTTCCTGTCTCATGGATTTCTCTTGTTTTCTCTCTCTTTGTTGCTCTTTGATGGTTTAATTTTTGGTGTTTTTTTCTTAGTTTTTTTTTTTTGGTCATTTTACTTCTTTTTAAAAGCTTCTAAAAAGGGCTTCAATCAGAATGTAACCCAGCATATTGTTCATTTCTAATTCCTCCAGAAACCTTTAAGTATATATTATATATAAATAATGTATTGCTTAAAGCTTACTGTTGTCTGGTGTTGATTCATTGAGCTCTTCTTTCTGCAGAATAAAATGATAATGGGGCAAATTAACAAAGTACAGTAACTCAAGTACAACACTGAAGTACAATTGTAACAAATTTGTGTTTTCATTAAGTATTTCTTAATTTAACTTCCTTCTATCCATCAACTGAAAATCAAAGGTTAATATTTTACTTTTCATTTTTCTGCAGTCATTTTATTTTTTTATTCTGTATGACAAAGAGAAGCAGAAAATCCAGCAGTGTCTGCTTTTAAAATTATTATTACATCATTTAAATATTAGCTTTTAGTTTTTCTGTCAAAACTTGAAAGACATGATTTTATTGTTTAAATTGTCAGGTGACACAAACATGACTCCAAATAACCAGTCAGGATGCTTTTTAACAGCTGGATGTTGAGTTTAGATCACTACATAAACTCAAAGCTGATGATATGACACTGTTGTTTTCAAAGTTTGTTTTAGCTGCCCCCTAGTGGTCCAAAATTTATTGAAGCAAGTAATGACAGTATGGTCACTTTTTTTTAAGGAATTATAATTTTATAATGTTGAAACTGGAAGGGAGGGACACAGTCTGTTTCTGTAGTTTAGTTGGTTTCTATTATAACCAAAAAAGGGTGTTTATTTAGATAATTAAAATCAGAAACAGGTAAATTGCAAAGTTGTTTTTTTTAATCAAAAGGATTACTTTGCTTTTTTGGTAACAGCAAAAACTATAGTTAGACAAGATTCAAAATATTTGAAAATACTAAAATACTGCAAAAATCATGAAACAAAATAATATAGACAGTAAAAATATGAAACATTAAAATAAATTATGTGTGATATTTCCGGCCCAACAAAGGGACTCCTGTGGATTCATATACCAGGCACATCAAAGAGGTATTTCATTTTAATGCATATTAATTATATACATTCAAGGTTCAGCAAATCAGCGACTTCCATCAGTGCAGTCACCTCTGGACACTTCATCCATGCTAATGAAGGGGCTTTCAGTGAGGGAAACTGCTTAGAATGAAAAGATTAATAATTAAAACATTGCAAAACAGGAAACAGAATATGGCTGTAATTTCCATCTTGTTGAGGCAAATTTCAGCTAATGTTTTGTGTTATTATGAACTATTCATAGACATATTTCAACAGCACCATTATTCTACATAAAAAAACAATAAAATAGAAACATTTAATAGATGCCTTTAAATGCAGTCATGTACACACTAATAACCCATTTCAAATAATATATTACTGATTTACAAACTGACACATGCAGTCCTGAAAAGTAAATAATCAGGCCACATTCACTCAAATACTTGATCTAAGTACTATTCGGATTCTATCACTATTTCATACCTCCTGCTGGCTTTTTCTAACTACATTTATCTGTAGCTGTAGCTTATTTTAATAAAAGAAGGTTATGTACAGTCTGTAAATTTGCAAATAAAATTATTCACTTTTCTGTTAAACGATTAATTCTTTCGATCAGCTTTTTCT
>JAPZDZ010000025.1:1334533-1345643 GCA_029783805.1 Acanthurus tennentii
TGTGAGCTTTAAGTTTTAATAAAGCCACAGCAGTTACACATGACTTCAGTTGTTGTCACATATTTTCCTTCTTTCTTCAGGGGACCAGAATAGTTGTTGTACAGTGAACATAGTGTTTTTAGATGTCAGTATCAAGCAAATTACATCCACATATTATTAAGAACTTTCAGAGTGACAAAAAGAATTAGATCGGTATCAGATCGGTATCGGCCGATCCTCAAGGCTGCAGTATCTGTATCGAATGTGAAAAAGTGGTATCGAGCCATTCCTACTTTTAATCATATATGTCTGAGTGGTTTTCAACGTAAAATTAACTTTATTTGTGAGAGTTTGTTTGAACTCTCTGAAATTCTACGCATTTGTGTTTTAATAGTTTGGAGTTCTTATAAATCTGAAAGATAAATCTGAAGGATAAAATTATCCTAAGATATAAACAGAAATCAGATTACTGCTTCACTGTGGTGATAATGCCTCATAGTCAGTCCTGTTTATTTGAAAAGCTAAAAACCTATAAATGTGCAAATAATGTGCAGACTCTCAAGTTTGTTACCAGGTTATTTCAGTAATTAATGTTCTGAGGAATATAATTTTCCAGTTAAAAGCACTTTGGAACACTTAAACATGATGACCAACAAACTGGAGACTCAGATTAAAAAAAATCAGACACTTTATCTGAAACATATTTCAGAACACAGTACATATATTTGAGATACTTTACAAAATATTTACATGAAGCTTTTATTATCTTTAACCAAAAAAAGAGAAAAACTAAACTGCAGTAAGGAATCAGTTGGGAATAATTTTTTTTATCAAAGTACAGCACGTCAGACAGATATTCCTGATCAAACTGTAACAGTTTTGCAGGTTTGCATCTTTCTGAAGAATAAAACCTCAACAATGTCAGAAGTTCATTCATAGTGAAGTCTTTTCCTGGTTTCATTCCTGCACAGTTTCCCCATCTGCCCACCAGCGGAGCACCCCATGGTACTATACTTGATCCACTTACATTTCCAACAACAAGCAATGGGGGATTGAATCTTTCCCTTCTTTTTTTAAAAAAACAAACTATTCTCATTAATCTAACAAACTTTTTGTCCTGTTTAAACCCAGTTCTGATGCCAGCTGGAATTCAATGAGGTGAAGTGGCCACCAGGTGAATCTCAGATCCTCTATAAACTCACAGTGGTGCTTGTCACTTGTGTTTAGATTTTTGAACTGACGGGTCCTTTCACCAGACCCTGCTCTTTGCGCATCACCGGTGCATGAATGCTGCAGTCCCTTGCCTCGCAAAATCCAGGTGCACCGGGGTTCCCGATCATGCCGGTCTGACCGACAGCACCAGGGAAACCTCGTGGACCGCGGGGACCCTCCATGCCATTTTTTGGTTCTGCTGGATGACCTGGCAAACCTGGGGAGAGGAAATGATAAAATGTTTAAACCCATGGAGGGCAAATTCAATATGTTACCTTGCACAATTTTAGACTACAAATGATGTAAAAACAAGCTTATCTAAAATTCAAAAAAGAAAACAGAGGAAAACTGATAAAACTGCCAAAATTTGATAGATGCCTACCAGCTATCTGCTTTACAGCATTAAGACTGGAGCAGGATGGAGTTTATTATTTTACAGACTTTTCTTATTGTTTTTATTTACTCAAGAAAATAAAGGACTTCTGATAAACCAAAAAAGACATCCAGTCCTGTGAGATTCTGTTCCCAGCAGGTTTATTATAATAAACTAAAATTGTAACCAAAACCAAAATAAAAACAAAAGTAACGTCATTTATTTTCTAGCAATAAGGTTTCAAGTTTCATCATCACTCTGCAAGATGAGGTTGAAATGAGAGCTGGGACCCTGCAGCTGAAACTGATGACTCATTCTGATCCAGATGTCTGTTGTTTTACAACCAGATAGATATTCAGTTATTATTGATAATGTGGAGATGAACAGTGTGGCACCTCTGAGGCCCTGTGGTCCGTCAGGTCCCGGCAGGCCTTCACCTGGATCACCTGCCAGGCCTTTGGATCCCTTTTGACCTGTTGAGAGAAACACAATCAGTTTCTGGTTAACAGCTAAAATAATGTAATTGCATTCACAAAAACTTTCAACTTCTGATTCTGTTGAACAGCTGCAGAAGCCGTCAGTCGAAGTTTAACTCTTATTTAATCAGTTTTCTTGTTTGGTGAATTAATCAGCTTTGCCCTGATTGAGTGAATCACTCATCTCTGATCTTTTGTCGGGGTCAGTAGCATGTTTTTACCGGCAGGATGTCAACAAAAACACAACAGTGTGCCTAACAGCCAGAAAACCTCATGAGATATCAGTATCTTTCTGACATCATATTAACAACAAAACTGAAAAGAAGGAAAAGAATACTGAGCAGAGAAAAAACTTTCTCCTGACACAGACATCACTGAACTCAGTACCAATCGGCCACTTAATGTGTTTACCAGAAACTTTAAAATAAATATGTTCAGGAAACATCATATTCGTTACCTCTGTTGCCCTGCCCTCCTTGCTGCCCCTCCAGCCCTCTGTCGCCTTGAACACCTCTGGCTCCTTTGGCTCCAGGTTTTCCTGCTTTACCCTGATGGTCAGAGGCAGAGATGCTGTTTCTATTAGTCCTTACTTCAAGAGAGGCTGAGCATCACACAGTAACTTCTGATATGATTGCATCAGGATAACAATAAGATCAGGATTCTCCTGCAAGATGATCGTCTGCAGTGATGAGACATTTCTACCTAAACTCTTATTTAATTAAGAATTAACTTATTAACTAATTGACTTATTTCTAACTAATGAAGCATTAAGGAAGCTTCAATTGCGTTTTAATGTGCGATCTAGACTTGTATAATGAGCTTTAAACACGTCTCTCCACACTAAAATGTGAAAGAGCTCATCATTTACATTTTTCTCTCCAGTCTCTGTTATCTGAAACATTACTGAGCTTTTTCCTCATCAGACAATCTTGTTTCATCTAAACTGAGGTGATCAGCATCTTCTTGCAGCTGGAAACAGGCACATTTTGTACTAATGGGACAGAAAATCCAGTCGTTAAATCAGTATAAATAATTAAAATTTTCTGTATTAAGATGTAAAAAATTAAATAATGTGACTTTTAATTATTGGTTCTCCTTAAAGGCTGAACATTTGAAGTAGCTGTGAGGGCAGAGGGGGACTTACAGATTTCCCTGGTGAACCCGGTGGCCCTCGGGCCCCTGGGGGTCCGATGAGTGTCCGGTTGTTGATGGGGCAGCCCTGGGAGCACTTGGCCCGGATGGAGGAGGCGTACTGGGAGATCTGGGCTGTGATCACACCTCTGCAGAGCTGCAGGACCTGCTCATCAGTCAGACCAGGACCCTGCAGCACAGAAAGCACACCGGTTTCCTTCTGCTTCGAAACAACAAGCTGTTTAACCCTCCAGAGTCTGAAAACCAAGTTTAATCAGTTTTGCTTAGAAATGGTGACATGCTTTGTTAAATTAAATTAAAATGCATGTATTCATTGGTGTTAAACTGGTTTTTATGGATGTCCAGAAGGATCCTGAGCTTTTTGGTGGCTGTGAGTCCTGCTGCAGAATTCATGTAACTTCACCCAGAAACAGACCTGAGCATCAGCCACAACATCTGCACGAAGAAAAACTGAACTGTGCTGAGTTGGATTTTTCTTAAAAAACCTTTTTCTAATCAACAAAGGATGATCATGTTAAGACGGACATTAAATTTCAACTCAGCTTTGTCACTTTTGGGTAAAAAAGTTCACAAACCAAACTAAAATCAGTGACCCAGGTCATAAAAAGAGGTGAGGTCTCGTTTTCCTGGATCCTTTGACACCCGGTGTGTGAGATTTAGTGACATCTACTGGTGACATTGCAGTTTTTGAACCAGCTTAATGTCATTCAGCTCACCCTGCCTCTTAAAGTAAGAACCTACGGAAACTCATGAAAATCAAACAGAAATCTCCTCTGAAGCCAGTGTGTAGTTTGTCTGTTCTGGGCTTCGGCAGAAACACAGTGGACTGTGGAGGAGGATCCATTTCTCTGTAGATACAAAGGGCTCAGGAACGAACAGGCGACTTGGACTGACATCAGTTCATTTCCTGACTTTAAGGCGACTGACTGACACTCACCGTGGGACCCGGGGCGCCTTTGGGTCCCGCTCGGCCTCTGACACCCTGATCGCCGACCGGACCTCGCTCTCCTCTGGAACCCGGGATCCCTGGTGGTCCCACGGGACCGGGGACGCCGTTACGACCGACGGCACCTTTCGGTCCACGCTGTCAAAAAGGAGTAAAGAAGGGAAGAAAGAAGAAGTGAAGATTAAAAAAGTTATTATTGTCTTTTAACACAACAGTTTACAGTTTAACCAGATTCTGATGTACAAGCTGTTTTTAAGTGTCAAAAAGGAGCTTTAAGTTGGTTAAATGTGCCAAACTTTTAAATAAGTTCGGATATTTCCTCAGAATGTTTGATGACTGAAGAGACGCTGTGAAAAGTTTGCAGACGACTCAATCCATGCCTGAAAGAAACTGTTTTCAGAGTTTTGTGTGGAAGATTTTTACAGTAACCTCATCTGACACGTTTGTGATGAACCAGAACAAACAGATCAGTTTCAGTTAGGAAATAAATAAAATGAAATAAAGGCCTTCCAGCATGCAATAAACTATCTCTATTTCATAGCATTATTAGGTCATGTACTGTGGTGTATGTTTGAGGAGTATTTTTTGTTTGAAACTGTAAAAAATTAAAAGGATTAACATTAAAAAAACATTTTAATGGCAAAACCTCATTTTAGAACTTTATTCTTCTCTTAAAAATCAGTTTCGTCATCGTGAACTTAAAGTTTTTCGTTTATAATCTCTCAACTACAAAGAAGAAGCCTGTAAAAAAGAAGGTGGCAGCTGTTGCTAATTGTAAAAAAAAATAACTTTTTGTTTCATGCATCTGTTTAATTCAGTAAAACTCGGCATCAGAAGGAGCCTTTTCTGTGGCACCTCTGTGTTTGTCTGTGACGTTGGGAAAAAACAGAATGAGTACCTTTCCTTTGTCTCCACCATCACCCATGCCGCCCTGAAACAAGAGGAAACAAACAGATCAGGACGTAAAGAAAGAGGACGTGAACGTGGGATGGTTTCATTTACAGGCAGTAAACAGGTGGAGTTACCTTTGCTCCTTTCACACCTCTGACGCCCTTCTTCCCGGATGCACCCTGCAGGAAACAAAATACAACTGCATCATGTGACGAAACAGGAAGCTGAGATCATTCTCAGGAAAGTAACAAAAACAACAACAGGAGCATGTGGTTGGTTCACGGTAGTAAACAAACTAGTGAAACAGGAAAGACGAGCAGCAGGAGGGAAACTCCGGAGCATTTCAGGTCACGACAACATCGAGTTCATGAAGACGGTTCAATGATTCTGATACGTTTTACAAGAAAACACAAGAAATTAAGTTGAAGCTGCAGGATTTTTATGCTCAGCTGATCGAGTCAGTTTGATTTCAGTCTGAATCTTTTCTTCTGTGATCTACTCTGTGAAGTTTCCTGATTTAAACTTCTCTCTCTTTGTTGCAAAGAAACTTGTTGGAAAGAAACAGAAGAAGCAAATGTGCATCAGGCTGTTATTTGTAAAATTGAATAGACACAGAAAAGAGCGCCACCTACAGACACTTGCCATGTGTCTGAATCTCTCTGATTTGCAGTGAAAGAAACACTGAGATACTGACTTTTGCAAAAGCAGCGACACCATACGGTAGAAATATTCTGTTACAAGTAAAAGAGCTATTTTCTAGAAAAAAGTATCAGTGTGAAGATAAACTTAAAGTGCTGAGAATAAACGTACTTCTTATGCAAAATAAACCATTTCAAAATCATATTTTAGTGGAATATAAGTGTTGATTCTTTGATGACTTCATCACTTCACAGAGTTGATATGTAGCTGCATGACTCGTGACTCTCCACCTGGAGATCAGTGAAGGTTTTTTTATCTTCACAGATTATTGTGCATCTTTTTTCTTCTATTCTTCACTTTTTTAATCAAAATCTTAAAAGTAATGAGTGACCAGTGATAGTAGATGAATGTAGAGTTATGAACTTTACAATATTAATCATCTAAATCAGGATCTCTGAGAGTCTGATGACGTCTGATGTGAATCTCTGAACTTCTCGCTCACCTTCACACCGTCAGGTCCCGTCTCACCTTTGGCTCCCTGAAGGGAAAAAAAACAACCATCCATCAGGTTTCAACACACAACCTGAACACACACCGAGCATTTTCCAAGAGTGTAACTGTGATTTTAATATAATTATAATATTCCAATATAATCATTTACATACATAACAACAATATGATGTGATATGATAAAGATATTATTGTAATAGTCCACCTTTCTTTTTCCCTATGTTTTGGATCAGATTTTAAACTGAACTTTAAATCTTGTGCATGCATGCATGAATTTGTGCGTGTGTATGCATGCATGCATGAATTTGTGCGTGTGTATGCATGCATGTGTGTGTGTGTGTGTGTTCACCTACAGTCGAGCCCTGCAGGCCCTTCGGTCCCATTTTTCCCGGCACTCCGGCGTCTCCTTGCTCCCCTGCAGCTCCCTGTTGGATGAGCAATTTAAAATAAAACATGATCAATATGACTGATGATTGATCCATGATAAGTTTACAAAGTGTGTGTGTTTGGTTCTTTTATCTCCTTTCAAAGATCCCTCTGCAATGATCTCTGATGGATATGTGAAATATTTATTAAGTTAATTTGCAACATGTCTCATAATAGATGAATTTTAAAAAAAATCTTGTATCGATCAGATTAAAATCACAATGGAAATTCAATAAAAAATGAAAAATAACAAGGACATTGAAACACAGAAATGAGGTTAAGTTCACTTCGATTCAACTGAGTACAAAAACAAATAAGAGGAAGTAGAAGACCTTTAATGTGAAAGGACTTTCACTGGGTATTTCTCCTGTTTTTCTGCGAACAGCAGCAGCTTTGTTTAAATTGATGATCAGACAGACTGAAGGGTTTTTTTCCAGCACTTTAAGTGTTTATGTGTCATTATTTTAGTTCTGATTTATCAGCACTGAGAGACTGAAATGATGTCGTTTTTCTGTTGAATCTCTTTCACTTCAGCTTCAGGGTTTTTTTTTCAGGATCTCCATAAAAAAACACTTGGCAGTAAATTTGCATATTGATTGATTACACTTTAACTTGTCAAATGGTCAACATCTGTAGTTTGAACCGTCCTCTGTAATTAACGGGTATTTACAGATGTTTTATTCTTAACTGTCAAACTCCAGATGTTCTGCACGTGGCTCTGTTCAAACGATGTGAATTTGTTTGTTTTGATCTGATTGACGTGTTCTTTGTTCTTGTTTTCTGCTCCGAGGGGCCGTTCCTCATGTTCATGTCACCGAGGTTTGTCTGTCTGACCATAAAAACCGCAAAGAAAACAACCAGCAGCTTCACACGAATTAAGGCTGAAATTTAAATGGATTTAATGAAATGATTTAATATTCAAAGGTTATTAGAAATTATTTTCAAATTAAGATTTTCATCCACACTGACGTCTTGACATGAGAAAATAATCTCAAGAACTTGAGCCTGTTTAGACCTCAAAACCAGAAACAGAGCATCAAGTTTTTGTTTTTTAACCTGAAACTTTAATCAAACCAGATGTTTTTTTTTAAAGCTGATGAAACAGAAAACAGCGTCCTCGGCTTCTTATGAAACAGTAAAACAATAAAACAATAAAACTGTGTGTAATCACGGGGAAGCCCTCGTTCTCTTCAGCGGAAAACAGATGGTTCATTGACTTTTATCCTTTATCCTAGTTTTCACTTCCCTCTCGGGGGCTGCAGATAAAATACCAACAACGTAACCTGACTTCTAAATGTCAGGACTTCTCTCATCCAGCATGTTTGTCAGTTTTTAAAAAAGGAAATGGAAAAAGGCTGAAGCAGCAGAAGTTAAAATATCCAGACTTTTAGTCACCAGCGTCGGGTGAATTCTATAAAAAACACAGGTTTTTATTGAAATGTGTCCCCCACAGAAAACGTTACACAGCTAAAAACAGTGTGGAAATAACATTTTCCATGTAAAATCTGCAGAGTTCCTCTTTAATATCTTTACCAAGTCTGGAGTGTCAGAGAGCCGTTTGTGCAAAGTCTGCAGATGCAGATTTGATTCAGACTCAAAGAGTCAGATTCCACCAGAAGTTTATGTGAAGTATAGAGACCAGAGTGATAAATAATGAGAGTGATGCCTTTAAATGCATCACACACAGGAGAGCAGGCCTGCTGATGAACCTGCAGACACTGAAGTCTCTTTGATAATTAGTTGAACTTTCATCCAGAAAATCTGAAATGAGGACGCTGATGAAGATGCTCAGTGTCTCAGACCAGTTAAAGGAAATCTGGAGATGTTTGGACGTGTTTTAGGGGCTTTACATGGCGGTTAAGACGTCTCCGCATTCTTACTTCCAGTCAACGAGCAAAACTGCTCACATGTGGCGGCTACCTACTGAACGGAAAGGCGTCTATGTTCTTGTCTTACACGAGGATCCTGGATGAAAAGGGCCAAAAAGTGCAGTTTTCCTTGAAAGCCTCTTGCAGCAGAGTTCCTGTAACAATGTGAGAACCTGCTGCTCAGATTCAGTCTCACACTTTCTGTCTCACATTGACTCGGCAGGTGAAGTCTTGATCTGACTTGTCACAATAAGACTCAGCGGGAGTCAAACCTGTGACTGCTCACTCACCACAGCGCCCACTCGGCCTCGGGGTCCTCTTACGCCGCCGTCCCCCTTGCTGCCCTGCAGACAGACAGCATCGAATGTGAGCTCAGCAGTTTGACTTTTCATCAGAACAAAAGCATAAAACACAGACGGTGCAAATAATCACACACACAAAACCAGGATGCATAAAACTAAATGGAACTCAGCCGACGTTCATGTTTTTATTTACTCATTATTCATTGTGCAAAGCAGCTGCTGCACATGAACGACTGTGCAGGAAAACAGAAAACAATGTCAGAGGGGATTTTTAACCCGACCAATATCTTCACCAGCGGATCATTCGTGCACCTGTTAATGCACAAAGAACAATATCACATTATTACAGCGAAGTGGGGAAGTTTGATCAGTTCCTGCATTTTATTTCCCTTCAGTATGAGGTAAAAAAAAAAAATCCAACACATTGAAACTGTCCCAGAGTGGATGTGAGGAACTGGTTAGAGGTCGATTTGACTTTTGTCCATTAAAATCTGATTTTTCAGATTAAAAAAAAACCCAAAATCTTGAAATCTTTCAAACTGACGGCTGTGACGTAACTGGACAGAATCGTTAAATCATCCAGGATGATTTCTGTGTTTCTGATGTTCTCCTTTCAGGGGGAGAGAAAATGATTTAAAATAACTTCTTAATTAGCTGCAACAAAGGAATGTTTGCTACTCGACACTGAAACTAATTAACAAAGTGAAACTGAACAGAAGCTTGTTGGTGTCAGAGGAACTCTGTTCGGTCTGAGAGACTTTTAAGTCTCAGAAAAACATGAACGCAGGAATCAGTGTTGTTATTGTTTGCATTAATGAAGCACTTCCTGTTTTTCCAGCTCTGCTGCTCTGCGGCTCCTGAGGGGAGGAGCCAGTTTGTTGTTACCTTTGGGCCGAACAGTCCAGGATCTCCCATCACACCCGGCACTCCAACGGGACCCTGAGGACACAAACAGGGTTTGTTAGGATGTGAAGATGGAGGACAGTTTGTAGATATTTGTGACTCTGACTTAAACTTGACTCACGTCTTCTCCGGGGTCGCCGTCGCTGCCTGGCAGGCCGTCGTGACCTTGAGTCCCCTGAGAGAGAAAAGAGGAAGAAGAGAAGAAGAGAAGCAGAGAGAAAGTGACAGTTTGGATCAAAGTGGCCTTTAAAGGATCTTTTACAGAAAGAGACTGAAATAAGTTTTCAATGAGAGGACAGGTGTAGAAACAGCAGGGGGCGCTGCCACTTCCCCCCTGAGAATCTTAAAAGTCTCAGTATAAAAACCACAGAAGGTGAGTTCACTTTAACCTGAGTACTGGGTTACTGGGTAACTGGGTGTGGACCAGTTTGACTTCATCACTTTGGCATTTACTTTTACTTTTGCTTATGTTGACATTTTTTGTTTAACTTTCACTTTCTTTCACTTCAGCAGCTTTTTATCTGTCGAACCCGACGACCTCCATCCCTCTGAGGCCGCGGTTCGGTTTCACTTTTCACTTTTTGCTAAATTTTTCTTCAATTCCATCAAAATTCAGACACCTGATACTCACATCTGGATGTGCTGAACGAAACGCTGCAGGAGAACTGAAATCATGCAAAACAATCTTTTTTGGGACTTTACTACTACTACTATTATTATTAGTAGTAGTAGTAGTTGTTGTAGTAGTAGTAGTAGTGGTAGTAGTAGTGGTAGTTGTTGTAGTAGTTGTAGTAGTTCTGCAGCAGTGGTGGCATTTGTAGTAGTAGTGAAGTAGTGTAGTAATGTAGTTGTATTAATAGTTAAAGTACAGTTGTAGTAGTACTGAAGTAGTAGAGGTGGTGTAGTAATAGTAGTAGTGTGTTTACAGTATTGAAGAAGTATTTATTGAGCAGTTGTAGTAGCAGAGTAGTAGTTGGGAAGTAATGTAGTGGCATTAGTAGTAGAAGTAGAAGAGTAGTGCTGAAGTAGTGGTAGTGTAATCAGAGTAGTGATAGTAGTAGTGTAGTTGTAGTACTTGTGTTGGTGGTGTAGTAATAGTAGCAGTATTAGTGTAGTAATGTAGTTGTATTAGTATTCAAAGAGCAGCTGTAGTTGTGTAGAAGTAGTGGAGTAACAGTAGTGTTGTGGGAGTTACAGTAAACACACAGAACTTCTTTTAAAAACAGCAAACAGCTTCAGACTGTTAGAGACAGAAATGTTCGGGGAAATTTACAAACGAAACCACACGGTGCGCGCGCGCGTGTGTGTGTGTGTGTGTGTGTGTGTGTGTGTGTGTGTGTGTGTGTGTGTGTGTGTGTGTGTGTGTCATCATTACTGAGTTAGTGTTACTCCATAAATAACGAACGCTGTGACTGTTTCTCTCTGCTCACTTC
>JAPZDZ010000025.1:1353090-1363267 GCA_029783805.1 Acanthurus tennentii
CACACACACACACACACACACACACACACACACACACTCAGCTGACAACAGGGGGTCCACACTCGGACCTGGAGATGACACAGTTCAGACCTGCTGAAGGTCTTTAACAGGAACCAAACAGATCCCATGCAGAGTGGATTAAAGGCAGCAGAGTTGAAGCAGAGCTGCTGAGACTCGGCTGGTTTCTGCTGAGAGTCAAACAGACTCAGAGTTTCTTTGCCCGGATGGAAACTTTTTCTCAGACTCGTCTCACAATCCTGAATCTTCAGCCTGAACATCAACTGAAGGGAAACCTGAACATTTAGCTGCTCGGTGGATTTTGACATCAGAGCAATAAACTTAAAACTGGTCAGAATCACAGTTTTTCCTCATATTATTCCTGAACTGTTGGCTCCCAGCTTGGAGGTGCTGCCCCCTTCTGGACATCACCGGAACTTCACAAGATCATTTTGAATTTAATCTGCGTGAGAAAATTTTAAAAATGTGCAAACATGTGGCAACATCAGCGTCTCATTCATTTCTGTGAAAAAGAAAAACTTATTATGATGCTTTTTCAAAGTTTGTAAAAGTATTTAAGACATAATCTCTGCGTTTTTCAAAAAAGGAGCTAATTAATATAAATTGATTGATAGAAAAAATACACAGGATTCAAAACAATTTGTGTAACGAATCCCTGAAACATTTAGAGGAGATTATCTATCTTAAACAAACTTCCTGCAGTTGTTGAGTTCAGTATTTGGGTTAATTGTATAGTTATACATTAAATATAAGATAAAACATTAAAAATATGTCAGGACTCCTCAGTTTATTTAAAAAAGGATAGAAAACGGTTGGGAACCGGCACATTGAACCATTAACAGAAAAAGCAGAGAGACTGAAACACTCTGAGCTGCAGGACCTCCAGGACTCTGAGGTGAGACGGTTTCTGCTTCGTTCTTTTATTAACTTCTTCACATGTTTATTTGTTGTTTGTTATAAAATCAATCAGTCATCTTGTCTGATAAAAAAGCAACTTTCTTTGCTTATTTGGGATTAATTTGCATCTTTTTTTTGGCAAGAGATTCAAATATTTTCACCAGAATAAACTAAATAAAGTCCACACGTCCTGATTCTGCACATTTCAGGGAAAATAAATCCTCTAATTTTTTACTATATATTCATTTAAATTTCCTGGAGCATCAGACTTTGTTTCTTTGATGTGTCTTTTAAAAGAAAATGCCAAAGATTTGGCAAAATAACACTTTGTTTTGTGCACTAAAGTGGAACTCAGACAAAAATCTGCTGTTTTATTTTCCACCATGAAAAATGATCCACACAAACAAACAAACATGGAGGCTGAAAAACTTTTCCTTCATTGTTCAGCAGAAAGAATCACAAAGAGTTTTTGAGAAAAATGGCTTCAGATGTTTTCAGCTCGAGTCTCTGTGACAGTTCAGTAAAAATCAGTTAGTTTAACATGTCGGAACATCAGGCAGTCATCTTTTTTAAGAATGAGGTTCAATTTTCAGGCTATAAAACTTTTGTTCTGGCTGCACAAAGATGTCAAAGTCAAACAAAGACAGAAAGAAAATCTGCAAACTTGCTAAAGAGGAAATAAAGATGATGTTTGTTCAAATTTCAGGCATTAAAACTTTCTTTAAGTCCTGATTTTCTTACACTTTTAAAGCCCTGCTGACAGCTTAGAAAGTGATTCAAAAACCTTTAAAAAAGTTCTTACAGGATCACGTTCACACTCAGAATCTGTCAGGTTTCTTCAGATTAACTTCATCAGTTTTTTTCAGTCTAAAAGCTGCGACACAAACATTTCGTCCTGAACCTTCACGTCTGTCCACAAGTCTCCACGAGCGACACTTTCACACAGTTTTCTCTCCATTACCTGCGTCAGAACTTACTTCCTTTCATTTGACCAAAATCATCATCACCAGGAGGCCAAACAGACACTGAACCTGCAGCCTCCGGATCAAACCTCCTGATCAAACCTCCTGATCAAACCTCCTGATCAAACCTGCTGATCAGACCTCTGGATCTTCTCTCTTACCTTGTCGCTGGAGGCTCCCATGGTGCCGCAGAGTCGTCTCACACTTTCAGGACACAGATGAGGACAAAGTGACCAGGTTGAACTTTCCCTGAGCTTCTCTCCTCACAGCTTCATCAGCCCGACGGTTCTCCTCGTCCTCTCTGTCTCTCCAGGATCCCTCAGGTTCCCAGGCTCTGACGGGATCCTCGCCCTCTAACTCTGCATCTCAACAGGGTGAGAAATACCTGAGCCACTTAAAACCTGATCCAGCATCAGCAGAGGACACCAAGACACCGAGACAGAGACAGATGGATGGATTTGTGCAGAAAGTTCACGCCAGCTGAGGTTCAACGTGAAGCAAAACAAGGATTTTTAAATGAGTTTGTCATCAAACTTGAAAACTTTACCTCAGTATGTTTGATCCATTTCACTTAAAACAGTTTATGTGTTTGTTCTACTAATGTCAGGATACACAAATGACACTAATGAAAATAAAACCTCTCTGTCAAACAGCCTCCAAACAAGACGTCCTTTTGATTTTCCTTTTTTAAAGTTTATTTCTCTGCAGCTTCAAATCTCACAGCTTCTCACTGAACAGTAAACTTACTTTTGTTCATTAAACTTCATCACATCACAAGAACGAATCTACTGAAACATCTCACAGAAAATCTTTATTTCATTAAACTTTAAAATGTTTGAATTTGTGTCACAAAGAAAGATTGATTTAAAAAATTCAGAAAAATGAAAAGCTGTTAACACTAATTTAAATAATTTTCAAGGCAAAAATGTGAGATGGTTCATGATTCTTCAGAGGTGAAAACTTGTTTTAACATTATTGTTAGATTTGCAGAATATCTGGGACCAAACAGGTTTAATGATGTTTCCTTCAGCTCGGAGAAACTGATTTTCATCGTCTTCTGCTGTTTTTTAATCAGTTCATCAGGAAAATAACTAAAAGAAAACAAGTTGTGGGTCAAAATCTAACATGAACTGAAAAGGAATGTTTCACAGTTTGAGTTTATTTTCAACTGAACGAATTAAGAATCTCAACAAACTGCTCAAATACAACTTTTTTAACCACATGAGTCCAGTGACTCTGCAACAGGAACTGTGACCAAATGCAAATTATCATATATTAAAGGCATCTTTTCTTTCTTTCTGATTTCAGAATCAAACACTTTGTGTCAAATTCAGAAAGCTGAAGACTTTTGAAACTTTGTGTCAACACTTGGAGAGGTGACCTTTGACCCCGTGATAGTAACCCGTCAGCTATGACACTCCTGTCCCACATTCCATGCAGGCCAGCCAATCAGGCAGCAGTGGGCGGAGTCTGTCCAAGACTCGCAGACATGAAATCAGCGAGTAAAACACATAAACATCAAACCATGAAGAGAAAAACATGATTTTTAAATGTTGTTTGTTTGTTTGACGCAGAAAAAAGATCAAAATGTTCTTGTTGGTTTTCAAAACTTTATTTACATTCATCTCTTCAAAAAATCTTCACATTTATGAACTTCAAATGACAAGACCGACATGTTCGACCCACAGAGGACACAGTGACCTTTGACCCCATCTGATCGGATTCAACACTTTCACCTCTCCTTCTCCTCCCTCTCCTTCTCTCTCTCCTCCCTCTTCTTCTTCTTCTTCTTCTTGTGGCTGTGGTGGTGATCATCAGGAGAGCGGGAATCTCTGCACAGACACGTGATGTGACGAGTGGATTTGGGAACAATCAGACAGAAAAAATTTAAAAAAAGGTTTTCTTCATCTTTTCTCACCTCTCCCTCTTCCTCCTCTTCCTGCTCTCTCGCTCTTGACTTCGCTCTCGGCTGCGGTGGCGTCTGCTGTGAGAGTGGCGAGACTCGGACGACGCAGACCGCCGTTCATCCGGCCGACGCCTGACAGACGAACATCATCAGTCCGAAACATCCAACCAAAACTCCTACAGACTTTTGCTCCATTTCTCTGATCAACAACATCACAGGAAACCGACCATCAGGAGGTCAGAGGTCACAGTTGGTGTTATTGTTTTACCTTTGGGAGGAGAGTTCGGATCGTTTGGACTCCTCCCCTTCCTCCTCCTCTTCCTCTTCTTCTTCTTCTTCCTCTCTCCACTGCCTGGCGAGCTCGTCTGAGTGGACGTTGATCACCTCTCTGATCACCTGCAGGGTGGACAGTCATGAAAAGTCTCACTGAAGCTGGTGGAGATGTTTCCACCACGCTGGTGCTGAACATTCAAGTGAAAACTGTCTCAGGCTCGGCTGGTTCCCATCATCCAACAGGAAGCAGCAGCTTACGAACGCAGCGATGTTCGTGCATTAACAACATGTAACAGGGATTATGGGTAAAAAGACCCTGCTGAACTTTGACCTGCTGCGCTGTCGTACCTCTGTGTAGGATTTCTTGGTGATGTGAACGTTCTTGGCTCGGTAAGACTGACGTCGCCTCTTGTAGTCCCTCATCTCTGCCATCAGCTCCAGGTGAGTCTTTGGCTCATTCTGCTCTTCATCTGAAAACACACACACACACACACACACACACACACACACACACACACACACACACACACACACACACATTTTACTGATTTTCTTAGTAAAGTTGAGTCTCTACAGCCCGGTGTGTCCCTGTAATACACCTGTGTTTCATGTTCAGGAGATCTGACGGTCAGAGGATCTGCGAGGATCTTTACCCTTCTGGAGTTTGGACACCAAATCTACGTAGAGATCGTCGTTGCTGGAGGAGGCAGCTTCCTTCTGCTGGTTGACGACGTTGATCACATGATCGTACAGAGCCAATCGGTCGGCCACAGTGAGGTCACACACGGCGCGCTTGTGGTTCTGCGGCACGTCGGCGGGCTGGCTGGAGTACTGACCTGATGGAGGACCAGAGAGGCTTAACACACAGAAACACTCCAATGCAGTTTCATCATCAAACAGAAGAATCGCTTCACCGATTCATCTTTTGTTCCTGCATTTTCACTCCCTCCACTAAACAAAGTTTCAAAAATTAACACAAAAATTAGACTCTGACATTAAATTAGGAAAAAAAGTTTTGAGGAAATTATTTTGGGGAAAGTGAAGCAGCTCTGAGTTACTCTCTCAGCACATCACTGAAAAAAGGAACGATGCACAATTACTGCTAAATACACAAAAACACAGAGTGGACCCTTAAAATCCACATTTTCATTTCTCAAACGTATTTGAAATGTATGTATTTTTAATTTTTCATTCTAGATTCTGGATTTATTTCACAAATCTCAGCAGCATCTGATGAAGATGCTCAGTGAGTTTCTCATCTCACTACAATTATATAACTGTGTAACACCATGTTTCTGCTCAGTTTCTTTTAGCTGCTGTAAAATGTACAAAATACTAAACTTTCTCAGCTTTTTAAAAGCTTTTTAATTCCATATCTCCTCCTTTGTGACCAATATGGATCTAATCGGTGAAATCGAGTCTTAGCTTGATTTATTTTAGCAATCAGTTCATATTTTGGACCCTCAGTGTAAATCTTTCAGACTGTTTACGTATCATTAAGTGACAAGCCTGAATGTAAGAAGATTTTCCCCGACACGTAAAGGGGAAAGAGTGTGTGGTTAAATACTGCATGTATACTTTATGTGTGTGTGTGTGTGTGTGTGTGTGTGTGTGTGTGTGTGTGTGTGTGTGTGTGTGTGTCCCAGCCCAGCCCTGTGGTTTGAAAGGATATGATGTTAAAGGATACTACACGTAATCAGGAAAGCCTGATCCAGAGCAGCAGAACTTTCTAGAGCCCAGCTCCTTTCTAATACTCACCCCTGTCGCTGCGAACAGAGCAGACAACACACGGATCAACACCAGAGCAAGAAGAGTGAAATTAAATAATGGGGACATTCCTGACTAAAGAAAACATCTTTAAAGCAGAGAAGTTTCTTATTTACTGGGATCAGTTTAGATGTGCAGGGTGCAGATGTTGACAATAGTGAGAAGTTTGCACAAGATAATCCTCTAGTGACCTCTAGTGGTCTGTCACTGCAATGGGAACATGAAATCTACTGGGACGGTCTGTCTTCTCTAATGAGAAGCTGCCTCGTCTCCGGTCAGGAAGGCAAACTTAAGCACATCAGAGGAAACAGATGGTTAGAAGTGAAGCTCACACCTTGCCAGAAGACTCCTTCCATCTTCATGAGGGGTGCAGCAGATCTGGCCTGCAGGATCACCTGATGCTGGGTGGATTTGTCTGCACGAAGGAAATGACACAATGAATAATTTACCAAAAACATACAATATATTTTCTGGGCAGAATCAAGCCAGACAATTAAACATTAACTTGTATCATCAGACACTCACGATTTTTCTTCTATCAAAATTATTTTAAGTAAGTACGTTTATTAAGGAAGTTGTATTTTTAATTAAAATGTAAAAAAAATCCTATAAAACAAAATGATAAAAACAATTATAACACTATAGAAGGTTTTACAGTTTTTGATTTCTCGTCTCTCACTGATGGAGCAAGGTTCACCACTCTGTCAGACACATGATGGTATGAAAGATTTTACATCATGTGATTGTGTTCTCAAACACTTTTCTAGTTAACTTTTGTAGTTCTTATGTTAAGTCTCAATATTTCACAACAATGATTAAGGTTTTTTTGCAGAAAAGGCATAAAAATGTTCTTAAAACATTTTTTTCTTTGAGAGCTGTTAAAAAAGGATATTTTATTGAATCCATTGCTCTGACAGCTGAGCTGGGATTCATGATAAAAGCCATAAAAAATGACTCACCCATTGTAAAGCGTCTGACACTGCTGTTGTCATAACACACCGAAGGGTCGTACATCTCTGCCTGTAAAGGGTAATTCAACATTTTATTATTCTCTTAATGCTTAACTGTATCACAGCTGCTGTGCATTAACCCTGGAGTTCATCGTGTTAACTGCAGTCTGCCATAGATAAGCTTTTGCAGTCTGTTGTCTTGTTTCAGCATTGTTACTATTCTCACTGACGTGTCTCACTCTGAAACTCTGCTACTGAAGTTTCCATTCGAGCCATGTGCATGTTACCTGCTCCTCAGCTGAGTAGCCCATCTTCCGGAGGCTGCAGGAAGCTTTATGCCTCTCCATGCTCCTGACTGGGACCCTGTGGTTGGGGTCGAAGGGACACTGCTCCATTTCTTCCTGAGAAAACACCACAGACATAAGGGAAGCATGTTAATTACATAGATATGATGAGGAAATAACTGTATGGATACATGTAGATGACACATTTTGGTCCACACATGAAAATATACGTGTGACCTTACATTTCAGACTTTCAACATGATTAAAGATGTCAGACAAGAATTGCCTGCATGTTGAGATTGTTTATGTGATAGTAAACTTGTCCAGGACAACTTCGACCACTAAAACCACACAGCTTGAGCATGTCTGACATTTCTACTCTAGATATTTGCAAAAGCTACTTTAGGTGGTGGCAAACAAATCGAGCTCTGGAAGCACTGCCATGAGGCAAGAAGAAATGTTTAGTGCAAATAACAGATTTTGCATTCAGAGTGAACATTGCCAGAGAAAAACATGTGTAAAGTACAAGAAGTTTAATATTTGTGTAGATCACAAAATACAAGGAGTAGCTTTATGGGTGAAAAGTCAAAGCAAATCTACTGTATCACAAAACAAAAATATATGAGAGAAATCTGTTAGGATACATTACAATATATTTGATAGGAAAATTAGGCTGATTAAAGCTATAAAACCAACCACCCATACACACAGATTATGTGCTAAGTAACACTAAGGACTGCAAACAAGGTGATGGACGTGGGAGATTCAGAGAAAACTAAAGAATCGATTAAATGTATGAATGAACATCTACATGTGAATGATAGATAGTTTACTGACTTAGGTTAGCTAAATGGTATCATTAACGTAAACTCAAAATACAAGAACTAACACTGAATGGTACAACGACAGTCACGGCTAACGTTAGCATTAATAAGTAACGTTATAATATGTAACTTAAAAACTGAAAAGCGATGCTTTCTTTTAATTTTTGGCATCTGAATAAGATTCCTTTGTTTATTTTGGTCAGAACAAGATTAATTCTAAAAGACTGATATTTATTTTGACTGAATAATGAACACTGCTGTAGGCTAAACGCACGTTAGCTAGCGTTCAATGACTTACTTGGTTGTGGTAATCCCGCGACCATCCCAGCGTTTCAAAAATGTCGTCCAGCTTCTTTTTGCAGTTTTCTGTGAACTCTGTCAGCTCCTTTAAACGGTCCAGTCGATCCTGAACAGTTTCAATTTCTAAAGACTCAGACATTTTCAGGCTTAAAGATCACATTAGATGAGGACTCGGTTGCAACAAGAACCGGCGGTGTTTGTTTTCACGGCGCATGCGGATGACGTAAATTGCGCGACGATATGACGTAAGTCGAGTCGTTAGCGGGAGAACAGAAGTGATGCATGCTGGTAGTTGAAGTTTTACATTATATTCTATATAATAATTATACATATCATATCATATCATATCATATCATATCATATCATATCATATCATATGTTTTATGTTATACATTTCAGAAATAAATAGCAGTCAGTCATCTCACAGGTCTTTTTTTATTGCTTTGTTTTTTATGTGTATCTCATTAAACACTGTTGAGACTGACTCTTAATTAAAATACACAAACATGTCAAAAACATACCTAAGCAATAACAGCGATAGATTAAATATAAAGCACCAAAAAATTCAACAAAAGTTCATATGCATCAATGTTTACAGTGCATAAAGTCAAAAAACATGACATGCTTTCACTCGGAGCTCATGTGGGATGCAACTGTGTGTCTTGCAGCAGCTCAGGACTCAGTAGATTATCTGTGTATATGTTCTCTGTTCTGAGAAGAGAAAAGACAGAAATCATAATTTTCAACCAAACATGCATGTATAAGTCTGTTGAGACAAACATGTTATACGATTTAGAAATAATAGAAGTTATATAAACCATGCAAACAATTGCATTAGTAATAATAATTCATACAGAACTTACATAACTTCTAGTGTGTCTTCAACAGCAACCTCCTCCACCACCTCCACTCCAACCACCAGGTTTGTTCTCACTGCATGAAGCAAATACAGGCATTTGTCCTGAACCTCCCTGATTTTGTTCTCTGTAATAATGACTGTGACACACTAACGCCAAGTTGTTTCAGATTGCCAAGAAAGTAAGTAAGATTTATTAGGTAGAATTAGAAGATAACAATCAGCAAACACTTACCTCCATAGTAGGCATATGGAGATCCAGGCCAGCAGGGACCCAAACTTCCTGGTTCCCTCTGCCCGCAAACACAGACACATTCCTGGGTCTCCATCCCAGAACCATTCCAGCAACGATCGCCAATGAAATGTCGTGACACGTCTCTCCCATCAGCATCGATCAGGGTGTCTGTCTGCTGTGAAGAAGGAGCACCAGGACCTCGTGTCTCCGGACCAGAGCTGCTGGGAATCCCTGAGTGGGCGGCAGGTTTGGAGGCAGACCACCGAGCATCGGCAGCATGAGTGATGACGTCACCACAACCTGCAGGATCAGGTGACCAACAGAGGGACTGAAACATTTAGTTACAACTAACAAAACTGACGAAACTTCATTCAAGCTTATTATTACATTTTTAAGCAGCTAAAATGTTTTTAAAATCATTTAGAAATTATTTTATTATAAATTGCACATTTTGTTGTAGTTCCCTTCAGACATCTGTTGTGTTTTGGTGCTCCCCTTTTATAAGACGTTTTCTTTGGAATAACTTCTACAGTTTTAACAAAGACCAATTTAACAAAACTTATTTTGTTTTGAAAACACTGACTGAAAATATGTGGTCCTTTTATTTAAAACATTTTACCACCTCCCTCACACACACACACACACACACACACACGCACACACTGATGGTAGAGAGCTACAAGGCACTGATCTGATTCTCCATTTTACAAAAAGCATTGTGATTCTCCATAGAAGATCATTTTAATGACACTTTAAAGACGTGCAACAGTCTAAACACACATGGCCGGTTGATGCAGGAGCTTGGCTCAGAGCTGCACGATGTGGCTGAGTCATATGTGTGACCGTCTGTTTCCTGCTTCTGCTACGGAGACCCGCTGGGATTGGACAAGGAATGAAGTCACCAG
>JAPZDZ010000025.1:1517861-1532197 GCA_029783805.1 Acanthurus tennentii
TCAAAAACAAATCAGTGAAAATAGAAATTAGCTTTTTAGCTGCACATCTGCAAACATCAGCTCAAACAGCTACAGGCCAGTTGTGGCTGAAAGCATCCAGATGTGAAATGAGAGAGTTCAGTTTCAGGTGCAAAGAAACTCCAAGAACTGCTGAAATGATGATAAAGGAGATTTTCTAAGATCGGTTCCTGCATGAAGAACCTGAAGAAGAAACCAGCCAATGAAGACAAAGACACTTTGTTACTGCACTTTTATTTTATTCTCTTGTGTACAAACGTTCAGATGCAGGTTTGATTTATTTTCCTTAAAAAACATTTGCATTGTTTCATTTTTTTGCTGCTTTATTGTAAGCCCCAGTATGGATGCATTTCTTGCATGAGACGTTTTCCTGTAAACTAGATGACCTCTGACCGCGTTGGACCGACTCGCGTTTCTCCTCCTCCACTTTTGAGCCAAAAAAAACAAAATTATCTCACGCACGAGCCGTATTACTTTAAATCTCCCAGCTCCACGCTGACGTAACGTGACGTTACTACTGTATCTGCGTTAGTCGCGCATAAATTACAGACTGGAAACGGAGAAAATGTTTCAGATGTTGTTTTTTTTTTCTTCCTTCGGTTCGTTTCAAAACTCTCAAACGTGCGCTCGTGCGAACGTAAATGTCTGTACATGTGCTGCTGCCGTGCCTCACGCGCCAACCACTAACCGAATCTGTCACTGTACGTCATTCTCCCCCCTCACTGTAAACACGGTGTTCCTCCGCCGTGAACACGGAAAGTAGGGCGGCGGGAACTCGCACATCCTCGCTCTTTTTGAGGTCACTTGGAACGAAATAATTTTAAATACGCGTTTATAAACATGTTGCAAATATAAATAAAATAAAGGTTGTATTAAATCTAATATATTTAAGTTTATAACTGACCAAGAAGCAAAACACAGTCGCGATTTCACGGCTAGTTTCTGCTCTGCTGGGTAAATGTACAACTTAATATCTTCGCTAGGGGTCTACATGGATGGAAATCAGTCATTTATAATTATTATATTTACATCTTTAATATTTTTTTATTCTATAAAAATGTTTAAATTTCTCACAGTGGGCTGAATCGTAGTTTTTTAAAAAAAAACAAACCAATAACTGTGCTAACTGGGACTCTGGTTTGTGGTTATATATATTATAAAAACAGTTAAAGTGGAGTCGTTGCTCTCAAAACATGAGAAGCGGAGGGATATAAACTCTTAACACATGATGTCGCCATCAGCCCTTCCTACTTCACAGCTCACCTTCCACCAACTGCGCGCGGGCGCTCTGATTGGTCGCAGCGGCGCGCTCGGCTCGCTCCCATTGGCTGCGCTGCTGTCGATCATAAAGCAATGCCACAGGATTGATTAGGCACCATTTGCCATAACTAAATAGTTACATTGTACATCAAGTAGGAAGAATTTTTTTAATTGGGAGCCCACTGCGGTCGGCGGAGAGTTACCGTGCGTCCTCGGCGGATCCGTCTGTGCGGTTTGAATGCAACGAAAGTGTGACGTTTGACTCTCGCGTCTCATCAAACAGATGTGGATACACTTCTCGGGTAAGTCACTCTTCACCAGCTTGTATCCGCATTCACGTTTTCCACATTTTCTGTTGCCTCTTTCTGCGTCCGGACACTTCTGACAAGTGTGTGTCCCGACGGCGCGGCGTTGCTGTGCGGGTATTTGCGTGTTTGGCTCGGAGTTGATGCCCGGCGCGGTGTTGTGGTTTTTATGGGAACTCTGAGGAGGCTCTGCACGGTGCTGCGTGAGGGGAAAAACCTCGGTGTTTTGTCTCAAGGACACGCGGAGCTTTGTGTAGTTTTTGTGAAGTTAACATCATTGCAGCTGACGCTTCGCTGTCCCCGCGTGCCGTCACGTTTTCGGTCCCGCAGACCTTCTGTAAATAACATCCCGCAGCCGGCGGGTTTGAGCGTTGTGCGCAACAGTGATAACACTCCATTAGGAGCTGTCAGAAACGATTTACGACAAGTGTCAGGCTGCTTTTCACGCGATTTCTCTTCATTTCTGCAAATGGATTTAATCTCGGCGAAAAGCACGTCTAGTTTATTGGCAACTTTTATCGCGCCATCAATTTCGTTTACGCGTCGGATGACAGGTTCAAATGGCAGCGAAAAGTGGACGGATTGAGACGGAGAACAATGTTTTGCCTGAGGAAAACTGTAGCGATTGTGCTCCTCTTTTATAAAAGAAACACGTTGGATGCCTCTCCTCACATCCTTTAAGCTAATGTGTCTGTCGAATAATTTTATGTCTCTTTCATGAGCCCATTTCCGACAATTGTGCTCTCATCGCTGTGCGTAATTGCTTTTCTCCCGGGAGAGAGTGCCATCAAACTTCTAATTTCCTCCTCCAACCCGGAAACCATTTTGCTCGTGGAAGCAGCCCTGTAATGATGGCATCAATAAACCCGAATAAAACTCCCGTCAAGTTAACAATGAGATTTTTTTTTCTGTGTGTGTGTGTGTGTGTGTGTGTGTGAACGATGGTCCTTTCTGCCAGTTTCCCCCCCCACATCCAGCACTGGTTTGCCAGCATCTCAGAGAGGCAGGCGAACTGGGATTAGAGGGCAGCAAGACAATGAGAATATGTCTCTTGAGGGAAGTCTCATGTCAGGAGGCAGCAGGAACTGTTATCCATTACATCATTATCTAGTGCAGCAGAGGGATGTGCTGCAACACGGGCGGATGAGTGTTTCAGCAGCGCCTGCAGGTAAAGTCCAGGTTGCCAAAAAGGTGTCACCAGATCCCGAGGGAGACAGTCCAGATCAGGGTGCTGAGCGGAGCTGGTGAGCGTCCCAGCAGTCAGAGGGGAGCAGATTAGTGTTTCTGTGTGCGAGTCTTTGGCAGCAGGACGCATTCGCCGCCTCGGATACTCAGTGTAACCAGATGAAACAGGCGATGTAGAAGCACAGGAGTGAGCTGGCTGATGAGGTTAACAACATGGTTGCATGTGTGAGGCCGTAAAATATGTGTAAACACTCAAATTTGCCTTGCAGAACTGCCCCTGAATCTTTCAGCTCAAGTGGTATCAGATAAGGGAGCCACAAACACCCAAACTGTAAATATTCATTTAAGAGCCAACTAAAGGAGATTCAAGATTCCTGAGCTGAAGGGAACCCGTCTCACCTGGAAACATCACAACCAAAAATAAACATGTTAGGGGTCTGAAGTTGAACCAGAGTCAGAACATCGTCCAGAGAAAAACTGAAACGCCAGCTTTGGATCGTTTCCTTCCCTCATCGCTCGGCTTTGCTTTGATTTAAAGCTCAAATCTTCAACCTGGTGCCAGTTTGAAGTTTGTAGCTGTTTAAAGCAACCAGCCCCGGTCTGATTCCACCTTCACAACAAACCCCAGTTAGTTTCTGACAGGTTTCACCATGGCGACAGATTCATGTCAGCACCTGTGTGTGTGTGTGTGTGTGTGTGTGTGTGTGGTTTTTGGTTTTTTGTTTTTCTGTCTGAGGTGTGAGCGAGCGTCGATGTTGGCTGACAAACAGAAATAAACACTCTGTTGTTTCTGATGTTGTCGAGATGTCAAAGCTAACAGGGGCTCCTAACCCCCTCCCCCCCACATTCACACACACACACACCCACACACACACACAAACAGATCTTATATTTCCTCCCTCTGTGAGATGTGACTGGCTCTGTTGCTTTGAGGCCTCGGTTCAGGCGTTATTATCGCCGTCACATCTCCATCAGCTGCTGGTGGAGCTGATGTGTGTCTGTTTGTGCGGTGGTTGGGAGAAACGTTGACGGTGCGCTCTTGTTTCGGATCTGACACCTCTCTCCTCGCATCACGTTCATGCAGCGGCGTCTCCGGAGGGCTCTCCCTTTCACTCGTGCACTCACGGAGGAACACAATCCATAAACTGAGCAAAATATTGTAGCTGGACTTGTTCAGTGAAAAGGGCTTAAGCTGCAGATAACTTATGGGCTCAGCTCCAGTAATGGGCTTTTGTGTCTCTGAGAAGCGTGACTGCAGGCGAAGCTGCACGCCGCTCTCATCGACGGAGTAAAAAGCTCCGTGCCAGGACAAAACTTAAGGAGGCAGCTTTTATAGTGAAAGTAATCTTGAAATTAATTCTCCTGAACATCCATCCAGATCCTCAGAGGCAGAGCTTGTGGAGGATGCAGGTCTGGCTTTTTGGTTTTGCTTGCTGAAGCTCGGCCATGTGCTCCATCGTGAAGCTCTGTTGGCTTCAGTCAAAACACAGCAGGGGTTAAATAAAAAACCACAGCCCCTCCTCTCCCTCCTTGCTTCTGTTAATTTGAGGAAGTACAATCATTCTCTCCTGCCGCAGCTTCCTGCTGAATTGCAAACACAGTCAGCCGTCCGTCCGTTGAGCTCCTCAGACATCAGGGAGTCCGTCAGAGTCATGATGGAGAGACTGAGTGTGTGCAGCCACGTACGAACTGGTGTGTTACAGCATGTGGAGGTTCAGGTCTGTCAGCATGTGTGTCTGCATCCAGCTGCAGCCACCAATCACTGTGATTATTGATCAACTGCTGATTGTTTGTGTGTGTAAATATTCATCTCTCCCTGAGTCTGATTCTGATTCTTCTACTGGTTGAGCCCAAATCGCCGATTCAATGTTGGTGAAAGAAACAGATTTCTTCAGCTCATCTGCTGACAAATATTTCAGTTAAAGTTTAGTCCTCTCCCTTTTTTTTTATCAGGGAGGAAAAATGTAAAATCTATAAAGTGTTTTCACTCCAAGGCCTATTAACGTCTGTGTATGTAAGACTTGACCTTCACGAGAAAATGGAGTTTTCTCAATTGTCATGAAACCATCAAAGTCGTATTTTCCATTTTTTTATTGTGAGCACTTTAATGGTTCCTGTTCAAGTCGACCACATTGTTCCAAAACCAACTCGGCCAGCGTGCATGTGTGTCTGATAAAAAGCTCAGAAAATAAAACTCTGTGTGCTGAAGAAGAACATGTGAGATGGAAAGCTCCAGAACAGGACTGCAGTTTCTGGATTTATGACTTTTATTGCTAAATTAAATATTAATAGAGTCAATAAGACAGTTGTTTACATAAAATACAATGACTTGACAGTGCTGTTCAGTGTTGTTAGCCCTCAGACAAGCAGCCCTGTGTTTGTTTGGTTGGACAGAAATTCATTTAAGTTGTTTGTGAAGTTAAAATGCTAAAAAAAAAATGTCTCCGGTTCCTGCTTCTCAAATATAAGACTTGCTGCTCTCTCTTGTTTAATGTTTAGTAAAAGCTGACACACTGAAGTAGAGATGGTCATCGGAGAGTAAAATAAGGTCCAAAACATTCATTTGAGTTGAACTGAAGGGCGAGTGAGCAGCAGCACATTAATTCCCCGACAGATTTTCCTGCATTAGTCGAAACCCTGCAGACTTCCACAGAGGGAGCGGCGTCTTTGGCCTGCGCTGTAATTTTAACTGGGTCTAATTTCACTAATCAATTTGTTTGTTAGCCAGGCTGAGTATTGACGGGCTTTAATCACTGCTGAAATCCAGGCTGCATCAGCTGGCGAGAGCAGAAAAACCGACATTAAAGTTTTGGTTTTTTTTATTTTCTGGGACACAAAGTGGTGAGTTTTAACCCTGAATCGAGGTGATCGTGTCGCGGAGGTCGAGACTCCTGCCTCCTCACCGATGTGGCTGTTCACCCTTTTTCAGCTCGGCCTCGCTCTCGTACAGTAGATCGGCCTCGGTGGACATGTGTTTCCTGAGTGCTCGCCATCAGCTGACCCGCGCTCTCGTCCCACGATGGCGGAGAAAAACCCTCCTTGTGAGCCGAGGTCGGACGAGCATGCCCCCTTCACTGCTGTCAAACTAAAAGCCTCACACGGCGAGTCGTGCTCCTTTTCAAACGGACGACACATTTCAGCAGAAAGGAGCAATTACTACCTGCTCCGGTTGTGTTGCTTTCATGGCCTCTTTTGTGTGCTGATTCTAGGGCAGATTTTGTCCGCGGCTGTTCCCACGCTGAGCGCGGAGAACAGGAAGAACTCAGCGGCGCAGCAGGCCTCTGCCTTCTGCTATTATGGCTATGATTCAATCATGGCAGGGCAGCGTTTTTACCCCAGCACATTGTGAGAGGGAAAGAAACATCCTCGCTCCCTCTCCGCTAATGGAACTTGGAGTCAGAGGTGTTTTTTAGTACAAAAGGGGAGACCGTCAGCCACTTAATGTGGGAAGCAGCAGCGGCGAGCCTCACCTCGCAGTCCACTCTCCCCCTGCTGTGCTTTCAAAATGGCCTCCCTTCAGCGCTCGCTGCCAGAGAAGCACCACGCAGGTTGGAGGAACCAGACCAGGCGAGCTCTGCCTCTCCTGGTGCTGCTCATCACACCTACTGTTTGTTTTCTTTGGCCTGATTCAGAGGGAGGAAAAGTTCACCGTCTCTGGGTTTGATTCATTTTCGGTTTCACATGCCCAGATTATTAGCAAGGCAAAGCAGGGCTTGTTGGTTGAAAAAAAGTCACGTGACTTACAATCGTGTTCAGCGCTGCAAGAATGTAGTAAAGCGTTTTTTTATGCCGGCGTGGGTGGGAGGACACGAAACGCTGCTTCAGCCATAAATGAACCTGTTTTCTTTGACTCATTGGCAGAGTGAACTGACAGGGAAGATTTAAGATACGTCTGCGTGAAAAAAGTGATTCATACGAGAACCTTGATCCTTGTTTTGTAACATTCAGATCAAACTACAAATGTCAAAAAATCTGCTTCATAAAGGTAAATAAGTTTGAACGGCCAGGCTGCAAACACACAAACCTCCTGTGCGTCTGAAAACACCGAGTGAGTCGACCTTGTGGTGAGACATTTTTTTGTCCAAGGTCGAGAAATAACTTTAAATCTCATTTGAAGAATCATTTGAATAAAAGGCCTCTGAAGAATTTCAGTTTGTACAATTTAAACAAATAGATGCTGACAGTTTGAACACACTGTGAGCATCTGCTTTCTGACACTTTACAGATTAAACTGTGAAGTTATGAATTAATTATAATGAAAAAAATTAGATGCAAGGATTGATTTTACTGTTTTTAGTTTCATCTCACTCAGCAAACAGGAGCAGATGTTTCTGAATTTGGAGGTAAACTTAATGTTCAAACATAAAAATAGAAACATTGTTTTCAACAGTTTTCACTTTCAGCACATTTTAAGAAATCAGGGGAGCTGAAATATGATAATAATAAAGTATTTCTGGCATGAACCTGCTTCCCTCAGCTGTAAATTACCGGCTTTTATTTCCTCGGCAGCTGTGAACACTTGAAGAATAAAACTGAATCGGAGCTTTCATCCCGTCCGGTCTGTGGTTTCTGTCTGCTGAGCTTTCAGATGAGAGGAACCTGCTCTTGTTACTCGTAAAAACTTGTAAAATGTTGTTATTCATCTCAGTCGACCATTAAACTGCGTGAAGCAACGACCCGGTGAAGCCCCTCAGTGTGGTTTGTTTCCTGTCTGCATGTTTCAGGCCAGAGTTACATTGTCAGGCATGTTTGCATGCTACGAGATTTTTGCAGAATTGAGACAAAAAGTGGATCATCATAAAGTTTTTCATGACAGTTGATGTACAAACTGTGTTTTTTAAGCAAAACTGCAGATATGTCTCTGGATCCAGCTGTAATAATGTGAATATGTTCTGCTTGTCTTAAACATCTGTGATGGGAGTTTTGTGTTTTGAAAGAAAAAAGTGAGAAATGTGAAAACACGAGCTCGAGTCCTGATTTCTGATGAAAATTATTATTAGTTGCAGCCCTGAAAACAAAAATTGAGGTTCCCAGCTGAACATGCTTGCTGTAATTGTTTCCTCATTGCAGCCTGTTTGCAGTTATTTGTCAGCATGTCCTCGCTGCTCCGACCTTCGGGGCCGAAGTGAAGGATTAGGGTCCAGAGGAGCCGGGGCCGCAGGGCAACGAAACGCCTTACTTACACAGGACTAATCCCTGTCCTGCAGCAAGCTCCTAATTGAGCCATCATCAGCGGCTGATCTACGGGTTAAACATCAATTAGGATAATGAGCAGGAGGGGAGGGGCGGTGGTGGTGGTGGTGGGGGGGTCTTCAGTCCGGAAGGAGGTGATGCAGCCCCGGCCCGAGGAGGCGGGATGACTTTAATGTGTTTCTGTGAAGTAGTTTGGTGTCGAGGCTTCTTCTTCTTCTTCTGCGTCTCACAGTCTCTTGGAGGTTTGATGTTGGTTTTTCAGTGTTTGTGTTGAACAAACTGCAGGTTTTCAGTCAGAAAAGTCAGATTTCTTTGCAGATTTTGCATCTTTGCAGGTGTTGCTGATGATGTGTGCATCCTTTTGGTGAACTGGATTGTCACAAGCAAATATTTGTTTTGGTCAAACATGTGATTTACACTGTGCAGTTTAACGAGATAACTGTGATTAGTACAGTTTTGCCATCTTACCGTCAGTTTTGTCACCTCAGTACAAATTCTTTCTGAAGATTTTCATCCTGATTTTCTCATAAAACCTTTTTATCCATCAACTAAACATCAGTTGATTGACAGGTGTGCAGAGCGGCAGCACTTAGCTGCAACATTAAAAGAGTCTTATAGATTCCCTCTTGGAATTTCATTTTTAAGCATAGTTATGTTTGCCGACAGCTTTTGTGGTAATTAACGATTAAACTCTAAAAGCAGTTTTGTGCAAACAAAACAAATTTGTGTTAAAGGAGGGATGTGTTAAAGAATGTCATCTGTCCCCCGAGAGTTTTGCTAAGTTGGTTTATTTAAATCTCAGCCGGTGCAGGTCGGAGAGGGAATCGTCAGACGGCCTCGGGTGTGTTTTTGTTGTGATGACAGAAGCCATCGTTTGATAATGTCAAACTTCCTAATAATTTGAGTTAATTACCAGAGATATTCCTTTGGGTTTAAATGCTGCAAGATACTGCAATTTTGTTTTTCTGACTGCTTTCATCCGACTGCAGTGAAATCAGAAAATTTATTCAGCATCTGAAGGGGTCAACAGAAAGTCAAACATGTCCGGCGTTTCCACTTTTGAAACACTTTTGCCATGTTAAACTCTCCATTCAATATTTAACAAACACAGATGATTCAATCTTTAAATACATAAGTTTTTAATAAGCAAAGCTTTTAAGATGACTCACAGATTTAATAGAATCCTAAAACGTCCTTCGCTTTCATGTCTGCAGTCCTTTTTTCTTTTTTATCGGCTCGTTCAAACGGCAGCAGTGATATTTCAGTTTAGGATGAAACTTTCGAGTTACAGCTCTGAATGCAACATTGCATGTCAAGTATGAATGGAAGTGATTAAGATGAAATTTTTAATTTTAAAACACCAACGGCATCCTGAAATTTTTAAACCCTTTTTTTCAGTTCCTGCCTTTCAGAAAGTTCTGGCTCCAGAGGTTTTTTGGTTGTTGATGTCACGACTACCTGAGCTTCAGGTTGCATTCTGTGTGAACGCGTTTAAAGAAGGACATTGTCTTGAATAAAATGCTTTATAAAGAGGCTGTTTTTAATATTTTTAAATTGATAACGTATCAGGTGTCTCTCTTTCTTATGACAAACATAGATTTACGAGCTGAGTCTGCAGCTGCTCTCTGTTTTGTGGAGCTCTTCATCGAGTCTCACCTCGCTGTTCAGCCACCCGACTCACAACCTCACTGTTGTGGTTCACTTCCTTCTCTCACAGCGTCATTTTCTGTCACAGCAAGCAGCTGATCTCAGCACCAAACAGCAGACAGACTCTGTTAGTCACTAGCTGGTGAACATACTGGAACATTTAGCAGCAAAGCAGCCAGATATTTCTGTTTTGTTGATAGAAACCAGAAACAGAACTAAAAGAGAGTGAACAGTGGAATAACATTCACCAGGAACTTGATCCCAAAGGATCATTTGCTTAATATGTGAGTGAAGCTAAATGCTACAACAGAAAATAAAAATAAATGAAGGATGAAATCTTGTTTTATTCTTTTTGTCCTCCAGCTGCTTTGCATCAACTCTTCACAGAGTTACAGAAACTTAACTAGCTAAACTAACCTGCGACTGCTGCTGATAGTTAGCGGATAGTTAGCTGATAGTTTGCTGTGCAGGTAGCTGAGCATTGGTGTTTGCACAGGTAACTCAGGCATGCTGGACCTGCAGAAGGAGGACGTTTCTATGTCTGGTGTTTAGGAGGACTTGAAGAATGCAGGTGGGAACTGAGCTCATCAGCCTCATCAGGCCCCATGAAAGAGGTGACGGGATGAAGAAGGTGTTCATGCAAAGAAGAGAAAGAGAAACATGGAGCAAGAGGAGTTGGCTTATGATTTTGCAAAACTTGGACTCGAACTTCACTTTATTTGTCCCTGAAATGTGAGACTTTAAAAAGTTGTGTTGCTATGAAAACAACCTGATATGTTGTGGCTTCCTGGACGAGCAGCGGCTCTCGGCTTTCAGTGGGAGTTGCACACTCAGATTCCGAGCTTAAAGGGAAAGTTGGATCTCAGATGCCCGTTTGCCGGAGTTCGCCCTGACTGTCACCCCGTGGCCTAAATCATAATCAACCTTCTGTGGTTCGCCACAAACTTTCCATTCATCTCCCAGACAAACAGAGCGGCAGAGAATTCCTGCGCTCTGCTCTCGGATGACGGACTCTGGGTAAGTAGGGCAGCAGGGTGGCCGAGACTTTGGAGGGACCGTCTTGTAATCCGAAAGGTCACAGGATTGCATCTGAACGTTCGGCCAAAGTGCCCTTGAGCTGCGAGCTGCTGAACTCGAGCCCGTGCAGTAAAAAAAAAATAAAAATAAAAAAAAATGTGCTGCTCTGATTTCAAAATCAGTGGCATCGTTTTTCATCCTGTTTGTTGAGCAACATTAGTCACACAGCTCACCGGGTCTGTTCACGCTGTTCACGGCAGTCTTTCTATGAAGACCTGTTACATAAAATGTAAACGGAAATTAAAAAAGAGGAAAAAAAAAACCCACAACAACCCTGTGTGGTAAATCCCTACTCAGCTGCTGATTTTTCTTACTAAAAATATCCTGTTCAGAGCTCTAAATTTATCTGGTTCGCCTTGGGAGAAATTGCTGGAAATAAATGGAAATCTGCACTGACCTCGTTTTGGCCACGAGGTTGAAACAAGCAGATGAAAACACACGTAACGTTTGTTTTGATCGGGGATTATGGAATCTGTAGGACTCTCATTACATTTCATCTCCGGGTATCTGTGCTGTTCTGTGATCTCAACTCTTTTTTTTTTTCCCCCTTTTGCAGTCGGCGCGTTTTCGCTGAAGCACTTTATCCAGATTAAACTGTATTTTCCTTCTTTTAATATACCCTTTACCAACCGAAGAGGTTATCTGATGCAAAGCTATCCAAATGGACATTGTGTCGGGCGTGTCGTGGGATCAGAGGACAGTGGTCCTGGATCAGGACACAACCTACGGCATCTATGTAGGTTAAATGCAACTTAAACCCAACACAATTTGCAGGATTAACCTTAAATGACGGCAGCTTGAGAGGGGAGCGGCAGCACTCGCAGGGTTGCAGCGTCGCTCCAAAAAAAAAAAAAGCAGGCCTGGCTTGACCTTGACTGGGCCGCTGTGTCAAAATCCACTTAAATTCAATTTGAATCCATTTAGTTCAGCTTCTGGCAACCTTCAGCAGTACGGCTTTTTATTTAAAATTCCATTACGTCCTCAATAGTCTTGGAGCTTTTAAAAAGAGGGCGAAGAGAAGAAAAGTGATAAACCAAATGAACAGAGCTGAGAGTAGAAGCAGAAACCATCAGAGTTTTTGGACATTTTCCAAATATAAATACATTTTCTGTTCATCTTCTGATATATAAATGAACATTTGATAGATTAGATTTGCTAAGTATATAAACTGTACACTTATGATTGAAATACACAACCTACAGCTCTTTCAATCTGCTTCAGGAGACCTTTATTTGTCCTTGAACGTCGTAGCTCAGAGGTCAAGGTCGACTTATCTTCCTGCAGAGCTTAGAGGTCGGAGGATTAGCTGTTTCGCTCAGGAACAATAAAGCATTTGCCTTTTTCAGATGTAATCAGAAGAACCTGCTCTCATAGTCCCTAAAGTGTTCGACTGAAGCTTGATAGAGATAAAGAGCTCATCCCGGTTGTGATATCAGTGTCACAGTGTTGACCCTGTTATCAAATTTCATAACTGCAGACTCAATATTTCATAACACAGCTGGAATCCAAAGTTCCAGATGTTGCCAGAGATCCTGTAAGAGCAGAAAAACCTGGGAGGATTATGGAGAGTCCCAGTTAACGGCGACTGAAGCGTCTCTGTCCAGTGTTTCCGTCATTGTTCGTAGAGCATTTCGCCGCAGGTCGATGTGGCGTCGTTGCCAGGCAGCTCTGAGAACAGTTCGCCTCAAAAGATTACAAAGACAGAAAGCAGAAGAAGTTGGGACGAGGATCAAGGAACGCTGCACACCTACGAGACCGGAGGAAGCTGTTAGAGAGGAGAGTTCTTTCTCCTTCTGAAATGCCATACGTCTGTTTTAGAAAAGTGTCTCTACCTCCGATGCATCATTCAGTTTTCAGAAACACTCGGCTCATTCTGCCTCCAGAAGCAGAGATGTTTCATAATCAAAGGTCTTTTGCTGACTCAAAACTTCAATAGTAACTCGAACTGTAAGTTGCTTTTGCCAGATATTGTTTTGTTGCAGTTGGAGGCCAAATTTTTATCCTTTTGCTCAACAAAAAGATGCAGAAGAAGTGAGGAAAAGGACTCTCACACTGAGGGACTTCACGTCGTGTTTCAAAATGCTGTTTAATTTTAATTTCTTTTGATCACAGTTTATTTGTAAAAGGTTTTGACCCCATAAAACTGCCAGTAAACACTGAAAAAGACAAGCATGAGTAATCAAAAATCTGTCTTCAGTGTTTGTTCCAGCTCCTCTGCCTGGATCTCAACACGTTTTCGATTCGATTGTTCCACATTCCTTCAGGTTTTGTGTGAATCAAGGCGTTTCCTGAAATACCAGCCAACTCGCTCTCTGGCTTTCTTTCATGTCTTGTTTCCTCTTTGCTGATGTTGGCTCGGCTGTGCCGCCTCGGTGCCCAACTTATGACGATTGTTTCGGATGAATGACGTCACTGCGACGCTTTCAGTCCGGAGTCTCATGCAGTTTACGTGCATCAGGATCTGATCCATGTGGTCAAGACTGGAAAAAACTCTTCAGGCAGGTTTTATTTGCCAGCAACACCGAGGAGGAAGCATCAGATCTGTGTGAGTTTTGGGGAAAAAACGAGAAGAAGAAGAAGAGTTTGGGAGACTTTCAGCTGCGGCGTGAACGCAGCCCGAGTGCCGTGCCACCATATTGACGGGGTTACGATGGCGTGAGATCAGGGGCTGCTGGCCAGCGCTCCGGCACAGCTGAAATAGCAAGCAGCAGAGCCAGGAGCTGAAACTCAACACCCAGGCTTCTCACACTCCCCTCCTCCCCCCTCCGACTCTCTCGCTTTCTCACCTCTCTTCTTCACGCTGCCTCTCTTTAAGCCGAGGTCCTGCTATTTCTTCATCGTCAACTAGCCCCCATCTATCCATCCCTTTCCATCCCTCCTCCCATCAGATTCCTCCCACTCCTCTTGCACTTCCAGCGGAGCGCGGCGGAAAGGTTACGGCTTCATTTGAATATCTGAATGTATATCAACCCTCCTCCGCGTTGGGGCGTGGCGTCGTTTCACGGTTGCACAGCTGTGGCGGTGCTATGGGACCATCTGCACAGGGCTCATTGAGTTAGCCACGAGCTAAAGTGGAGAAGGAATGGGGGGGTGTGGGGGGCGGGGGGCTTATTCCCCTTCATTCTTCCTCATTTGTAGAAAAACCATTAACCCAGAGTTGGGAATGGTTCCATGGAGAGAAGAGGAAGAAGTCGTGGAAGAAGCAGCTAAAGAAATCCTTTTTTCATGCTTCTACAGCCACACACCTTATGTTTGTGTGTGTGTGTGTGTGTGTGACGTTTCTGTGACTGCAGGCGTGTGTGTGTGAGCTCATGCATAAATGCAAACACTGTGTCTGTTCATTTGTGCGAGAATTATCAAGATACAAAATGTGTGTCTTTGCAAAATTATGCTTTTACATCCATTTTAAAGGAAGATTTTCATTAGGATGCCTCAAACTCCAGCACACAAAAAACCAATCTGATGCATCTTTCAATATCTTACTTTGTTCAAGGAAAGGAAACAGCTCGTTCACTTTCTGCAGAGTGTGAAATGAATGAAAAAGTGACGCTCACACATCTGTACGATAAATATGAAGCTGTAGCAAACAGCCTGTTAGCTTAGCTACGTCTGAGAATCGAAAGCCTGACTCCATCCAGAGTTTAAAATAAA
>JAPZDZ010000025.1:1663377-1674112 GCA_029783805.1 Acanthurus tennentii
TCCATCCCTCCATCCCTCCATCCCTCCATCCCTGCATCCCTCCATCGTTTCCTGCGGTTCACATCTGATGTGACGTGCACTGCCTGCCAAAATCAGTCCAGCAGGGGAAGGGCGGAGATAAACAGAGAAAGGGGAAAAAAATAGCTTAAGAAGGAAAGAATAAAAATATATTTAGTGGTCTTTCATAGCCTGAATTGAATCTTGTGGTAACTCTTTGCCTTTATTTTAAAGTTTGACATGAATTTATACCAAACTGTCTCAACATTTCTGACCTTTAAGAAACAGAAAGAGCTCAAAATGAAGGAAGTACTGGATGCTTGTAAGCTACTGCAGAACAATCCACTTTTATTTAAGCTCTTCTGTTTTGAGTTTAAGCTGCAGCACAGAAGAAGCATGGTTTGCAGACAATGAGATAAGATCTGACGTTACAAATACATATTTAGGATAAACTGTAAATCTTACTGCCCTGTTAGATGCCAGGCTAATTAGTTTTTTTACTGAAATTTAGGAAACAAGCTGTCTGGTGGATTTATACCAGTTCAGAAACTTAAATGAAATTAACATTGTGTCAGGGGGAGCAGCCAGCTCAGTGTAAAGGAAATAAAAAGAGGCTTGCAGAGTGATTGTGTGCTGCTGGTATAGTGCTGCTTCGAAAGCCTGATGGCTGTTAAAAGTTCATCAGTTTAACTTCTAGCACCACCCAGATGTATTTAGCCAAGCCACTCTCTGCCACACATTATCTACAAAAGCCTTTCATTAAAAAAGTAAAGATATTGGATGTTTGCCTTGTTTTGATTTGGCTGGCAGAGCACATCCTCCTGCAACACTGAACGCTCCGCCACAACTCCTCACCAGCTTTCAACCCCACCCAAAACCTCCCCCTTTCACTCAACCACAGTCTCCCAGAGCTCCATCTGTCTGTTGGCAATTCACCACTGACACAGTCAAAACAATCACATCCATTAAATGAAGCATGTCTTTGTCTTTGTTGCTCTTCCTCTCTTTTTCCAACCATCTCTCACATTATTCTTTCCTACTCACAGCCTTCACTTTCAGCTAAATCAAGTCTTTCTCTCCAAATTCAGTGTATCATAGTCTCAACAGCTTCTCATTACTTCTCATCAGAAATCCCCTGACATCTGTTCATACTCAGACCCCCTGTCACGGTCATGGAGGACATCCTCGCATCCAACAGGAGCAGGTGGTCAAGTTTAATGTAAATCCAAAGGAGCACACATCTTTCACAATACGAAACGAGCCCAGGGTTTAGAGAAATCACAGTGTATCTCCTTTCTCTGTTAGAGAAAGAGATAAATATTTTGTGGTCTTTTCTATAATTTGGTGTATTTTTGCTTTTTGTTAAGTAAAACTGCCAAAAATTAAATATCTTTAAATTCAATGACTGTTGAGTATTATATTTCTGACAAAAACACAGTTATTCTTTTAACACTCAATGTAACCTCTGTATCAGGGTCACAGTGGTTATTTAGTTGCCTCACTGGTCAAGTTGTTTTGGCCAGAAACCCACAAATACACCCACATGTCTCCGGCAGACTCATACCACTACACCGAAATGTAATTTTGTTCCACTCTGGGGAACCAAGATTCATTCTGAATCAGAGCATCAACCTTTCCACAGGAAATCTCAGAAACATTGTGCCAGTGTCATTTATTCTAAAGCATGTGAATTCCCATCTTAACCCCTCATCTGCCTTATTGTCTCTCGAACTCCACCCCCCGCCCCCCCTCCCCTCTCACCAGATGTCAGCTAACTGGCAGACACACATTGTGGTGCTGCAGGCTGAGTGGGCTGCTGGTTTCAATCAGCTGCTGCAGGTGATGAGGAGGAACTGAGTCATCCACTGTCAGAGACTTCAATGCTGCATCATAATACAGACCGAACAGACTGAGAGTATTCACTGCTGCTCTGCCCCATCATCTGACCCTCAAACAAACCGAATAACCTGCAGGGACAAGTGGTTTTTCTACCAATAAAAATTAAATACACCATTTAAGAATAAAATAACCTTCAAAAAAGTAAGACTTGGATTGGGTCTCGATTCAAGGAAAGTCTTCAAACATTTGTGGCTTTTTTAACTATCAAAGGCTGCAAAAATGTTGATAAAAACAGATTGCTCACATTTAATGAGCAGTTAGATGCAAACACAAACACTCACATATCTCAATTTTTTTTTCTATTGCCAGCCTTGAAAAAGTGAGCATGCTGAATATTTCATTACACTTCAAAAATACTTCTGCTGAAGGTTTAAGTTCAGATACAACAGCCCTTCGTCCCGCTGGAGTCAGCACTTAAAAACGTGCATCTTTAAAGTGATGTGCACTCAAGCAGTCACCAAATAAAGTTTCCTGCCTCGTCACTGTGACCCACTTTCTCTGGACTAGTGTTCAGATCATCAGTTCAGGTCTTTGGAGCATCACTTTTTTCCTTTTTGTCAAACCTTCACTACAGAGATCTGAGGGGAAAAGAGGAGCTAAATCTATTTGTGTTAATGATCAGAGACACTTTTCTCTCACGGGAACATCACTAAGATACATGCAACTTTTAGTGTGTTTGCTCAAAATGAAGTAAAGCAAAAGAGAGCTCGGCCACAAAACAGTCTCCACAATGACTGGCTTCTCTCAGAGAGGCAAAAGGAACCGACAGAGCTTCAGTGAACTCTGACAGGAAAACTCCTGCCATGAAAAGAGCCGACGGGTCACTGGGTCACCAATTTCTAAGTCATATGAACTTCCTGATGTGACCACAGTCAAATCAATGCATCATTTGTAATTATTTTTAAAAAATGTATGAAATTAAAGTATTTGAAGTGCCAAAGATTTATTAAAAACCCTATTTTGTTTTCAAATCCACTAATTTTTGGGAATTTTTTTGAGGTCAAACAGGGACTCGAAGGGAAACCCTTATCATGAATCATTAGTTGCAAGCGGGATTCCTGATATGCAAATGTAGCTTTTATTCCCTGGATGTTATCATCTGTCTCGACACATGTTTCAAATTAATAGTTTGTCTTTGCCACCTTCACACGCCACCTCGGGCGCTCCCTCGCTGCTTATCTACGACCACAAACAGTGTGTTTTTTATCAGGCTGATTTGGAAAGTGAATGAGGAAGTAGACAAAACAAGGGTTTTCTGAGCAAGTAAACAAAAGAATGAATTCCGCTAAATATTTTGTGTATACTGTGATGATGGAGAAGGGTAAAATGAACTGAGATAGGGGAATATAGAAGAGGAGGAAACCAAGCAAAAGTGAGGAAGAAGGAAGGGGAGAAATAAAAGAACAATTTACAATATTAGCACTGAAAGGAAAAGTAAGATAAAAAAAATTGAGGCAGGATGGGAGGGTTAAGAAAATGTGGAAAAGTACCAAAGTAAATGTTGATGGAAGAAATAAAGAAAAGCAAAGAGCAAGGAAAATTAGAGGATGAAAACTAGGTAATAAAAATAGGAGGTAAAGGAAAGAGAAGAAATACAAAAGAAAAGGCAATGTAATAAATAAAAGGGTGTAATAAGGAAAATAGAGACAAGAAACAAAAGGACAGAAAAATAAGGAAGTCAGCAAAAGCAAACAAGTCAAAACCCAGAAAAACAGGTTTGAACTGCCAAATATTCTCACCTGCGTTCTAAATAAATTCAGAAGTCAATAACAAAGAGAGATAAAAATAAACCTCAGAGATAAAATTAAAGCCTCAGTGACACAGAAACGTGAAACGTGAGCAAACAAACAAAAGCCAAACACTTGACTGCTTAGTGTTGTGAACTGCACAAACACCGTCACAAAAGTGGACATTTAGTCAGAGATATATTTAGCTGGCAAGTAATTAGAGCAAATGTCAAGAAGGTGATTCGTGTGAGTTTTGACTAATTGTGTCAGATGAGATATATTTGTTTTTTTATAGCTGGTGACAGTTTTATCTGCTCATTAGAAACATGAGACAGCCACAGTGAGTAGAAAACAAACCATTACACCCTCTAACATGCAACTGTTTTTAATCAACATAAGCTCTTTCTATTAGGAGTCCAAAAGTCTTTTTCACCATCTGTTCATAAAAAACAAAATCTGTATCAATATACCACCTCTTACGTCCAAAGTGCCACAGGGAAAGAAGGATTACTCTGTCTTGTTTAAGATCTGAACGCCTTCAGGGTGCAGAAGCACATTTAGAGATGGTTTAGATACAAACGACAAGGAAAACAAGATGGACAGATACTTAATCCCTGCAAGGAATTTGGGGCCAGTTCGTTCACGTCAAGCATGATGGAGAGCCCATAATGCATCTGCTCTGAGAGATCCTGCTTAGTCCTTTAAATCAAACCTGAATCAATCAGTCAACTATCTAACAAAATCTCTAAGCTCATATTTAACTATGAACCAAAAAATCTATCTAGAGTGTTCCTTCCTGCACTTGCTATAGGCAAAACCTTGGCTTTAAATGCTTGGGTGGTAGTAAAGCAGTGAGATACTGCAGAAATCTGACAAAAGCTCCAATGCGGTCTGCAGCCATTAGACACAAAAAAAAGAAAAAAAGACAGATTTAAGAGAAGGAAAGGCTTGCTTCCCAAAACTGACGTTTATCCCTCTCCGCTGATATAAAACACAGGCACTAAGTCTGCCCTCTGAGGCATTAGGAGATCAGGCACAGATAAATACACCACATTTTAAGTGTTTATACAGGCCAATGGATTCAGCTGCGACGAGGTTAGAGAAGCCAGATGTGATAACAAAGTCACTGGTTTTTAAGACCCTCTGAGAAAATCTGGATGGAGAAGATAAATGAGCAAAGTGGCCTTGAGCATGATGATTCAACCAAAAATACACATTAGGGTAGGAACATTAGCAGATTGTATGTGAAAAAGGCAAAAAAAGGGGGAAAAAAGTGCATTGTTACTGCTTTACTTATCCATATAGGGTATCTTATACTTTCTTTGCCAAGTAAATTTCAATAAACTTTCAACAAAACCAGCAGTCACCAGACAAAACAGATCTGTGGCACCGAAAAAACTGGACAGAAAAAACAGCTGGATGCATATTGCAGTAATGTGTGGCAGAGACATCCTCTGCAGAACATCCAAGAACCCCAAGTTTTCGAGTTTAACTTCTCTGTTTTCAGGCAAAGACACAACAAATCCTTCATCTAGCTGCTCACATCGTTACATGGCAACAGCAGCTGAGTTCAAACCAAAAACATCATTGCATGTAACCACACAATGAGCTGTGCTGTGCTGTGCTGGGAGGAGTCTGGTCTCTAGTGAACAAAATATAATCCAGGATGTTTGAGAGGTTTTTCAAAAGGTGGTTTTTACCTCTTCTCTGGAGATATATATTCATGGCAGGTATCTTTTTGTCATAACAATCAAAAGATTAACAGTGAAAATATGCATCTGAAATGCTGCATTTCAATGTGACAAATGAGACAGATTATAACACAAAGTCACCACCAAACAATGAACCTAAAAATATGTTGATTATTTCTGTCAGACTGTTGTCAAGTTAAATTGGTCTTTCTGGTCACGCAGACAAGACAAGTGCAGCACAACAGACAGCCAAGTCCAAACTGTGTTCACAAACAATTCCCCTTCAACTTCAATTTATTTCTGCTCTTTCCTGCAATACATGACAATTCAGAGGGAGAAACATCTGTAACAAATACAGTATTTCTGCTGTCTGAGCACTGTAACCAACTCTTGTCGGTCCAGGACCTGCAGAATATTTGAGGTTTGAAGTTAAGTTGGTCTTGAGAGAAGAAGTCAAGGTAAATGTCAGGGGAGACAGGAATAAATAAAACCAGCAGGTGAGCTGACAGGTACAAGGAACTGGAACAATCACATGCTTTACATCCTCATCTTAGTTCCCTGAGGACTCTCAGAACCAAGACGCTTGGTACACCTCAGCAACAAGGACAATTCATTCTTATTCATACTTTTACATACAAACACTGGAGTTCATTATTTATCTCCTTTTTGTCTCCATTTGCAATTAAGTGTACAACTTGTCTTGATTGTGTATTAGTTTAGATGCATTTCTTAAATGCTGTAAGCCAAACCAGAGCATTTTTCAATCTTTAACAGCCTAAATGTCAACATTTTTTACATTTTTGTTCACAACAGAGATGAATTTCTACTTAAACTCCCACTTTGATCCTCTGTCTGAATTACAGTAGCAGTGGCAACAGAGAACTGGGGTTGAAAACAACATTAAGATGAAAAGGGGAAGTCAAACTACAGTGTCACTTCACAGAAATGCTTTCGTCATTGCCTGTATTTCAGCACAACCCAGATATAATTCCTCTTAGTCGTAGTATTTATTCATTAGGGACAACTTGGAAACAACCTGAACACAACCTGAACACCTCCAAGAGCCTCCATGAGCCATATCAGAGGGGGGAGTGACCAAAAACATACATAACAAAGCCTTTATAGTCTCAGTCCATCCCTGCTCTCAGAGCTGTGTGGCTCTTATCGAGATGTGCAGGTGGCTGCTTCCTCCTTTAATTATAATACACACTCACACACACATGCACACAGAGCTGAGGCTGAAAAAGGGAACTGAGACTGTGGTCTGAAAGAGGTGTGTAGTTCCCCCTCCTCACCAATTTTAAAGTTTCTTCATTTAACAGAACAACAAGTTTAAGCATGAAAACATTCCTTTTCTTCTCAATTAGTAACTTTTGAGAACTGAACAAATGTCAATGTGAAGGCAAATGATTGAATGTAATCTGTAGAACAGTGAAGGCTGACCCACGCAGAGCACTTGAACATACCTGAATAACAAAAGGTCCGGCCCTGATTAAAGGTTCAACACCGTGACTCAGTTCTCACTCATCCCTCTATTATTATTTCATCATCATCACCCTAATTTTGAAAAACTCAGGTCCTTGGTGAGTTTTCAGCTTCTCTGAGCCGAGGAAGCCCAGGATGTCTGACCTTCTGGATGTTTCTACATCCTCACACTGCTGACTGACCTGTCTGGCCAACCTGCGAGCCTCCCAGTAGGGCTTGGACTCCTCCACAGCCTTGCCCTTCTTCTTCACCACTTCGTCCAGCTTCATTGTGGCCTCGACCAGAACCGAGCGAAACTTTTGCCTCGCATCCTGATATAAAAACAGAGAAAAAGAGAAAGAAGCTTTGGTCATCCAGGTCGTCACAAACTACGAAGCATTCTGCAAAAAAAGAAAGAAGGCCGACATAATTTGTTGAAGTCAGAGGAGTCTTCTAAACTCTGACAATCACTAAACATGGACACTAACCATTTTAAAAACTGCAAAATGTGTGCACCAAACTGTAATTGTTCAGGTGATCCATATCTCACATTTACCATGAACGTACAATATACCAATCACTACATGTTTATGCAGGGATTTTATGGCATTTTCCAACCTACACATTGACATTTGTTATTTCTCTGACCTTAATTTTGCAACTTTATAATAATATATCAAGATGTTGTTTCTCCTGCTTTTCTTGATCAATATACTGCTTCTGATTACTTTCTGCATGTCCTGATGGGGTGTTGAGCTTCTGACTCTTGACCTTTATCTTACAAGCTGTGTGCAAAGTTGGTAGTAAAGGAAATGAAACTTGCTCTATTTCTGCCTCTGTTATGATTCACAACTGATGAAAAACTCAAGTATCATGAAAATTTCAAAATAAACCACAGAACAAAATAGCTCTTGATAATTGATAATCATTAACCCCTCAACATTAAATCTAATCTGGGCAAAGCATTCACACCATGCTTCTGATAAAGCTGACACGTTTCTGATGAGAACAAAAGAGTTCCAAATAACACTGATAAAGAGAGCATGTACACAGTGGTATATTCAGACAAAAATATCGTCCGATAAAGTTTGGGGATTAGTAAGAAGCAAACAGTTCCATCTTAGACAGATTTGTCTGATAAACACTCAGTCCGGAAAATCATCTGCTTTGCCTCATCGGCTGTTTGCTTGTTTTTTGCTTTGCTCATTGACATCCTGCTAAAAGCAAATAAATAACTGTTCACAAAATGGTTGTCTTAGTGCCATCAGGGCACAGGATGTTTGAAATGTGAACAGTTAGAGTAACAGCAAGAGAAACAAACCAGAAACTTCACAGATCCTTGCAGGGAAATTCCTTCCATAATTTGACTGATCCATTATTTCTACTCAGTTTGTCAGACGTCAAATATCAAAGCTCAAAGATAGCAATTTGAAAAAAATGTTAAAAAGTTAATGTTAAGAAAAAGTTATATAGCTACGCAGCAAATAATTACAAAGAAAAAAAGCTTTTAGAAGTTAATCTTAACAGACTTGTGAATGTATGTGCTTATCTCACTGTATTTCACTGTCTCTGATTACACTGATGTTGATGCAGACTGCAGTGCAGAGTCTCTGTCCACCAATCAGGACTCGACCTCCACACTCTGACACACTTCACCTTATCGTGACATGATAGTGCTGCGAAGGCCTTATGATCAGACCTCTGGCTATATTTAACAAAATTTGCATCACTGCAACAGGGCATTAGCTTTATCACATCATGGAGGTTATTGTGACACTCAGGCTCCAGTCACTCTAAAATTAAACACCTTCTCAGGTCACATGACATGTTTATCTTTAATAAAGCTTCTGAAGAGCATTATAAACCATGAAAAAACTTACATAGAGCTTCCTTTTCAGAAGGAAGAGATTAAAGAGTTTTAAATGTTTCAGGAAGTCCCAGAAAACATCCAGTGGGGGTTTTCCAAGTATAAGAAAATGCTTTTCCTCTTAAACAGTAGATATTCACAGTCCTGAACAGTGAGCATCATTGTCAGACACGAAAACAACTTGACTTGAACTTGAAGTCCCAAGAGCCATAAAAAAAGGGCAGAAAGATGAATCAGTAAAGGTCTGACATCAGAGCGTTGAACACATCAGGCACATGGTTCTCCAGGAGAGATGAAAATAGGTTCAACTGAAACGATGGGTCATAAAACCACAACTAATAAGATAAAGATGAAGGAGACTGTGCTCAAGACCAACCAAGAGCATATTCGATTTTGCAGGAAGGTTATTTTCAGGGAACTGCAAAGCCCAGACACAGCAAGTCAAGGAAGGGCTGCTGGGTTCAGCTTTTTCTGTTTCTGGGTTTTTATTTTTAGAGCAAAAAAACGAAAAACACAGGGAGGCGGTGATGGATTTGTTGGTTGATCCACTTGGAAGAGTGCTTATCATAAAATAAAATGTGCTCTGCACCTGAAACAACAACTTCTGAGAACTTACGGCTTCACTATTTGAACCAGTTTTGCATAAGACTGTGCCACCTTATTAGAAGGAAAAAAATGTCCCTTTACTACATGAGGCCTTTCACTTTTACTGAGATCCTTAACAGGCTGACATCACTCACACCTTCACACTCACCTGGTATAAACAGAATAAATATGGTAACAGTTCTTCACCATTTTCTGCCATTTTCAAGAATAAACAGGTCAAAGAATAAAGGCCTAAATTTGTTCTACTCTTCATATCTTCTGATATTTGTCTTATTGTTTAAAAAAAATCACTATTTTTAAATTGCTTTTATTCGAAATATACATCTAAATCAATCAACTAATCAAATGCTCATCTCTTTTTCAAATTGTAAACATTAATAAACCTTCCATTCAAAACTTTTCCTCCTACAAGCCGAAACCAAGTTTCTATTCCTCGCTTAATTTTTTGATGTCTAAGCAATATTTAAGCAAGTTCTTTGGTTGACCTCAATGATGGATTTAGCAATGGCTTGTGGGAAATCTGATCTGTTAATGAAAATGCACACATTCTAAGAATCTGCAGAAAAATGTTGAATAATTCAGGCAAAGACAATCCTGCTGCTAATCTAGTTTTGTCAGAGTAACAGATTTGTCAGTTAGAAGAAAAAACCCTGTGCAGACACAAACTAATTAACTCCTGTTCACTTCAACCTCTCAGCTGTCTGATTAACACCATGTACAATTAACAAACTGTGCAACTCGACAAGACGTGGGACTTTCACCTCTATAAAGCTGCAGGTTGCTGCCCTACATAAATGTAAGCCATTAGACTTTACTGGGTTTTCATGGGATTCAAAGATCACTTACATAAGTTTAACAGCCTCGATGGCCCAAAAATCTGTCTTGACGTTGCAGTGAGCAATTCCTGCTTTAGTCACAGGTCTACTCAATAAAAGTTCATTTTTATATGAAAAAGAAAGGCAATTTAGTTGCAAATTGCCCTAAATACAGCTGTCATTAAAATTGCATTAAAAAGCACCAAATTACTTTATTGCAACACATTATGTCAGTGTGTCGCACAGAACTAGAAAGAGGCCAATTCCTCATGTTTGAAAGCTGCTGACAAGGAGAAAAATGTGAACTTTGCAAACAGTTTGACCTGGAGATGGAGGTCAGACTAATCTGAAAAAACTGCTGCATCCGCATGCAGTTATATAAAATATCCTTTTGTAAGGATGTAAACTGAAATTTTAATTTCCCAGGCTGTCAGTGAAAATTTGAAGTGAGCTGAAGATGTCAAGTCTTATCCGCTTATGGTCGTTACATGCGTGTGATTACGCAATTTATCAGTCATACAGGTAAAGAACTGATAGAACTGCTGAAGCACACAGATAACCTGCTTACAATACACATGGCTTTGTGTGTGTGTGTGTGTGTGTGTGTGTGTGTGTGTGTCCACGGACTGACCTCCAGCTCTGTCTCACATCTGTTGATGTCGTCAGTGG
>JAPZDZ010000025.1:1892491-1902882 GCA_029783805.1 Acanthurus tennentii
GAAGAAGAACCGTGACAATATTTTTTTCCACAATAAACACATCAGTGAGAGAAGAAAGATAAGTTCATGGCCCAAGGCAGAAGAAGATTAGTTATGCAGCTTTTGTTACATGCACATACAGGTTAGCACTCACAGATATTATGCAAAAGACTTTTTGATGAGAAACCTTTGTGATATTTCTGTTTCCGGTAATGTCAAAATGAAAGTCACCTCTCTAAGAACATGGACAACAGCAACCTTTGTGCAATAATTTCTCTCTTCTACATTTTAATTCAGCAGTATACTTCCTCTTGAACTGTAGCAGGGTCAGCTTCCCCTCGTGTTATCTGCATGTCCTCATGGACTTCCTTGGGTGAGCCCCTGGGACAGAGGTCATGAATGACTGCACAAAAGCCATGTGGTTCTTTTTTTCAGACATTGCTCACTTGCAGTTTTTTATTACCCAAAGCCCAAACGGCACAAAACTTCTAATCACCCTCGTAGTTGAACTTCACGTGCATGTAACAAAAGTAGTAAAAGGAACTTCTCTGTAACTAACAGACACGTCCACTCCAAACCTCCTGCTTGCAACTCTCAAGATGTGAACACGGTTTGCCTCATAATGACTCCCTGGCAATCATCTTTTATCTGCAATAATTTTTTGAGTTCCTTCATCTCTATTGTTGGTTCTCCCAGCTGCTGTTACCCAGGGTGAGCTACTTGACTCTGGTTACAGACAAGGTGAAGAAACACTTCCTGAAAGTGATGAGGGCCGAGGATGTGGAGGAGATGTGGTTTGAGTATGAGGGGACGCCACTGAAATGGTGAGAATATGATAAATAAATGAACAAATTTTAATAGGTCTCTTGGGTACACAAGTTTGAGAATATGTGAGTGCATTGTGAATGGTTACACAGTTAGACTTTTTGTAACCTTTGCTCATATTGTTTTGCCATCTAGGGGTCAAATAACTGTTAGAGGAACAAGTTTTTGTATATTATTTTTATCAGAATCTCATTCTGCTCTGAACCAGCCCCTCCCATCTTATAAAATCTGCACCATATTGCAGTTAGCAGTGTCAGCAGGAAGCTGAATCAAAGTTGTGTTCTATTTGGATGACAGCTTGTTTATGTAGCTTGTTGTACTGTTTAAAGTAAACATCCACATTCTCCAACAAATGGCACCGCATAAGCAAAGCCAGAGAAACATCACTCCAAGTGCATTCATTTACAGCAAGAGGAGTAGCTTCAGATGGTATTTACTATTTAGTTTTTTTTTACCTGTCTCTTAGCAGCTCAGTCAGTCATCAGACTGCAGGCACAAGTTTCAGCCACAGGGTGTCAGTATTGTAATACAGATGATGATGAGCCCAACTTACAGAAGAATCAAAGTTCTAGTAATTAGCCTGAAACACATTACTCAGTACTGATAGTTGCAAATAAACAAAATATATTTCATTATGTTCTTGGAGAATGGTAAACATTGGAAGATATTATTTTAGTATCCAGCAAACTGTAGCTGAAATTTGTCATTTTGACAGTTTTAAACTACAAATTTGGAACAAATTGTCTTATTATCTTCAGGGGAACAAGAACTCAGTGACTAAAGTGGTTGGTACGCATGACTTACAACTAAAATACCTTCGAGAATGCATTCATCTGATCTTAGACTGTGATAAAAAAAAAAGTTGAATCCCTGTTGACTGAAACCGTATTCTAAACACAGGAAATGACAAATAGATAAATGTTGGAGTGAAATGTAAACCATCTCTTGTAGTTCACAAGCTGCATCCAAAGAAGAATGCTCAACTGATCAACATGAGATAACAACATAACACTGGCACTAATTTTGTTACATTTAAACTGTGAAATTAGTTTAAGAGCTTTGCTTCAAAAGTTACGTTAGAGTAAAATGATCTCAGTTCATTAATGTGATTGACTTTTTTTTTCCAAAATGGATACAAAGTGTTTATAAATGAAACTTTTAGTTAGGAGATAAATTCCAGATGGCTAATAAAAAAAGGTGACTCAACTGGTCAATTTAAAGATTTTCCGGCAAACACTGAGAGTTACACTGGTTTTTTAGCTTGGGGAAACTTAGCTAAGTCTGTCTGTGATGTTGCTCTGATGGCAGTCCAACAAGGTTTTCACCAGCAACATTACTTCCTGTTTCCAGGCACTATCCAATTGGTGTTCTGTTTGACCTCCATGCCTCCTACACTGTCTTACCCTGGAGCATCACTGTGCACTTTAAGGTAAGAGTCCATCAGAGCATTTACATGAACTTCATAAATTATGTGCATTTTTTTGCAGTGGTAATGCTGTAGCTCCATAAGAGAATATTTTAATTTAAATATCATATGTAATCTGCAGAGCCTTTTAGCCACTCATGGCTTTTGATTTTATGGTACATCTACTGTTTTGATTCAGTCTCAGTGCAGGCAGGCAGCTGTTTTCAGCAAACTCAGATGGCTCTGATAAAACCCACTGTTGCTACTTGCCCTGCACCAAACAGCAAACAAAACAAAAATAGCAAGTGAAAAAAGTGAAACAACTGGCAGCCATAGAGCCATACATTTCCCTCAGGAGCTGGTGCAGAACTAATTTTGCACTTTTATTATCAGATGGACTCAAACACAACTCCACATAAATGATAATGTTGGTTCTGTTTCCATAGATGTGTAAATAGGTAACATGTTTGCCAGCCTCTTGTGAAGTTTTTCAGCCCCTAATGGCCAAAAAAGAGAATGTGGCTTTAAATTAATAGTTTGTCTTGTGCATGTGTCAGAATTTTCCTGATAGTGACCTTCTCCACTGCCCGTCCAACTCTGTGATCGAGGCTCACTTCATGTCCAGCATCAAGGAAGCCGACGCTCTAAAGCACAAGAGCCAGGTCGTCAACGATATGCAGAAGAAAGACCACAAGCAGCTGTGGATGGGCCTGCAGAACGGTGAGACGTGCACGCGGGCACACACACACACAAACACACACATATATATACATGCACATAGGCATTTTTATTGGCAGCTGTGTATGTTCATGTTAAAAGGTGAGGGCACACACACACACACACACATATGCTCACTCAAAGAAGAAAGACTAAAAGCAGCTGTTGGGGTGTGACACACATTCACTCATTAACACTCAAATTCACATGTTTCTCCCTGCAACTTAAACACCAACATGCTGATATAAACACACACACCCACACAGACACTTACTTAAATAAAACCACACACAACAAAATCACACAGTTTTATAACTGTTAGCAAAAGATTCTTTCATTTGCCAGTGTAGTGCCATTAAGGACCAAAGGTGCATCCATTACAGGTGTTTTTGCACAAACACCCACACACACTCAGTCACCCACACACGCACACACTCACACACTCACCTACAAATCTGTCTTTAGTCTGTTGGCCGTCTTTGAAGCCTCAACTTCCAAACCTTTTCCCACCCACAAGCTTCCCTTTCCGTTTCCACCCATGTGTCCAGACGGGTTCATTTCTGTGGGTTGTAGCTTGTGATTGCAGTGGTTCGTGTAGGTGAAGCTGTGGCGGTTGGGCTGATTCGTTTGAAGCACATGAGGTGGGAGTTGACGCTGGGAGTTGGGGGAGGGTTGGTATGGTTTTCTAAGTCCGGCATTTGTGCTAATCTTTGAAAAAGAGAACCCAACATGTAGCGTGAGATTCTTAGAGTCATTTCAGGTCAAGTTGATCACAGAAGGCAGTAATAAACACCATCAGTTATGTCGTATGTTGCTGCCCTCTGGGCCAGTCAGTTTTGTAAAAATATATCACCCCGTTTTGATCTATAAGTATCATGCCTCTCCCCTTTTTAAATGATTCATAATTAGCCCAGAGTAGCTTTTTTCAGTTGAATTATTGAATTATGTTGTTGATAGGGTTGCTATTTTCATTACTCATTAATTTATTTATTATTTTGAATGAATTGATTAATAAAATCAAAATGTCAAAATAAAATTGTGAAAATTGCACATCGTCATCGTACTACACAGCCAAGATGACAACTCAAATTGTCTTGTTTTTTTCCAAAAGACAGGTAGCAAACGTATTGATTAAAAGTAAAGTAATGAAAATTGGATGAACTTTGAAAAAATGTTAGAAATTTCTGCTTGATCAAACAAATTAAATAATGATCAGAATCCTTGCAGCTGCTGTTTGTGAAAGTAAACACACAGTTAACAGGAAAGTAAACTAGCTGCAATGCAAATAATGGCCAGAAAAAAGGAGCTAATTTGCTAAATTTGTGGTTAGTACTTTCATTTAACTAACAAAACTGTGAAATGTGCATTTGGAACTGAGAATGTTTCGAACAGGCCAGCAGGCAAACTCTGAAAACTTCAGCTGCTTGTTTTTATTCCACTTTCAACCGAAACTAATAGAAAGAAAAATGTAACAACTGGAGGAGTGGAGGAAGAGAAAAGAAAGAAAGGATAAAAAAAGGTTATTTTGTGATTTAGAGCCAAATACATGATGTTATGAACTAACCGTAACCCTAAAAGTGTTTGCAGCTACTTTAAAGATTAAAACAGACGATACTAATGATCTGCACTGAGAAGGAGTTAGCCTTATCTGTTACATATGAAAGTGAGAGATGAAAACTTTCACATCTAAAAGAGACCAGAAACAGAGAGAGAGAAACAGGGATGGTTTAGACTTTCATCCAGATGAGAGAAAACAGAAGGTTTTCAGAAACTTCATGCGAAAACAAGAGTCAAGGGGTGTTGGAGGGATTGAAACCAGCACATGCTGGGTGGAATCATGTTTTTGATGACAAAGAGCTGTACTTCAACCTGAGGACCAAGGTTCAAGCTCCTGTGGTTAAGCCACCCAGACTGCTGATTTTTTCCTGAACATAGATGCACAATTTCCATTAACCTTTTATAGGCGCTTCTCCATCAGTGACCCTGACCTCCAGTCTCTACGTTAAGGGGCGGAGGTTTACAGAAATGGATGTTTATCAAAACAAAAGCACAGTTTTTCTCTCTTGCATCCTGCTATTATTCTCCATATCACAGCATCATTTTTTAATTGCATTTCTGTCATCATCTAAGGCAACCAGATATGCAGACACTTGAAAACAGGATTTTTGAAATGCATGTAGTAAAATTATTTCACACAATTACTCATTGACCCGAGAAACATACATTTATTGAACTTTTACTGTAATACAACTAAAACACACATAAAAAGATTAAATGTCTTTTAACATCTGATAAAATGAGAAAATGCAACCTACATCCTTTGTTTGTCACTCCAAACATGTGTACCTTAGCAGCACAAATCCAAAGTTTGTTTAGTGAATTGAACTAAAAAAGCCACAACCTGTGGAAATAAGTTTGGTCTTTTAGGGATAGTGAGAAGTGTGGGCTTTAAAGCACATGACAAAATGAAAAAAACATTTTGGCATTATAATCATTGTATCTTGATTATACTGTTTTTATAATCATTGGAAGCCAACCTTGCATTGAAGTATTTTTAAAGTCTGAGTCCTCTGAGGGAAGTGAAGTTATTGTTTAAAATATAATAAAAACTGCAAATACCTTTTTAGCACATTTCCTGTAAACTCTGATATGTCAAAATTAATGTGTTTACATGCACGCTAGTATTCTGGCAGCTTGTTTATTTTTTGTGTCTGCATTTGGAAGCTTTGTTCTACCTTGGTGTCATATTATTATAACCTCTTTTCCTGGTTTAAAGACATCTGAAAATGATTTCTTATGTTGATTATTCCTCAAAGACAGCTGAGTACATAACCTCTACATGTTTGTGTTGTCACAGATAAATTTGACCAGTTCTGGGCCATGAACAGAAAGCTGATGGAATATCCCACCGAGGAGGGAGGCTTCAGATACATCCCCTTTAGGATATACCAGGTAACACACACACCAACAAAACAACTAAACACAACAGACCTTTTCTCTTCCACAATGATCTTATAATATCATTTTTAGTTTAGCCAGTAAACTTTGGGTCACTGGGCTCTTGTGTGCAAAGCTGAAGTTTGCCAGTTTGCCCAGTAGATGTAGCCAGATGACTGCGTGGCAATCCCTCTGTGCTGTCTGATGTTGCCTTAGCAGGGAAATCACCTCCAAACCAGACACTGGCAGTATGCCTAATTAGTTTCTACCCAGTACAGATAACAGTCTTGCTCTTTACGCAGTGCCTTTATGCAGCATGTGGGTGAAAAGTAAAGAAAAGGTCTCTGTCTTTGCTTCTTGTAAAGTATAAACATACAGGTAATAATTCCTGTTCAGTATATGGACTGTGATGAGTGAACTGTGCCTCTCCCTGGCACCCACGCACACCTGCAGTCAAAATATCAGTTAAAATGATTGTGTAACTAAAGAGTCAGTGACCTTTTCCTGGCATATTCATCATCCTAATAAACAATCTCTTATTATATAATTCACATTGGAAAAAAAAACACCCCAAATACATTTATACCTGTCATAATACTCGCCTTAGAACTACATGAGTCAGTGGCTTAGACTCAATTTTTGTGTGATAACATTATTAAACCTACTTTTTTGATCTTATTCTTTTAAGTTTAATCTAATGTTTGAGTGAGAGAAAAGAAAAAACATTAATTATTTATATTTCCTAGTTAACACTGCTACTGAGCCCAGTGTTTAACAGCTGCTCTTTTTGCCCTTGTGACCTCTGATGAAAAAAGTATCTAAAAGACCATGAAACAAAACAAAGTCTGTCAGAGGCGTGTTGGACCTGGTCCTGCTCAGGTGCAGTTGAGAGGTAACTCATCGGGTTTTGGGAAATATGATCCAAGTAAGTTTGTGATTCCATTAGACCGAGATGTGCTGGTGGGCGAGCCTCAGGGTTCAGTTTGGGATCAGGAGGCGTGGGTAGACAAGCAGCCTCAGGTTGGGTGTTTCCGCCAAGCCTCCACGGCTTTATCCTGACTCAGGTGAAATTTCCCTTAAGACGTCAAAAAGAAAGAAGAGATGAATAAGCGGCTGATTCTCGCCTGGAAAACATTAGCATGCTGCAAGCCAGACAGTGGGGGGAAAAGTGCCACGCTTTGACTCAAAAGTGGGGGGTTTCGGTGGAAAGGCTGGTTGCATCGGTCAGGAAAGGCTGAAAAACTTTTGAGAATTCATTTAATGAGTTGTAGGGTAAAGAACAGTCCAGGATTTCACAAAAACGACCGAAAATCTTTTTTCAATAACACTTGGAAGTGTAAAGGAATCATCTTGAGCAACAGAGTAATTAAACATAATTAAAGTCTTTCTCATCTCGCTGGACACTTAAGAGTCTCATCCGATCCAGTCAGGGAAATGAGGAGTTGGAAAACATCTGGATGTTTGAAACAAAAACATGTTGACAGTCTGCTCTGAGTGCAGCGGCTGAATGTGCGTACATTTAGCCTTGATCTCAAATCACAGCAAACAGAAAGGCCCCCTAACTGTCACTGAGTCCTCTGAGGGAATTAACACATTAAGGCCTGTCAGGACAAGTTTGGTAAAATGATATAGGTAAATGGAGGAGCGAGCAGATAATAGATGTTGCCTCAAATGAATGAGAGGAGTGACATCTTAGAAAACAGGAAAAGATTTCTTGATAAGAACAGGACCGGACTACAGTGTAATGGTTAGTTGCAAGAGTGAACTTTCCTACCAAGCATATTTTTCCGTCATCATATCTGCTGTGACTGCTGGTAATTTCCCTCTGTGGTGATTTATTATTTAGCGTGTCAAGTTTCTAATGAGACATGCCGGGCTGCACATATGGCTGCATTTACACTTTGCACAACACCAGGAACTGTCACTCACTGTCAACGCTGTTTGTGTTTTGCATGAATTTCACAAAGCTCATGAATGGTTTTGTTTTAACTTTCACATCTTCAGCGTGTAAATAAGCAAATTTACACTTTGACAGAAACATTCCTGTGTTTGGCAATAAAACATAACTCTTTAAAGTGGCAGACAGAAACATGCAGCCTTACCAACACGTCCCGCCCTCTTAGACATGCACTTGTCACAGCAGTAAAACCATCTAACTGCTGGTGGGTTGAAAAAAACCAAGACAGTTCCAGTTTTGGGTGTTTTTCATGGCTGAATTGAAAGTTTCCACGGTCATTTATGAGTCGAGTTGGTTTTATGACAAATGGACCATAAAACCTGTAAAAACCTCACTGTGTTTTCCAAACACACTGGAGAAAATAATCATTATTCCTGAGAGTCTGGATTGTTTTGGAGATGGTATGTTTTTCATTTTGCAAACTGCTAAATATTTACAACCAAAGATGACCTGGAAATAAAAAGAGTGGAATATCTTTATCTTTGTTCATTATCTTAAAAATACACTTGGAGGCAGAGGCACTTAGCAACAGCTTCTACTGTCTGAAAGGGCATTAAAAATGTGTAAGGATGTGTCGGATTTGTACTCGGTGTTTGTCTGAAGTAGTTGTTTGTTTACAACCAGTGTGTTTCTGTTTTTGTAAAACATCACCTCTTCTTGGATCTCAACTTTTAACTTTGTACGTGCAGGCTTAATATGACTGATTGCAGTCATGACCAAAACTCCAAAAAAGTACATTTCCAAATTTCCAAAATCTCTGTTTTGTTTGCCAGAGTTATTGCGACAAGAGCATGAGACAATTAAACCAGGCTGTAGACACTCAGTGTGGAAAAGAAGAAAATAGAGTGAAGATGATATAAAAGGTGCACAAATGTTAAGAAGAACAAAGCTGTTTTGCACTCCGCGTCACTGTGGTGACTTTACAGTAGACTGTCTTACACAGAGGAAAGATCCCCCCCTCCCACACAAACACACACACATATGTGTGTGCTCAGAGTCCTTCAAAGCCAGATTGTGGTCTTTAGTGTAAATAACATGTGCTGTGTTTGATGCAGACAGAATTAATGACAACACTCAGTCCAAATAACAGAGGGCTCATTTCCGTCTGGCCTGCACTCCTCATGGAGACGAAGACACCTCATGGGCATGGACGACATATTTGTATGCGCGTGTGTGTGTTGTGTGCTTGTGTGTCTTGAGTCCTAAAGGTTAAAAATAGTTAAACCACCTCTGTTTGCCTTGGCCATCTTAGATATTAAATATTTGTTTGTATTGTTGCAAGCTTAAGTTTACAACTTTTTCTTTTAAATTACTTTCTGATGTCTCTCTGATCTATATGTATATGCAGCTTTGTAGAGACTGTGTTTTATTATTTAGATAAAGGTAATGAATAACCCTTTTTGGTATTTACAGTCTCCTCATGCACCCCTGCGTTTCAGATTATGGCCTGATTCAGACCAAATCTGGCATTGTGTCAAAAACGTCCATTCTCCCATTCATTTATTTTAATGCAGGTCTAATTAGGCTGCGGCAGTGCTCACTGCAGGGGATGCCAAAAAACACAGCAGCCCTGTGGCAGAAAGTAAACAGTGAAACACAGCTGGTTTCACGTTGCAGTTCACTAATCAACCAATCAGATGGAGCGGAGCTAAACAACCCTACTGTTTTAGAAAAAAAAAAAAAAGGCATTAAGTTGGGAGTTACAAGCGGGTTGACATATCTGCATATCTGCACCCCTTCACAATCCTACTGTAATTAATATAGGGCTAGTTTTTAAAAAAAAAAATCTGTTAGCATGTTCACATACTCACCTGTCTATGCAACTTCGTTTAATTCCTTACATTTGTCTTTGTCAATTCAGTTGCTTGCACTTGAGCCCTTTGTGTTATTGTGTGCGGCCAGCGGCCTCGACACACCCTTTGCTCCGGCTGGTGGCGGGACTTGTTTGGCTGCCGGTGCAAATTCTTGCCCCAGCAAGTGACGCCATTGTGATTCAGAGAGCCGGAGGTGGCCGACCGTCTCGCTGTGCGGAAAGTGAAAATTACTATCCTTCTTTTAAAGACCGCTTACGTTGTTGCTCTACAGGTACACCTCTCTGTTCCCGCTCCGTGACTCAGTGCTTACTCGTATACCCCCGATGCAAGTGCAGGCAGTCCACCTCCAGTCACCCCTGTGTTGTGGTACTTTGGAAGCTGCGTACTTCAAAGAATGCTTGTTTATTGCCTCCAGATATCTTGTAATGACTGACTGAGATGAGGGGGAGGCAGTGACTACACAGACAATTACAAAACTTGGGAATGCTGGAAACAGCTCACGCCAAAGGCAACAGGTGATATGCCAGATACCTTTACAGTAATTGTTTCTGTGAGAACCTTGACTTTTAACAGAAAAACCTCAGAGTTTTGTAATTGGTCTTCTGCCAAAAAGCCAACAAGGCTCACAAAATAGTCCCAGGTGGTTTAAGTTTTGTCTATTTGTTCAATTTTAAGATTCTTGAATAAATAGAGATGGAAGGAATAATATTTGTGGTTCAGAACACGCTCTTGGCTTATTTCACAGAAACTGAAGTGT
>JAPZDZ010000025.1:1928761-1941553 GCA_029783805.1 Acanthurus tennentii
CTCTGTTGATGTGTTTGTTGTTGCTGGTAGCAGTGCAGCAACTGCAGCTCCTTCAAATCTGTTATATTTTCTTGTTTTATCTGTTTTTTTCCCAGATTTTATTACTGTGACATTTATTAGCTGTACGAGAAATACACTCATCAGCACTGGAAAAGGAAGCATAGGGTTTGAATTTAAATTGCTGAGATGATCACCACCCTTGGCATCTTCTGACCATGCATTCAGAGCAGTCTGACCCCCACAAGAGGTGAGAGAAGGGAACCGGGATAAAAAGTGAAAAAAAATACTGTCTGCTTAAGGAGGACTGAAATTGAAAACACTGGACTTTTGCTGGCCAAGCAGCATTGAATCAGAGACTGATGGAAGATGGATGGAAAATGTTTTCCAAATGTTGCGCTTTTAATGTTATGATGTCACATGGTGAGGAGTTCCTGGGTGTACGTGTGTGCTGGTTGATATGTATATAACTGTTTCTGTATTTTAGTTTCTTAACTTTATTGTATCTCAACAAAAAAATATATGTGTGTTCTGTGTGTACCATGATGAACTGAAACTTTGATTTAATATGCAACTCTGTGTTGTACAAAGACCAATAAACCTTGATACTTTACAGCATTAAGCTTCATTTACACACTCACATTTAAACTGCATGATCTTAAATCCAACATAGTTTACTGCAAGCTGTCTCATAGGTTCTCTTTGGGCTCCAAAATAGCAGATTTAATGCCTATTTCTCTGCAACATTTTCCAAAAATACACTTAAGTGTGGTTATAATTAAAATCATTATACATGAGAAGATTAGATTAGATTTAATTCTTTATTAAAAAAGACTAAAAGTTCATGTTTTAAGTTCAAAAGATAATGATGGTAAATATAAGAAGTCCTTCTACACATACACACACACACACACACACACAGACCGACAGAGGTCTGTGTTTTGTCTTTGACACCAGCAGGTGGTCACACTCGATTGCTGTGACTCAACCACTTTTAATTTGTTGTGCAGAAGCACAGATATTTAAAAGTGCATTTTAATGCCCGTGAAGTCGGTTTGTTAGCCATTACTGAGACAATAATCCCAGGAAACAATATGTCATTATTGGGTAATGTTGTTTCCTGGGATGATTCTTGGATGACATAATGTCACGACTCACTCAAGAAAAAAAACACAAAGAGGGAAAGGATACAAGACTGAAGAGGTGAGAAATGACTGCAAACTAACGAAAGCTCTGCGCAACATCTCAGTGATATATGACTGAGCTCAAAAAAAAAAAAAAGGACCTTGAAGTTTCTTTCTTCAGCATCAAAGAAACCAAAATGGAACCAAATCAAACGAAAAGGAACCAAATCAAACAAAAGTCAGGGGGAGAATGACTGCTGACTGAAGTGCTTTCAGAGCAGGTGAGCTGAGTTGACTTGACGACGTCACACCTGCACTAAGAGCCTGTCAGCGAGGCTTCAACAGAGGTGGATCAATGCCACTGTTCATAAATATGTTTACATGCACACAATAAACCTGGTTATTGTGGGACAAACATATATGAGCAGCATATTTTTTATGTCTGATTCTGACTACTAGCAAGCACAACCTAGTAGTTAACAATAACTTCACAATAAGTGGTTAAAATATGAAGTTGAGGCTGCTGCACAGACACACACACACACACATGCAGACACACACACGCACTCCCCCTGTGTTCCAGTAACAATATAAAGCACTTCCTTCGTGACCGACTTACATAGCTCAGACAACGCTGGCAGGAGCGCCGTTGGTGTGTAAGACATTCGGCAGGACGAGACGCCGGCTGCTGCGGTTTGACGATGAAGAGAAAAAAGCGAGTCTCCATGTGTGCAAAGATACAGAAGGGGGTCGACGGGGGACATTGAGAGAGATGCTTTGTGCTGAGTCACCTCAGTCATCCTCCACATGTGTGACTGATTGAGAAAAGGAGTCTAACCAGAGAACGGGAAGCTTTTAATTAATAAGGTTTTATCCAAAACTCTTTCCAAAGGCTGTAAACAGTTGGTTTTGCAGAAAACAGATATACTTGGCAATTAATGTCATGTTCTGGATTAAAGAGATTGCAAAAATAAGGTCCTTTTATTTTGTCAGACAAATATCCAAATATCTGAACAAAGAGGAGAAGACCATGTGGGTTGTTTTGCTTGTCCCTTGTTTCTCCCATGAACTCATATTTATTTTTGCAGTATCTGTCTTTCTTCAGCTGCATCAACTGACAGCACAAGTTTATCTGCCTCAATCCATTTTGGTTTTACTGGTTTCCTGTCTGGTTGTTGCTGGATTTCTTTTTTTGCAACGACCAGATGATAAAGCTTTGAAATGACAGCAGTTTGGATTAAAATGGGAAATGTTAGATATTATTTTAATACTTCAAGTCTCCATAATTTAGGAATTTTAGAGAGAGAGATGTTACACAGTTGAAACCTCGACCACAAGAAATGTCATTAGTGTCTATTATCTTTCTGACTGTTTTCCCACTATGATTAATAAAGAGAACAAATTGTCTCCATTTGCATTGAGAGTCTGCAGAGAGAAGGACTGTCTGGTAGTTTCCTTCTCTTGCTTACATCATCGTCTGATGCACCAAGATAGATGACACCAACGTGGGAGTGTGTGTGTTTGTGTGTATGGAATTGTGTAGTTTTTTTTTTTTTTTACACATCTTATGTACTACACTTCACACACACACTCACTTCCTGTCTGACAGTGTGGCACATACGCTTTGTCTACAAGCGTGCACATACACACACATCAGGTTCTGGTTGTGCGATGTGTTAAACACAGCTGAACCCTTTTAAGTCATCTTAGGTGGAAGTTAATGTTTTCATATTTCATGATCAAACATTTTTCCACATTACAAAGCTGTTAACATCATGTAGCCCGGTGGAGCAGCTGCCATCTTGGTTTTTATCGCCACAGCAACTTCAGACCTCTTTCAACCTGTCATGTGAAGTCCAGTGAGTTCAACACTGTGAGGTTTAAAGTTAAGCAGAAAAAACTAACAGTCATGGATCAGCGGTATTATTCTGGCACTGAAGTTTGGATTTAGTATCAGGAAAAGAGAGTTATTCAAATTTGTCACAGATGTTTGTGTTAATTTTGCCTTTTTGGGCCATTATGGAAACTCAAAATCACCATGTGCAGCGTGACTGTAAACTTATTTTGTCATAATTTATATCATCCATCACAGCTGAGTGTCAACAGCTTTGCTGGCAGCTTTAAAAGATTACAACCTTTACCAATGTAGCGCAGTGTGTTAGCATGCTATCGTTTGCTCATTAAGACTAAGCATAAAGTAACGTCAAGCTTGATGGAAATGCGTTTTCAGTCATTAACCAAAGCATTTAACAATTACATTACCTGACCTGAGGGTGGCGCTATGTACAAAGTTAGGAGATCAAAAAAGTTCTTACAGTTCCTCTTGTGGAGAACTTGAATATCTGTATTTAATTTCGTGGTAGTTGTTGTGAGGACAAGGACACTAACAAAGCAAAGATGTTGACCTCATGGTGGCGCAAGAGGAAAAAAATCAGAGCATCACTTAAATCAAACAGATCCAGCCTCTTGGGACCATGAAATTTACATTTCATGCTAATCCATTGGATTGTTGTTGACATAATTCTATCTGTTGACGAAAAAGCACACCAGCATTTCCATTCATGAAGCCATTCTGCTGACGTGGCAAAAAAAAATGCAACATATGGCATTAATGTGCCATTAAAAGTTTTTTTTTTTTTTTAAAAATCATGTCCAACATCTTTGCTCAGTTCTTTAGTTAAGACAAAGAGGAAGACATTAGCTAAGGATGCATAGCTCTTGTTGACGACAGGCTGCCACGTGATTTATGGGAAATGTGGTCTTACTTTGGAGGAACATTTGGCTCCCAGTTGTCTCCATCATGCACTCATTTGTTTGAAATATGTGTAATAGGCCCCTGCAGTCTAATACATAATGATTTATTAATGTTTGATTGTGTAACCCTCCAAATCTTTAAACTTTATAAGCTCATGTCCACACTGCAGCGACTCAGCCCAACGACAACAACAACAACAACAGAGCTGTGACTTCCTGTCGCGAAAAACTTTTTGGAAAGAAGATCAAATTTCGGGAAAGTCCGATAAAGAGAAGCAGTGGGTGGGCGGCTGAGGCGGTGGAGGTGGTAGTGGTGGTCTGAGTCACACGTCCATATCAGTGCCCCTCCTCTGCTTTCTGAGAGACATGACGACAAACTGCAACATGTTTACGGTAAAAGAGTCGTGGAGAACGCCGAATGAACGTCTTCAGTGGCGTCACCCTGGAACGCAGCTTGGAGGAGATGTAGAGTGAGTGTGTGTGTCTCCGTGTGTGTCTCTCTCTCTGTATATGTGAGTGTATGGGCGTTGAAGGGTTTGTTTGGTTTGTGGTTTCGTTATGATAGAAACTAATCACAACATTTCAGGGGAAACTGACACAAAAAATCTCCCAAGAGACCAGTGATGAATCAGTAAAATGGAGAGATGAAAGAATGTTTTATGTGAGTCCGTATTGTACGTGCCTTTGGCCTGTCTGTGTGTTTTATTTTTAATCGTGCAGTGTGTGTGCTTTCTGGTTTCTGTGTGTGTTTATACTTATATTAGTAAGTGTGTTAGTTGTTTGTAGGACTGAGAAAGTGCATAGGCGTGAGTGTGAGTGTGTGTGTGTGTGTGTGTGTGTAAATCATAAGCATCTTCTCTGAAACTAACCCAGCTGTTTACATTCGACTCTCTGCTTCAGACCTGCAGACTGAAGCTGCATTCTGATCAGAAAAGGTCACTGATCTTGTTGGGGGGGTAAAGTTTCGGTCTTATAATGACTTGTTGTTGAAGGTCAGGAGTCACCAATAATGTTAGCAATCTTGGGATGATCATGATTATGCACAGCTAATTTCCTGACAACCTGTCAACCAGCTGCTCTCAGCCCACACATTGGCGTGTTGGACAGACCTTTTCACTGTCTGCCAGCTGAACTGACGGCTAACCGCTTTGCTGATGAGCAAAAAACATCTTTCTAAGACTAAAAGTAGAACATTCTCATAAAAAAACAGAGTTTTCTTTGTGTTTTCCCATCACTGTTACATTAAAAATATTAAAAAAAATATTTAAAAAAACACCGAAAAAAAAGAAGACTTGAAATCTCAACATTTACAGGAATGACTTCAAGTTTGATTAGGGGCAGCCAGGTCAGCAGTTTAAACAGAATTTTTTTTTTCCATTTAAAATTAAAAGAAAAGGAATATAACGTCACAAAATGAGTCATTAAAATCATCCTATTAAAAGCCTCATTTAAATCGAACACAATCTGTCAGGTTTTTGGCACACAGACTACGTGGGCGTCTATTTTCAGCACAAGCGTCTTTCCACAAAAACTACCAAAAACTTGTTTTGCAGTGCTTCATTTGAATAAATCTCCCATCTGTTATTACTGCCTCTCCTCCCACATTTGCACCGTTGCACTTTGCCCTTTGTGCAAAAATCCCATCCCATCCTTATCTGTAAAATTGGTCATTTGGGTCATTTGTGTTAGTAATTTTATAATGACCAATATTGAAGTTTATCATCTGTGACCTTTACGTGTGGTGGGATCAAAGGAGGAAGTCAGGCGACGTAGGGCTTGTGAAACTGAAAGCTAACATTCATTTAGTTTAACTTACATAAGTATAACAGTGAACATGTGGGAACTCAGATTATACTGTAATTTCAAAAAGTGCTGTAAAGGTGAAGATCAGATAAGAAAATCACCTTCACTGTGGAAATGAATCATGTTTCCATGTCCATCCACTGTCCTCCCACCATAAACTTACACTGCACTGTATGAAGGTTGGAACTGGATGCACGTTGGGAATCTTTTAAGATGTTTGTCTTAGAAAAATGCTTTGCTGGAAAAAGTGTAAAGGATTCAATCCAAGCTTGTCAGCGAGAGCAGAAACATGATGGAGAGCATTTATAAGACAACATTTGATTTACTAATGGACTGAGAAATCATATCAGGAAGTACTTTTTTTGCTGATTAACATCTAATTATTCTACATAAAATAAGAAAGTCAACATAATGGATCAGGGCACCAAATACAGACATATGCACAAATCTCTAAAAGACATCAGCATCCTTCTCTGAGTAAACAACCAGGCGTGGGCTTCTTTTTTTTAATTTTTACTTTAAAATGTGGGTGTCCCTTTTCTTCAAAACTGTGGGTATCTCGCTTCAGCTATTCATGTGAAAGGGAGGACTGTGTGGGACGAGATAAAATTTGAGACTTTAACCCCTTTGCGGAAAAAACTGGATAGCAGATAAATAAACGGTACCTTCTGCTCAGGCAGGTCTGACGTTTCGGTACGTGCACCCGAACCCGTGGGATATCCCCCCTCCTCCGGCACTGTTGTCCTCCCACGGTCAGAAAAGTGCTGTGAAACCCCGGCGTCATGATGCTGAGGTAGTGGAACTCTGCTGTGACTCGAGAAGTTTCCCTGATAGTAATAATAAGATAGAACAAACAGGAAGGAGAAACGCAGTTGTGCAAAAGTGAAAGATGCTTAGTCAAAGGGTGGGGGCGCACCGAGTGTTTTGAGCTGGGTGATGAGGTAACGGATCGATACTGCGCTCTCATACAGTGACTTTTAATCTATGTGAGATCCTTAATAACACGGAGGTGGAATGTGTTTTATCACTTCCTTTCTGCCAAATGTCAATTTGCGTGGCTGACTGATTAGTGTAAGAAGAAATGATGCTCTTTGACAAGTTTGAGCATGTCCTAATGAAGCACTTCTTACTTGAAACTTGCTAAAGTTTAATGTAATTTAACTTACTATGATAAAACTACATCTTACATGCCTTATTTTTAATAACTCAAAATAAGATTAAACTGGTTTTGGCCTCTGAGTTTTTCTCATGGCATCAGAGGATGTGCTGTCAACTTCTGTACAACCTTCTGTTGCACTCCACAACATAAGTGCATGCATGTCAATGTGTGTTTTTTTTTAATCAACCATTACAGATTAGACCTCTTGCAGTGTTTATCACTTAGGTGAAACCATTGTGCTGGTAATTCTGCAGAACGGGACTTTTACATCGCCTATAAATGAACATCCGTTTCAACAAGCCCTAGCCAAAAGAGTTCACACTGTACTAAATAAACGTATCATTATCAAGTTAATCTCTCTGAGTTTCCAGTATAACTGAGGTTTTTTTACAATCATGAGACTGTTGCAGCTGTGAGGAGCAAATGTAGCAACAGTGAAGGCTGCGGGGGAGTCTGTGGCATCAAAAGCCCTCTGTTTTTGTCATCAGTCTCACTGTAAAAAGGTGAATAAAAGTTCATGTGCATGTTTAAGTATTCAGCCTGAACAATAAAAGCTTCTCAGTCAAGCATTTTTTGCATCAGCACTGATTCCTGCTTGATGTTGCCTTTCATTATTATTATCACTACAGCACCTGGAGTCAGTGAATGCTTCTGTGAACTCAGCAGTGTGCCTGTTCTGCGTGAACTCAGAAAGGTTGGTTGAGGTTGTGTAAGTGGCCTGTCTGTCTGTCATTGGTCCAAATATAGCGGTGGCAAATAACTGTCAGTTCTCACTGCGGGACGGTTCTGTGTCCTCAGGACTCTGCTTATCACTCGGTGTTGTGATTCGAATCACTGACTCACATCGTGAGTCCTGAGGTTACAGATGGAACGTTGGTGGTAACGGTTTTATTCAGTTGAAAGTTAACTAATATGAAAAACCACTTTGAGTGCCCGTTTCAGTCTGACTTAAAGCTGCAGTAAGCAATTTTTAAACGTACGCCGTGCTAAACCTTCTGTCTGAGTTTTTGCTGTCGTATCACTCGGCTGAACCCACCTCCACTAATGCAAATGAAGCAGATCATCAGAGGTTTTAACAGTTCAAACCAACTAGTAGCAAAGCAGCACTTGTTCTACACAGCTGCTCATGTCTACTCATGTATATTTTTCTTTCTTTTACAGCTTTATACTTTGTTTTATTTGTACAGATGTTATTTAAACCTTTAATCATTTGTCTCACAATGTTTATGATTTAAAAAAAAGATGAGGATTATGGTTGGGTTTCAGTCCGGATAGGGTGCTAAAATCAACCCTCGACTGAGACTGCACAGCTGAGGGCCGATGACTGTAATCTATAAAACAAGCCACGTTGTTCTCATGTCGCCTTCATGCAGAATAAAAGACAGACCACAGTTACTGCAGCCCATAGGGCACAGAGAGCTGTGTTCCCATTTCCTGCTCCAGCCTCAAAGCTTGTCATTGCACGGAAACGGACATAAAGATATACGACTTTCCACCAGAGCGCCTGGTTTACTGCAGAAGTAAAAGTTGTAATATGTGAATCAATGTGTTGGAAGTTAAAAAACATGACTCTAAATCTCTGTGGGTGATTTTCCGGGAAGAGCTGGTCTGTCTGCTCTTTGTGTCATCTGTATCTTCTTGTTTTTGTTTACTGTCTCCACTTAAAAAAAGGACTATGCTGTAATTAGCTAATTAGTTAACTTAGGCATCCCAAGTTCCTGCAAATTCTTTTTGGCTTTTATTTAAATAGCTCACAATAGAGAGAGTACTTTTTAATACTTTGAACGTCAGTGCTGGAAACGTTTAGCCTCCTGTAGCTACACAATAGTTAACTGGGATTGTGACTGGTTTAGCTAGAATGTATTAAATATCTCAAAGTGTCCGCTGATGATAAAGTGAGTAAAAAACTGAATAAAAAAAGAAAAAAGGAAACTTGCTAACTTGTAATTAAGTGGTCTTTTTTTGTTTAAAATACCATTTAAGATGCTGATGGCAAATATGGCTGTTGCTCTTTATTGCTTAGAGGTAAAAAAATATTGATGATTCTGTTAGATAAACCAGTTTATAGATAGTCATATGAAGACAACACCTCCGTAGTCACTTAGCTTATCAGAAGTGAAAAGAATAAAACACACAGAGGCATGTGGTTTAGATTAGAGCAGTGAACATTTATATCATAATTTACAACTTTTGACATTTTGCACATAAATAACTATGTAAACCAGAATGTAAACAGAGACAGTCCTTTAGGGGGGGGAGGGGATCCTCCTCTGGAGTTAAAGCTCTGATCAGAGGAGAAGATGCTTTGGTCTAACATCAGTTAGAGAGAAAGATAATTAAAACGGAGGAGGAAGAGATAGAGAGAGAGAGAAAGAGCTACAGAGTTCAGATTGTTGATGCACAACTGATGCAGAAAATCACAGTTGCAGTTTGGTAACATTAAGTTGAGCCTCAATGTCAGATTGACCTGTTTTAAGTTTATTGTACACAGTGTAAAGTGTGCAAGCATCGGCACTGAAGTTATAAAGTAGGAAGAAGGGGGGGCCAGTGCATAAAAGAAGGCCGAGGTGCTTTGGTGTGTGCCAGTTCATTAACAAGATGGCGGACGGGTGGGGTTGAAGAAGGGGCCATTGCTTCTTAACCAAAAAAATAATTAAACAACAACAAGAACGACATTAAAACATCTACAAAAACAAGAGACCACAGCTAAAGAGCCAACACTTCATCATATACACACACATTACATTTCCTTTCTTCAGCATTTTTGATTCCTCATGTCCTTCTTCCCTTGTTTTTTTTTCTTTCCCCCTGTTTTGGTGTCTGTTTGGAATTTAAAGCCGGGTAAACTTTGGTTACTAGCGTCAAGTTTGAATCTTCCCTGTTGGTTGTTGACAGTGTTTGTAGAAAAATAAAACAAAAAGAGGGATTAAGGGGGCGGCTAGCAAGCCTCCTGAGTCCATTATGTGCTACATGATTAGCAGGCCATGCCGCTCTGTTGGACCACATGAGAAGCTGCACTCCAGTTCTGTTTGGTTTCTTCTTTTTCTTCTTCTTCAAGTAGCAAAATGCAAATAAATAGAAAGCTCCCGCCTCTAGATGTCCCTTTAATCACACACACACACACACACACACACATACACATTCACACTGAGGTAACCGTTGTGAAAAAATATACAAAAAAATGCCCTTTCTTGTTTCAATTAAATTAAGTAGGCATCAGAAAAGGACACAAACATACTCGAAGGGAACTATCAAGCAGGGCTGAAACAAAGCTGTTCTTGCTAAATTAACAAAATTATGTGCCGTACTTTGGCAAGCTCTTCAACCCTTATTTAAACCTGCTATAATGGTTTTTTAAAATTTAAATAGATAAAAACCCTGAAGTGTGGACCCCTGGTTGTATAGATCAGAGGTTGTAGGACGGATATAGGCATAGAGAGAGTGACTATCTACAGAGAAATGGCCACAGAGAGAGCGAAAAAAAAAAAAAAACATTGACAGAAAAATAATCTTTTACATGGATTTCACCGCGTCAGCGTAACCATCCCTTCCACTTATTGCTTTGAAGACAAACAAATAAAAAGAATAATAAATTAAGGAGGTTATATAACAACTAATTGATCAATAAAACGAAAACATTTGAAAATAGAGACCAAATGATACAACAACAAATAACGATAATAGCATTATATTAATTACATTAAAGGTAAATCCTGGATAGGTGATTGTCTCTAAGTAAAACAAAAGCTGAAACTGCTAAGTAGTCATGGGACAGTGTCTCTTGAGCCCTGAGTACGTGAGTCCCTGATGAGCCTGGTGAAATCATGATGTCACTCCTGATGACGACCAGTTAGAAAATTATTTACTATTTACAGCTGTTGCCCCTGGCAACCCAGTCCGCCCTGAGCCACGCAGTCTTGACTCTATGTCTCTTGGGATTAAAGGTCACTTAGGCGTGATCCTCTGACTCCTGCTTGATGGTGACGTTGGCAGGAAGTGGTAGGATGGGGCTGCTGCGCCGGATTTTGATGACCGACGTCTCATTCGGGGACTCGTACGCACCGTAGCCCACAGACAAGAGCTCGGTGGCGCTGCCCTTGTGATGAGGACGGAAGTGGGAGGACTTAAGGTCGGTCTCCCTCCACAGCATCCCCAAGACCTGCTTCTCCAGCATGGCCTCCATCTCCACCCCTCCCTGCAGCTGCTCCAGCCGCTCGGCGTGCTCACTGACGTCGAAGCGCTCAATCTCCTCGTTCGCACGCTGCACCTCCTCCAAAGCAGCCTGGCTGGAGACGGCAGGGCTGCCAGGGCCTGTGTTGGCCGTCAGACAGTAGCCCTTCAGGTGAAGCCGCAGGCTGCACAGGTGGATGTAGTGGCGGTGGCAGTGGGGGCATTTGTGCGGACGCTCGCGGGAGTGAAGGCGTTTGTGCAGCTTCAGGTGGACAAACTGGGTGAACTTGGCCGGGCAGAGTTTGCAGTGGTAGGGCTTCTCCCCTGAGTGGAGTCGCAGGTGAGTTTTCAGGTTGCTGGTGCTGCTGAAGCGCTTGTGACAAACCTGGAAGAACAGAGGCAACAGAAGAAATGACGTTAGCAGCTTGAACCAAGTAGCCTTGACACCTGGTTATGTAACTTTTCTGTGAAGGTAAATGTTGTTTCTTACCTGGCATTCATGTGGCTTCTCTCCAGTGTGGACCAGGAAGTGCTTCTGCAGGTGAGCCAGCTGGGTAAAGCCTTTGTTACAGGTCTGACACTTGAAGGGTCTTTCCCCACTGTGGACGCGGAGATGAACCTGCATGACGGAGAAGAGGAAAGAAAAAAGCCTGTTTAGACATGATCAGATACAATCCTTATCAGAGAAACCTCAAAACTAAAGTATTTTGAAGTGGGAAGGAAATTTTTGATTTTGTTTACAGGAGAATTTCAGGAAATCATGTCACTTGGTTTTGTAATATGTTTCTTGTAAAGTATTTTGTAACACTCCTTGTCATTTTAATTGTAAACCTGCTCTGCCGCCCAATAATTACACTATAATCTAACAAAGGAAAGAATGTTAATAAGGTAATCAAGATGTTGGACGCCAAACATAAAACAACCCTGCGGCATCGCGAGCCTCACCTTCAGGTTTGACAGCTGTCCGAAGGTCTTGTTGCAAACGTTGCATTCGTACTTGATTTTGCCGTTCTGCTTCTTCAGCGGGTACGGCAGTGCCTTGTAGCCGGCTGAGCCCACACCGCGCTTCACCTTGGTCAGGTTGATGGCCTCCTCGTCGGAGCAATGCTCGCTGGTGTTACCAAGGAGGGCTGAGGTAGGCTTGGTGGGCACCCGCTCGTTCGGGGGGGACGTGCCTGCTGTTGGGGAGCCGCTGGAGGGGGCGTGGGCGGGTCCATGTGGATGAGGGTTTCCAGAATAAGGGTGGTGAGGCCCCGCTTTGTCCTTCAGAGAGGTGGCGGCCGAGAAGGCACTGGTGGGCCCAGGAAGGAGGAAGTCTCTGTGGGCGGAGATGGAGGAGGGGTGGATGTGGTCAGGCATCAGAAAGTGCCTGCCTGCTGTATCGGGCAGGAGGGGAATGTGATGGGGCAGGAGACTGTTGTAGAAGGGATACATCCTGGGTAAGATTCCTCCCACAGCTGGGACGCCACCGCCAGGCAGAGGGTAGTGATGGGGCAGGAGGTAGCGAGAGTAGTGGGCTCCTGGAGGGTAGAAAGATGAGGAGAGGGGGGCAGATGGTGGGGAGTACCCAGGGAAGGAACCCAGTCCATTGGGGTAGAAAGAAGCAGGGGATGGCACCGGACCTGAGGGGCTCCCCTGAGGGCTGCTATCTGGGCTGCTCCTCGCTGATGGGCTGGGCGTGGCTGAAGACTGGTTTCCAGGGGAGTGAGTGGCGGGGTAACCGAGCTGGCCCGGTTTGTGGCTGAGAAAGTCTTCTGGGATGTGAGGGTGGGGCCTGATAGCAGG
>JAPZDZ010000025.1:2103536-2113700 GCA_029783805.1 Acanthurus tennentii
AAGCCATCAAGCGGCTGATGCCAGCTGTGCTTTTGTCTGTCTGCGCTGTGTCGCAGGTTTTTCCTCAGCTTTTTATTTGCCATAATTATGTGGAAGTCTGCCAAGCTGTTGTTTAGACCCAAAACAATCCAAGTTTGTAAGGAAGATGTTTTACTCTGTGGTGAATTTTTTTTGTGCAGTTTCAGGGAAGACTCGCATGATGTATTACCGTCAAAAAATACATTTTCTTCTCAGAGCATTTAATTGTTTTATGAAAGGAACAAAATTTTTATTCACTATCTTTCTGAAAGTATTATGAAAAGATTTATTTCACTCTGTGCGATTAAGTTTGTAACCAGAGCCAGAGAGCAGTTAGCTTAGCTTAGCTTGGTAAACTGGGGCATACACGTATGTGACACCCTGTAAAATGACAAACATCCCACAGGAGATAAAACATGTGGAATGGTGAGCTGTAAAGGTGCTAATTAGTATTTAAATATATATATTGCGTTACTTTGCAGAGAGCCAGGTTGCAGTGTCCCTCTTCTTTCAGCTTTAATGCTGAGCTAAGTTTATCACCTACAGGCTCCAGCTTCATACTTAATGTGCATATATGAAAATGTCACTGATCTTCTCAGAAAGAAAGAAAATAATGACATAATTCTCGTAAGGGTTTAACACATGGATTAAGTTTTTAAAATGGCAGGAAAACCTTAAAACTGATGATAACATCAAATATCATTATAAGGGCCTGTGTAAGGCACATATTGAGGGATGATTTAAATGGGCTGTTAACAGCTTAAGAAGGTCTAATCAGTGTAAAAAATACCTCAGACGACAATCTGTTAATTAAAATATTGAAAACCCCATTTAAATTACATCCTGACTGATGGGTGAATTAATCAAGTTTTAAGATAAATCGAGGGATTTGCTTTCACAGTGCTTTAAAATGAACACAATAAACCCTTTTTATATACTTATATTTTATTAATTTCACCTCACATGTTCAGGGAAACACATGTCAATATGGATTTGTTACATGAATAACTTTTGCACTATATATATCTGTTTATTTTAAAAATACATGTTATGAGATGGCATTAGACTGGCAATGGCACCAATATAAATCCTGTTGTTGTTGTTTTTTTTTTTTAAATAACAGAGTTTGGCATGTTACTGAAATTAGATATATCAAGACACATAAATCGTGGGCACACATCATGTACAGTACTTGACACTCAAAAACCCCAGAGCAAACAAAACAGTGACCCGCTTCACTCGACATCGATTCATTTACAGCAGATGGCGTGATCCACTAAAAATGGTTTTTCCTGAAGGCAAATCAAGAGCTCGCTTTGAAGGAGATTAGCCTTTTATCGGACCGGCTGATGTTGACGGATGTGAGTGAGTGATAAGTTTTTTCGATAAAGCAGCTATGTGAATATCCATATCAAAGCCAGAACTTGAGTACAGAGGAGACAGCAAGTGTTGGTAAATGCTATAAATCTTACTTCCATTAGTGTGGGTGTTAAAGTAGCGCCGTGTTGAGCTGAGGATGATGATGAAGGTCTGATTCAACCTGCCTGAGGACCGGTGCTTCTCCTCCCAGAGAGTGAAAATACAATCTGGTCTGCACGGCATCAATAGTCTACCAGCGTGTAACAATCTGTGAACCAAGGTCGTCTCTCCAGGTGAAGAACAAACCCTGTGTCCCAAATCCACACTAAACACAGACCTGCTCTGTCTGAAGAAATACGACTGAAAACAACAGCAAGCAGACTAAAACCACTTGTTTTTGAGTGCAGTGATGATGAACACTGTTTCTCTGGCAATAAAAAACAGGACTGAAAGGCTACAAACAGCTTAAGACGATAAAACGTTGAAAAAAAGAAGTAAATTGTAAATTTAATTAAACTGTTAATTTAATATTTGACCTCAAAATGCTAGACTATCATTTACAGAGAAACACGCTGAGTACAGTTAATGAGATGATGCACAACTTTTTTTAGTTTCATTTTCGAGAGATTTTTTTTTCCTCCACTAAATTTTAAAAGATATAATTAACTTTTATACAAGATATTCTAATTATGTTTGAATAATTAGGCCTAAATAAAGGTTTAAATTACTTGATTCTAGGATTATTTTCACTGACACAAGGATATATTTCTTCCACTACTAGCACTGATCTATGTACACAAGTTGGTATTTGTATGATTGTACTTTAATAACAAATCAGTGTTCCAAACTGACTTAATGAACTGGAAGACAGTCTGTCACCTCGATTCTTAATTTGGTTTAGTTAAAGCAACTAGTACTTGGTTGCAGGTGAGAAAACATTGACATTAATTGGTTAAATCACTGATACTCAACTCACAGCCCATGTGCTTGATCTGATTAGTTAAAAAATGTCTCTTTGCTGTCAAACAGGAAGTTCCATATTTGCTTCAATGATCAGTGTGGAGCACAGAAACGGTAACAGGACTTTGAAGTCGTCTTATTCTGCCACATCAATAATCCAAAAGGCTGCAAAAACTGCTGCTGTAAAAGCCAATGCCGCTTCGCTTCATGACTTGGGAATTTACCCCAAAGGCCAAGCCATCATTGCAGCTATTTCACCTAATAAAAATCCATGTTTGATCATTAACTGGCCGCCTGGCCTTGAGATCTTTGGCACAGAGGGCCCCAGGGCGAAGCAAGTTAAGTATTCCTGATTTAACTAAACCAGCACTGATACTTTGAGAGAAGTTATGAACTACAGTCTCCCATCTCAAGTCACACACTTTGGACTCCGTCTACAAATTACACGAAAAAAAAAATAGTATAGATCCTCTTGACTATGTCCACAATTTTTAATTAGATAGAAGGTCATTATCCACATGACTGCAGGAGGTCAGAGGACACTTTAACATACAGACGGTCATTTTAAGTCTTCATACGAATGACTTTTCCATCAACACAGTCTCTCTTAGTATGGACATGGGACACAGTGATGATACACATTTTACCAGGTTGTTTGCCTGATAAGCACTGGTCTCTATTCTCTACAGGTTTTTGATTCAAATCATAATGACATATATGTAATTGCAGGTATGGTAAAGTTATGAAGGGGAATCTAAGAGCGTGATAATATTGAGTAAGTTTCCTGTTTAAAGTCTCTGGCAGCGTTGAATTCATTAACAGCCTTTACTAAATGCTCGCTTGAGGCTGGTCTTAATTTCCCACCCTGTTGGCAACACAGAGACAAAAAGACTTAATATTTTATATTCACATTAGACCTGCAGTAGGTTAGTGTGTGTTTCTGGTGTTGTACATGTGCTCAGGGTTTGCTCGGGACAAAAAAAGTGAGTTCATTTTGCAGACGAATAGAATGAGAAGCAATAAGTGTTGGGCAGATGAGGTGGCTCAACATAACCTTGTTTTTTCTTTTCTTTTTTTTTTTCATGTGTGTGTTGTTTTGGCACAGTCAGTTGCCCGCGGCAGTGCAATGCAAGAAAGCAAGCAGATCCCCGAGCAGCAACACACAACCAAGCTGAGTAAGTAAGAATATAACACTTCACAGCTGAGAATATGCTGCTCGTATCCCTGACGGAGTAAAATAAATTCTTTAATATGGTGCATGACGAGCCGGCTCTATTGTCTAATTAGCTATTAATGACATCTCTGTCACAGCGGTAGACTCAGCACAGCCAGATTTATTAACATTACTGGATGATAATTCGCAAAGCTCTGGAGAACATGCTAATCCGCTGCATAATTCATCATTTCTTGAGAGTACTTTTTCAGTCAGCTGATCAGTATTCAGGGTTTGGCATCAGTTTTTTTTTTTTTTGAGAGTTTTCATCGCTGTTGCACTTCAGCTACAATCACAACTTGCACGTTTCAATTCACACTCATCTTTAATCTGCTTTGTTAGTCTTAATGAATTTTTTGTTATTAAAAGAGAGGGGGGAAAGGGATGGTGTTAAATCTTAAAGCTGCTGCTCCTGCTGCTGCTGCTGCTGGTTGTGGTTGCTGCTGTACATCAGTGAAGCATCTTGATGGAATCTGTCAAGCCTTTTTTGTTTCACAGCATAAAGATACGAGTAAAAAATAACACTTTTCCTTTCTTTTTTTTGCACTGATGTCCCTGGGGAAAGACGCAAAGCAGTAAATGGTTACATTATCATGTTCTAACTATGGCATGAAAACCGAAAACAATCAAGACAAAAAGTTTTACGTACGTAGGCAGCAATGGTATAAATCAGCATCTGCAGAGCAGTAAAAATTACAGAACTTACTTCACAGATCTAAGTACAAGCCTTTTGTTCTCCTGGCAAACTATAAAATGCAAGCCTATATGCAGCTCTGTTCAGCTTCATCTGCCCTTGTATGTTTATTGAAGTTGCACTAGCATAACGCCTTGTTCACATCTTTAGGCATTGTCGGATTAAAAGCAAACAGGACGTCATTTGCAACAGAAAAGCTCCTCTGCTTGCTCTCCACCAGACACTCAGGATTTTTTGCACCAACAACACGGAGCCAAGATACTTCGAATTAGCAAAAAGGTCACATCTGCTTCACAAACCTGCAACTGATGTCTCTCCAAAACCAACAGAAAATATCTAGAATTTAAACGCCCCTGTTGACTCGTGGAGACAAATGTAATTGTTTCGTGATTGTAATGATTTGATTCCTGTTGAAAAGATGCAGAGGTTGGTTTTGTTCCCCGCAGCTAACATTAAGTGACCTTTTTCCATAGGAGCTGTAGGCGATGTTGTGTTTTTCTCATCCTGTTAAGAGCTAGTGTTGTGTCTCTGATGCTCTGGGGAGGAGGAGGAAAAAGAAGAAGCAGAAAAAAAAAAAAAACAATGGACAAAGCTGTGAACAAGGCGTAATAACGATGTCTGATACCATCTGATAAAAAGATGCAAGAAACTGCCTCGTCTGAGAAGGAGGTGCTGAGACACAGTGATGTTCGAGAATGAGCTCTTGCCCATCCGCCTACTTCCTGTCAAAAAGCTGACACTTCCTCCCAGCGATGTTGTTGGACTCAGCCGCACTAATTATAGCGCCAAGTCCAACCGAGTCTGCAGTATTCTGCCTTGACTGCAAAATTGTGCTTAGGAGTTTATGTCCCAGAAGTGTTAAGGCTTTTTAAATCTCAATACCAGACATTTTTTCTACGTACTAATGAGCTATACCAATGAGGTTTAACAGGATGAATGATCTGATGTGAGAGTGGTATTAAAGGTTTATATACTCACAAATAAGCACAATCAATTCAATTTCAAAATAAGTAGAGAAATGGTAAAAAGAATTGGCCTGGTATTGGTGTGTTGTTTTTTTTTTTTTTTGCCCCACTCATACGATATGTTTATCTTTATGTGTCAGAGAGGAGAGGTTCGCAAAGCACCTTTTCATGGTTGAAAAGATATTAAACTTGCAGGTTAAGTCAATTCATGGACAGTAACTCCTAGTCACCTTAGTCTGAATGTTAATGAATGTATTTCCCACTTATGATCTTACTAATGTGAGACAGTTGCAGGTGTTTTAGCAAAAAAGGAAAAGACAAAAACAGACTTTAATATCTAATTTAAGAATTTTTTTGCTTATTTTCTACAAACTGATATGAAAAAACCTTGAATTTTTTACTGTTCGACCCAACCATTTTACTTCAGTGCTCTGCGAACCTAACTTCCTAACAGTGGCTCCTAGTCTTTCCTGTCATCGGGAGCCAGTAAGGATGAGGGGTTAGCATTAGTGTTAGCTGCAGTTAATGGAGCCACAGGGTAGCCACGGCAAGCAGGAGCGACGGCCCCAAGGTGGAGGCCAGAGAAGCGGCCAGGAGCCTGCCGTTGTTTACCAGCCTGAAGGAGATAACCTCCACCTTGAATCCGTCCTCGGTCGCCATGCAGCGGAAGACTCCCTCTTTTAGGGGCGTGTCAACAAGCGGCCCCAGGACGCAGAAGTCCCCGGAGAAGAGGCAGGGATAGTTCTTGCCGCAGTTGTCCTTCTCCCAGCGGTAGGTGGCGTGAAAGGAGTGAACGGGGCAAGGGAGAAAGATGGAGGTGTTGGACTGCACCAAAACTTCTCTGGGGGAAGTTCGACGCTGCTTCAGAGCTGTAGGTACAGATTATTTTGACATAATCACTTATTCAACATTGAAATTGCACATGCTGATTGCACTTCTCTTTGTGAAATCCTCTGCATAAGTTTCACTGCTTCACAGGCAAAGCAGCACTGACTAAAGAAACCTTAGTAAAACATCATATCACTTGTTGGTAAAAATCTAAACTCTAAGATGCATTTTGTTCAAGGATCCAGATGTATTAGATTTTCAAAACTCTAAAATCAAATAAAAGAAATATAAGTTGATAAAGCATATTTTATGAAACTGCAGAGTGCAGTTTCTTTGCTCTTTTGATATCAGTTAAATATCTTCTCCCTTTTTTTTTTTTTGATAGAAACTTGTTCCCGATCTTTGGGCACGACATGTGGCACCGCGAACACGACCGGAAATTAATACAATGTTTAAATCTGATTTTAAAAAAAGATAGCCTTCCCTTAAGAGGCGGGTGAATGTGGTGATCATTCTGGGTTATAACTGGGTTTTGAGATTTGAAACAGGGTAAGCCAAGATGTAAGGAAGAAAAAAAACCCCTTCTCCCTGCGGGTATGGGACTCTGCTCAATTATATGATAATCATCTTTTACTGTAGTTGCTCAGAAAGGCCCTATTTTGGTTTAATTAAGATACAGAGAGAGTGGGAGAGAGCAGATAAGGGCTCACCAGCAGCTTCCCCACAAACCGAGGAGTTGGAATGGTCCAGATTCTGAATGAGTGCCCTGTTGGAAAATAATAGAGATGACAAATTAGCAGCTTTATAAAAGGTTTATGAGCCTCCACGTCAACCTACTGTTACTCACAAATGAAAACATGCAGAGACCAATTATTCAACGTTGTCAAAAAAGGGGGAAAGGAGAAAAGAGGCAGCGGCTTATTGCAGCGCATGATTGATTTTCGTATTCTTTCTTGAAAATGGAAATGCACCAGATCCATTCACGCCAAAGTAATTTACTGTACTAACCAAGAGCAACACAGTCTTAGTTCACTTCTCAGTTTTTGGTGATGTCATGTTTTTCTTTGAATGACAGTCTCTACGTAGTTACAAAAAGTTTCATCACCTCAGGGCCAATGATTGTGATTTAAAACATAAAACATTTTTTCCTTCAAACACACATTTATGCTTCATGTGTGTGTTTAAAAATTGCATTCAGAAACACTCTTTTCCTCGTAATAAAATGATGAACTGTGTAGCACTGATGTCTTGTCTGTTCGTACCCGGTGGTGATGTTGTATCCAGGCGGGATGGCGATGCACTTCCTCCTGGCCCTGTCCCAGCCGCAGTACGGATCCCGGGAGAGGATGCATTCCCTGCAAGTGTCGCCATAGCGACCGCAGTCAGCCAGCGGCAGTCGTTGGACCTCCATCGCCGTGCCGACATACAGGTGTCCCTAAGGAAGGAACAATTTGCATTAATCTATAGCAGCACACAAGAGTAGCATTATTTTTTAATAAATCAGCCAATGCTGTGTCATTATTCAAACTGAAGGTTTCACCAGTTTTATAAAAGAACATTTGATAATAAGCCGGAACTGTTTTCCTGAATTTATTCTCTTGGTAGAGTCACTAAAATAGCTTTTTTTTCAACATGAGCCAGTGAAATCTTAACTAAAACTCAAATTTAACTTTCGTACTGAATTTTTTGTAATTGAACATCTTGCCTTTGACAATAAGATGCTCTTACAATAAATAACAACAGCAATAAATTCTGACCAAAGGTTAAAAATCATAAATCAAGTCTCCTCCCTTCCCCTTTTCTCAATTGAGACCTTGGTCATATTAATGGCCACCTTTCAGCTGGAGTGTACTTAATCTTCCTCATGTGTCTGAAGGATGGCCTGCAGCTTCTCCTGCCTTGATGTTTTATTTATGGGGGGGAAAACAGCCTCTGCCACACAGCGCACCATCAGTCCTCATACCTTTGGGGAATCGATGGCCATGTTCAGAACGGGGCCCTCGTTGTGAAACAGAGAGTATTGAGATACGATGAAGACGCCCTCGCTGGTGTGAAGAACTTTGAGAACTTTGCCTTGTTCTGCAGAAACAGAGAAGGAAAGGACTGTTTAAGCTGAGCAGAGTGTTGGATCGCAGATAAATACATCTGCAAGTGCACACGTACAGAACAATACGTGAACATCCTCCGTGTCATATGTTAAGATTTTGGCATCCTGGTCTCCTCGCTTCGCCTGAGATGCAGCCCTTGTTCTGCTTCCCAAAGTGTTTTATAAATATATGAATTTGACTTGGACAGCTTCCACTTTTAATAAAAGCTGGAGGGCCAAAGTCACAAAGGCAGACTGGATTTTGAGAGTTTTTTTAAAGAGAAATTTGTGAAAGCAGAGCTGCTCTGAAAAAGAGAGATAGTGTCTTTCTACATGTGTGACCCTAATGGATGTTTCCAAAACCACATAACTGGCTAAAATAATGCAGCAAAGGAACATTTCAAAAGGTCTACTAATGTTAGGATGAAGTTCAGAGGTTGAGCTCTGCAGAACTGAAATCAGCAGAGAGAATCTAGTTACCTGACTTTTGGATTCTGGGTTAATTTTGGATCAGCTGAGTTTTATTCCCTACCGAAACGATGGAGCATCCAGTGTCCTAAATGTTTTATTCTCGCCTCCAGCTGGGATGTTTTCCACTTCAACAACAGATTAGTGCCATTTGACATACAAAACTAATGAAAAAAACAGGATGTTTCATTCACATAAACTTGTAGCATGAAGTCTGGATTAGAAACCGAGCAAAGGGGACAGCTGACCTGTAAACATCAGGAGCCCTGAGTCAAAATTCACCATCTCAAGACCTTTATTACTGCAGCTTTGCACTTAATGTTTTGTAAAAATCCAACATCCTGCAGTATCCCAGCATTTAAAACTGTCAAAGCATAAAGTATGAACAAAACAACAGATACTTAGGCAGAAATTTTAGTCCGTTTGTGGAAAAATCAATGCGGGAGAACATTTTAGACATCATATCAATTCAGAAAGTTTGTTTTTAAAGTATAAAAGAAAAAGCTGCTTATCAGGAAGCTCATAATTACGGATAGATGAAACAAAACAACACAGGGTGAAAGCAGCTAATTAAACCTGTGATATAGAAACATCCTGCAGACACTCAGACCAGGGCAAAGCCACACACACACACACACACACTAATATTTAATTTGACATTTCCATTTAATTTATTACAGCATTAGAAATGCTAATGGTTATTAATCAGTCTTCAAGATGTTTTGGTCAGAGGGGTCCTCAAGTCTAGTTCACAGGCTTCACTCACTTTCTCTCATTAGACTTATTAAGTTCACCTGATGTTCTCCTCCAGCTGATGGCAATCAGCCTGGATGGGAGGTGATATGATGAAGCTGGTGTGTCTCTCAGGTGGTTGTGTGTCCGCAGAGAGTTAACACCATCAGTTGACTCTCTGTGTTTCTGTTCGTTTGTGTGTTTGTTTGTGTTGAGTGTGTGTTGTGAGGGTTTCTTGTCTTTATTTTAAACTTTATGGAGGGCTCTCTCTCTCTCTTTTAATCAGCTTTCATTCCTGTCTCCTCTACGTGACTCCTAACTTTGAATTTTTTAGGGCTTTGGCTCCCGTTCTTGTGTTTTTCTATCATTATGATGGAATTAGTGAGTTGCTGTAGGCAGTTGTATTCCCACAACCACCTTTTCAAAACTCAAGGGCCCAATTTTCTGCTTTTTACGGGGAAATGTAAAAAAAAAAGACCAGTGAAAAACTCAAACTTACAGAAGATCGAAGTCCCCTGTGCCTCATTTCACATTTTACTCATGCTTTCATCATTGTTTTAAATCAGCTTTCAAATCTGAATTTTCTGTGTGGGAAAAATACTTTTGACAATTTCACTTCACTTTTAAGTTCCCAAACTGCAGTGATCTCAACTTAGTCTCACAAATTGGATAAATCCTGCAAAAAGCAGCTAGCAGCTCAGTTAGCAGCTAGCACAGTGGGCACAGCTAAGTTAGCTAAGCTTTGTTAGCTAAGTTAGCTCACTTTGTTTGCATTTTGGGACTTTTGCGTTGTCAGTATGGGAAGATGACGTTCAGTAAACATCAGGTGCGGTCACAGCAC
>JAPZDZ010000025.1:2200923-2211394 GCA_029783805.1 Acanthurus tennentii
TAATTCGGCTCCATGCCCCACTACTCCAACACCTCCTATTCCTCAAGCAACCCTCCCCTCCAAACACACACACACACCACTACTACCATCCTCATTTCTGGATGATTCAGCCTCCTCTCTGATCTCCCCCCCGCCCCCTTTGAATGCCCCCTAAAGCCCACAGGTCTGGCCAAGAGCGGACCCCAGACCAGATACCCAGAGAGGAGACGGGATGAAAAAAGCCTCCCCTTTGAAGTCCGTGAAAAAGTCGATGGCCTCTTTCATGACCGCCCGTCTTTCAAGTGCACGCTGTGAAGGGGGCCCTGGCAATCCACCCCTTCCACCGTTAAAGACAGAAAGAGAGAGAAAAAGGAGACATCTATGGAGAGAGAGATAGTGGATGGAAAAGAGCCAAGCTGGCCTCGCCACTATTTGGCAGCATTTACACAAGGGTCAGAGAATCAGATCTTGTGTTATTTTCTCCTTATTTAGACATCCATAATGCAAAACAGTGGCTAATCAAATCACTTGTTTCTGTGCAAGTTGCTGGGGGAACCCTAAGAATTTTAAGAGAATATGGAACGAACTACAGGGACCCCATAACAAACCGGAACAGATCCTGTTTTGAGGGCCAGAAACAAAACCTACGAATTCAGGAAGTCTCGCAACTAAATAAAAGATTCCTACAAGATGAAGACTAACGGTTTGACCATCAGAAGTTCAGGTGCAAAGCCCTGAAGAGCCCTTGCGCTGAACTTAGTGATCCTTAGATAAATAACAAACCTTAAAAAAACCCAGAAGGCAGGGACAAACCCTAAGACCTTAAGAGACCAGGAACGAATTTATAAGCCATTCAGAGACTCAAGTACACAAACACAAGATCCCCAGAAGTTTAACAACATGCTTTAACAACCCCAGAAGACCAGGAACAAAACCTTAGACCTTCAGAACCTGTAAAACAAAAAACCCACAATCCCCCAAAAGGTGAGAAACACACTTTAAGAACCCCAAAAATCCAGGACGGGACCCTAAGAATCCTCTTGGAACTGAGACAACTGGCAGAAGGGTTTGGCATGTGGAGGACGGTGAGATCACACTGAGTTGGACATAGACAGGAGTGTCTGCACTGCACTGGGAAAGGGGGGGGCAATAGAAAGGGAGATGGGGTGGGGTCACGACCATGCATTTCCCCAGGCAGACACACAGTACGCATGTTTGCATGTGACCCTGAAGGACTCGCACTCTATGGGGCCTTTAGACGGCACTTTAAGTGGGTCCCCGGACACTTTACACGCTCCGCCAGATGGCATTGGTCTGAGTACAACTTTACAAGCAACCTGTGAACCTATGGGATGCCACATCATAATCATCATTATTATCATTATTATTATTATTATTATTCATAGTATCAGTAATTATAAATATTATCACAACATTCAAACAAGCTTTGGCCTTGGCGTTAAGAGCTGACCGCAGAGACATTTGCAAGAGTAAAGAAATCCCCGTTATTCTATTAAAAAAACAAAACAAAAACAAAGGCCAGGCCTTAGAGATGGAGAGGGATACGTAACATCACTGGGTGGTCGGGATCGGGATCGGGATCGGGTACAGGGTTTTAGGGATTCAGGCCGTACATTCAGGGAGGCAATGTTAATCTTTGGTATTACGATGGGATTCTACAGCTAAAAGTGCCCATCAGAAAAAAGTCTTCAGTTTCACACAGACATACAGAGCATCGTTAAATAAATACTTACAGTATATAGATAGCATAAATAAATAACCAAATAAATAGAGAGAAAAAGAAAAAAGGGAAAAACAATAAATTACACAAATGCAGTAATAAATACATTGATCAGATCAGCAATTGCATTTGAAACGTTCTTGGTTTGATTTAACTATTGGCTATAAGGAGGCATGTTAAAGCCTTTCCTTTGTGGACCAAAAAAATGACCTTGTACGTCAGCAGGGCTGAAACAAACCGCCCCGCACTTCCAACGTGTTTCTATAAATAGAGAGATGTGCTTGAAATCTGTACAAAAAGGGCTGAAAGAATCACATTCCTCCATTTTTCTCTAGACATCTGTAAAAAAAAGATTTTTCGTAATGGAGCAGAGGTGTGTACAGTTGTTTTGAAAATGAGTGGAAAAAAAATACTACAATGTCACTATACATTGTGTCAGGTGTATCTCTTCCCCCATGGAGCCTTTTTTGTGTTCAAAGGATGTTTTTCCGTTTTTCCCTCCTGTTTTTTTTTTTTTTTTTTTTTGGCTTGATTTTTGAGTCAAAAAAATGGCTGTGGAGCTTTCTTTTCGGGAAGCTCGGTGAGAGTCTTAAAGCTAGACGGTTGCAAAAACTAGTCTGTTTCTGCGTGTGTTTATCGATTCTGTCCGGGCGTACGGCGAGATGCGCTGCGGTTCCCCCTTGAAAACTCTTGATTCACTCAAGGCAGGACCATCTTCACGAAAAAAAGAAAAAAACACGAGAGAGGTTCCCGTTGATGGTGAATGATTGACAGCTGGGAGTCGTGGACGCTACAGAACCCTCCTGATAATTCCGGGCTCCGAACTTCGGAACACCTTCACACGGTCCTGGGAACTATCACCATGGAAACACATGCTAAGAAAGGGGAATTAGGGGTTTTTCAGAAAAAAAAAAAACGTGAGTGAAAAAAATGCCTTTTCTTCCTCTTTCACCTTGATTCTTGAGGAAAAAACAGGACCGTAGGAACATTTGGGGAGAGATTAACATCTTTGGATGATGAACACTTTTGATTAAGAAGTTACACAATGGAGCTCTCCGGTTGTGAGCAAATGGCACCTCTTGATTCTTCACGTTCGGAGAGATGACTATAGATTTGAAGGTACACCAAAATATGCTTTCTCCTGATTTGTAATACCCTCATTATCTCTAATCTACATAATCAAAATAATGCAATGAGATGGCGTCTATGTAAGGGTGTTACTCTTCTTTGAGTCAAATCATCTTCGCACCCTTGACTATACAAGCAGGACCTCGCGTCCTGTGATCATATCACTCTGGGTATCGCCCCCTTCTATTTCAAGGGAGCGATCGACTTTGGTTTTGGGAAAATGCTTCATCTTCATAATATCATCTATAATAGCTGGCTCCGTCACTCCTTCTGATAACGAGGAGGACATTTATTACGGCTGATCTCTGCCTAGACCAGTCTATGTGCCCCCTTGCTCCCTCAGTGCCCACCCCACCACACCCTCCTCGGCGGTCCGTCATCATGCCGTGCTGCAGGACACTGCGGAGGAGGAGACGCTGGAGCCTGAGGAACCTGTTGAGGAGGGACGGCCCTCGTCTGCCCATTTGTTGAGGTTGCGTCGGCGGGCGTTCATGAAGAAGTTGCTGACAGTGGAGAGCTCCAGGCCGAGCTGCTGGGAGATGGTGACCTGCAGCTCTTTGGTTGGGCGGTGGTTCTCCCTGAAGATGGCCAGGAGCGTGCGCCGCTGCAGGTCCGTGAACACCAGCCTGGTGCGCTTCGGGCCCTGGTTGCGCTCCAGCTTGCTCTGCTCCTGCTCCTTCCTCTTGCAGGCTGCAGGCAAATGGATAAAAGATAAATTTAAAAAAAAAAGGAAAGGGGGAAACCGGTTAGCTAACAGACTGGCTGGCTAACTAGGACAAATGGATTAAGCTGAGAGAAAGTGGATTTGCTGAAAGAAAACAGATTAGCTAAGCAACTTTGATTAGTTAAAAGAGATGAATCAGCAACTTGTTTCATTGTGCAGTAAAGGAATCAAGATGTTCAACCCATCACATCTTATTGCCAGGGAGCTGCTGTGGGCTGCTGGGATAAAACAGATAACTGCATTCAGGCCAGAGCTCTCTGAGGGCTTTTATGATGCTTATTCCCTGTCGGAAAACACTGTATATATCTGCATTTATCTCGTCTGAAGACAAAGTGCAAAACCTGGTGTCATCAACTACTAAAAAAGAAGATTACCTCAAAAAAATAAACACAAACAGAGACAGATCTCAAGTTTGCCAAAGGACCGGCGAACTGATACGAATTATTCGTACCTGAAATTATAATTTCACCCTCATTTTCTGCTGCTATTATGTAATTCCTGCTATTTATTTTTTGTGAGAGGTGATAAATCAGGGTGCTAATAGATGTAGACTTAAGCTTATCCGTGTCAGTATCACATTTTATGCTGTAATCTACATTTAGAGGCGCATAAGACAATTACATTAAGTCCAAAATGAAAATCCAATCATATTAAATCATTAACTTACAGATTATCAAGACATATTTGCTACTCAAACTTATGATTTCGATTTGTGATCTTGTGACTGCTTCTAAAATAAATGGCCACATTTTCAGTCAGACACTGACTTACTTAATGCCCTGTTTTTCATACGGTGGTCCACAGAGGATAAAAAAGTCATTATTTCTTGCTAAATTAGCTCAGTTGGCGGTGATGGAGGTGATGAAGTCGTCTGGTTTTCTGTTTTTTTTAATGTCAGCGTTGCTTACAACAACCGCCAAATAAAAACTCAGGGTCTGGGTTAAACACCACTGTAACTGCGGCACCCAGCCCAATTATATAATCAATATTTCCACACAAAAAGTCTGAAATTTAAAAAAAAAAAAAGGAAGAAAAAAAAGCGAGTTTTGTTCAGTGAGGAGGAAAAATAGCCTGGTGTGTGTGTGTGTGTGTGTGTGTGTGGGTTGAGCTCAGATCCATTTTGAGAATCAGACGAGCGTTTTTGAATTCAGGCTGCATGTTCCTCTGCATATCCATCGCTAAACCTTTCACCTCCAACACGCTGTAATTCTGTATTTACAGGAAACACAACACCAACCTCTGCCTTTGTGTACCGAGCCAACTTCCCATCCCCTTCCTCCCCCCCTCATCTCTCTCTCACTCTCTCTCCCTCTTTCTCCGTCCATCTCCTTCCACTTTCTCCCATCCCTTTCCCTTAGTGGACACTTCGACATCATTAGTTTCTCATAAAAGTCATTTACATGTGGCGGCAGTGAGTGAGTAATAATCACTTTAGGGGGAACTAATTTATTTTCTATTAAAGGCGGGTTACGTCAGGGGTGAGTGAAACAAGCAGAGTCGGCATTGCCCAGGGTGTTTAGAAGCCTTAAGTGGACTAAAACATATTTGGGGGAGCCGTGCAATTACCTAAATGCACACTTTTAAGAGGTTTCAATCAGCACGGTGCGGTTGAGCGACTGTTTTGCTGATGGTATCAAATGCATTTCTAAGTGTAAGCATTGGTGGGCAGGGCATGCACACTAACACACAAATAAACACACACACACACACACTGAGGGAGGACCAGTGGATGCTGCAGATGCTGGACTTTACTGAAAACTGGCCTGAAGGTCTGGAAGCTGGAAACAAAAGTGTTCCTCTTTTTTCCCTTTTTCCAATTGATATATATTTTTCCAATATTAATGAATAATAACATTAAGATTTAACAAATTCTTATTAGCTCATTTTGATGTTGAATTACCGAATTTGATATTTGACCTGTTGTTTTAAATGCTCTTGCATCCTCCAAAGAATAAAGTGAAAAGGCAAAACAATATTATGAAGATAATAGTTGACAAATCTGTAGTTTTAAAAGGCGTTTTTGTATAAAAATGTCTGAAATATTTTATTTTCTTTGTACGAAGTGAGCAAATATGTTGAACAGTAAGATTATTTTCACCTTTTTCCCACTCAACTGAACTTTAACCAAGATGTTCTCTAGAAATATGTTGTCTGCATTTTAAAATAAGATGGGAAAAAGCAGAACTGAACACTGAAACCAGGAAAAACAACTTGTTTTTTTTTAAACAGTCAAAATAATCTTTGTGCACTTGAAGAATTCTAGACATGTTAAAGGTAAACAGGGTTAAAGGAACTTAATTACTGATTTTAAAAAAGACTTAATTAGACTGAAATATCAGCCAGCAACAACCTTGAAATCTCATATTTTAAAGCCAAACACACACACAAAGAGACACAATCACACTCACTCTTGCTACAAACATGCATTATAAAAACCACAGATGCTGCCTTACACTCCCAAAACACCACTGACAAGTCAGATTGATTGACTTCCATCTTTTCCCATTGAGAAGCATCTCACATGTCGAGGGGCCGCGGCTGATGTTTACTGTATGAACGGCTCCTCGCGCCTCGAACACGGCAGCGGCAAATTTCCCTCATTAGCAGAACGCTGGAGAAATAAGTGTGACCTTACTGCCGTCTTTTCCACACGACTGCCATCACAACAACAGACCCAGCCGGATGTGGGGGGGTGGGGGTTGGCGCCCTAAGACTCTGATTGCACCGACACCCAGCTGAGTTTCTGAAACTTAAGCATTCAACTGGCTGTGATTAAATCTCGCCCTGATTCCCCCCCCACACCTCCCTCCCTCGTGCCTTCTCCTCTGAAATCATTATCAGAAGGAAATGTTTTGACTCCGGGATGCGCTCTTGTCAACTTGAGATTACAGGTGCCTGTTAGCTTTTTTTTTTTTTTTTAAGGCATCCAGAGCTCGTTTGCATTTCTGAGAGTTATTGAACCACGTCTCATTAAAATCTGAACAGGCCGAGATGTCAGCAGCATGTCAATATTACTACAAGTGAATTTTTTTTTTTTTTTTTTTTTCAAAATGCTACATTTTTCACGGGTGTTACACCATCCTACGCCATCAATATTTCTAGGGGTTGGGGGGGGGGGCGAGGGTTGGGAGGTGGGCTGCTGCAGCTGTGGAGGTATATACAGCGGTGCACTCTCAGCTCATGTAGTAATGAAAGGAATGACATGATAGTGCTGGCGAGCTTGCTTGTAGTGTGGATTTATGGCTTGTTGGAGGAGTCAGGGTGTCCTGCCGCTCTCCTCCTCCTCCTCCTCCTCCTCAACCTCCTCCTCCTCATCGCCTCCATCCCATCCTCAGCTCTCTCTCCCTCACTGACGATCATAACGCCGGCCATTAAGTAAATGCTTCCTTATGCTGTAATCATGTGTAAAAGGCTCACAATTACCATGCTATAAATCCGCGGTGCTGGGGCTACTCCTGCAGACATAAATATTCCCCTATAGGCTTCTTATGATCGTGGGAACAGCCTCTAATCATGATGTATGCCCCTGTCTCGTGTTGCTGAAACGTGATCGAAAGCCCTTTCCCTACCCCCCGGCGTCTCAACCTACTACCCCCCCCCTCCCAGCCAGAACACACCCCCACTCCCTCCCCGCCGCCCCCCCACAGCCCCCACCCCCCTCAGCCCACCCCCTGCTGATTTCTTGGGCCAGGGGCTGATAGAAATTATTGATTAAATCTGTGCAGCTCAGACTCCTCGACCCACAGAGGCTGGTTAACCCCTTCAGCGCCAGAGTGTGTGTGTGTGTGTGTGTGTGTGTGTGTGTGTGGATGGGGGGGAGCTGCAAGAGCTGGATAAATAAAAAAAAAGGAAAACAAAAAACAGCAATCCTGTTTTTTTTTTTTTCGTAAGGTGTTGCACGGCGAAGGCCACGTCGGCCTCCTGATATGCAAATGGAATCGGCTTTGACCTTTGAGCCTGGCTGGCAGAACGCGAACTGTACGCAGCGAGAGGTGGACGAGGCTTTGTGGCTTTCATTACTGTGGGGGTGGTGCAGCCACTGGAGCCGACACGTAAACCGCATTGACCTTTCTTATTCATTTAGACCTTTAGTCAAGGGCTTCGGCCATCATCTTTAAAGTTATAGTCTCTGATCTCCCCCCCAACCACCACCACCACCACCTCCTCGACTTTAAGTGTCGGAGCACGGCTGTGTGGTCTTTATCCTGCCTTCTTCTTCTTCTTCTCTGACTAAATCCTTATTGCCTCCTCCACAGCCTGAGGTTGGGCAAGAGATGCATCTCATATATACAGCACAGTAATCCATAGAGTAAACACGCACACACACACGCACAAAAACACAAGATACTGCGGATAAATCCCAGGGATCACCTCCTCCGTGTTTAGCAAAAAATGCCTTTGCAGAAAGACAATTATTTGAAAAGACAAAATGGCAGCAACTACAATCCATAATTACCGTGCATCCAGACCTGCAGAGAACTCTGCAGCTTTCCTTATATATATATATATATATATATATATATATAAGAGACAGAGTTATGGAAATAACACAGTGCTGCTGGCTGACACTGAAGGGCCTTCTATGTATTTAAGCGAGTGCTGCATTTAAGAGGATCATCTTAAAACTTGAGGCGTGAAGCAGAGAGCACTTGAGCTATCTTCAGACCGGGGAGCACAGGGCACCGCGCATTCTAATTCCAGTCTCGATTTGCCGATGCGGCCGAGGTGTGTGTGGGCAAGGCGTGCTGCTCTTTCCCATGGAAATCAATAGAGGCTTGTAATTAAACAAAAGGGGGTTGGCCAAGAAGGGGGGGGAGAAGAAAAAAAAAAAAAACAACAACCCCCTTCAGAAAGTAGGTTATGTAGAAAAGTGCCGAGCTGTCCAAATTGTGGCTTTGCCAAGAACTAAATATGCAATATCAGAGTGTGTGGGAGCAGAGAGAGGGTGAGTGAAGCATTGTCCAACATTAGCACTCCTCTCTGTGTACGGCCTTTAATTTTTTATGAGTCCGATTGATCGGCCGCACCGACTTGAAGGACTGACTCATTAAAATAATGTTTGCGTTTGTAAAGATGAAGAAACAAGGATGATGGGAATAAAGAGAGAATGATTGATGATTAGAAATCCACTCAAAACGAACAAAGGGCTGTTTTATCATGGGGGAGTGTGTGTGTGTTTGGGGGGGGGGTTGTTAGGTTTCTGTTTGACAGAAAGAGGCGTTTTGCATACAAAGCGTTCACACGTCGCAGGATTGGATTCATCAAACGAAACATTTCTGTCGAATTACAGAAGAAAACCCAGAGATAAGTCATCTTTCGGATAAGAGGTGTGATTTGCTGTAACGTTTTGCTGAATGGAGGATGTACACATGTGCTCTGAGAGCCAAACAATCAAAGATCAATAATTGTGAAGGGATTGCAAGAGTGCACAATCATTACCTATGAACCCTATTGTGTTGTTGGGCTTAATCAGTCGAGGTGCTGACAGAGAGCGAAGAGCAGTGATCAACCGGGCAGCCTCACACACACGTACTGCTCTCAGACCCCCGCAGTGAGCACACACACCAATCACACACACACACTTGTCTATGCTCGTCTCATATTACTGTGTTCACTTGGATCTGTTTCTGTGCTCCGTGTATCAGATGGGCCTTCGGTCCCTGTGGAGGCACAACACTGTAACACGGCACTGTACAGCGTGCTGTCGTGTCTTCAGTCCACATCCCCGAAGAATATTAAATGTCAAGCAGCAGATTACAATGTGCCTTTCACACAAAAAAAAAAAAAAATCTTTACCCTGCTGTGAAACACGTATAAATACTGCTGGGCCTACAATGAATATTTTTATTTTTTTAATGCTGATTATTTTCTTTATTATTCTCTAAATAATCAAGTTTATAAAATATTAGAAATTAGTGACAAATCTCAGTCATAACTGTCATCTTTTGATTGGTTTTTTTTGTCCAAAAGCCTAAAAAAAAAACCAAAATATGCGATAAATGTATAATTTTGCAAAACAGAAAAAAGACAACAAACTGCTAAAACAGGCCAATGTTTTTTGCATTTTTTTGCTTTGTAAATAATTTGTATGAACTGATTCCAAAATGATTTGAATCACTTTTCTGTCGGTTCGACTGATCAATTCACCACTTTGGGAGGGGGGGGGGGTTTGCATGCAGCATCCAGCTTAGCAAATAACCTGCTGGTGTTTACCAGATATGAAGAATCTTCACACACACTTTCGAGGTGCTGCCTCTTTGTATTTAGTCTCCAAGTAATTGCCATCGGTGACGACGTTGATAAAAGACGTCTGGCAAAAGCTCAACTCTAATTTGCATCAGCCACCTTGCCAACTCAACATCAGCCGCGCGCCGAGCAGATATAAATCACTGCTTCGAATTAATCAATCGCTCCAGAATGGCATATCTGCACAAATTATTTTGTGGGCTCAAAAGCGATTAAATCGCCAACCGCTGCTCACGTTGATCTTCATGGTTCATTTAAGAGGAGGGCAAATGTCTGTGGCTTTTTTATTGTAGCTACTGTACAGATCAATAGGAGCTGTTTGGAAGCAGAGTAAACAAAGGAACGGCACATATGGCCCTTTCTTGTTCAAACTGTCCTCATTGTGCTGCTAAGTTCGTATTATCCGGGCTGTTGAGACAATAGATGAGAGCAGCAGCACATTGGCAGTGGTGTGAAGAAGGGAAACATGATGCTTTTGCTTTTCCTCATGTCTCCACCTGAGCTGCATACTGATTGCTGGAGAGGAGAATTTTTTTTTGGAAGACATGGAGAAAGAAGGTGTTTGGGGAAAACAGAGTGTGTGTGTGTGTGTGTGTGTTTGTTGTTGTGGTTTCTGTATGAGGGCAAGTGTGTACATACGTACGTGTGTGTGT
>JAPZDZ010000025.1:2211494-2231159 GCA_029783805.1 Acanthurus tennentii
GTGTGTGTGTGTGTGTGTGTGTTTGTTGTTGTGGTTTCTGTATGAGGGCAAGTGTGTACATACGTACGTGTGTGTGTGTGTGTGTTTGTGTGAGTCAGATAGAGAGCAAAGCCAGATCTTACCCTCCAGCCGAAGCGAGGCCATTCTTTGAAACTCGGGCTCCTGGAGCCAGCGGGACATCCTCTTAAAGGTCTCTCGGCCGGACTTGAGCTTGCCCCAGGGCTTGGGGTTCCTCAGGAGGTCAGACAGTGTGCCCTGTGACCTACACAGAACCCTCTCTGCAAAGATGGCCTGAGGGATGCTGTACCTCTTCAGCTCGGTGATGATCCTCTGGGCAACATCCCTGGTGTTGATCTCCTCCGAGGCGCCACCTCCGCCGCCCGGCAGCTTGCCCTCGCCGGGCGAGGACGAGGCGGATGAAGAGGAATGCAGGTGCTCGGCCATCTTGGAGGCCTGCTGGCTCGGGTGATGGTGGGGTTGGTAGTGCTGGCTGTAGATGTGAGGGTGGTGGCTGGGGGCGTGCTGGTGAGCATCCATCTTGTTGAGCTGATGCCCCACTGACACGTCGCCCCCTCCAAGGCCCGGTGGCGACATCTCACGGCCAAAATCCGTTGTCCGGCAGAAGAGGCTGCCCCCATGGACGTCGTAGCCACCATGGAGCATCTGGCCGCCGTTGCCATTTGGACTGTTGCCCAAGCTGCCATAGCCGTGCATGGAGGAGCCCAGGCCTGAACCTGTGGAGGGGGGCGACAGGCTTTGGGACATGGCCAGGTCCTTGCCATAGGGGTTGTAGAAGTTGGTGCTGAGGTGTGCTCGATCTTCTCGCATGAGGGTGAAGCTGCCGATGACGTTGCTGACTGGGAGGCAAGGGTGGTGATGGTGATGGTGGTGGAACTTGTCATCAAAGGGCTGCAACGGGGTCAGGGTGGTGTAGGTGCTGCCCGAGCTGGACGGGGAGTCGCCGCTGTAGCCCAGTGCAGACATGGAGTGGTCGAAACCCGGCGGACGGGGCTCGGGCTCCAGAGACATGGAGGGGCCCCCCAGGGAAGGCCTGGGGAAAGCGGCAGAAAGGTCCCGCGAGTGCAGCATGGCCCTGCCATCCTGGCTGTGAGTGAGATCAGAGTGGCTGTGGAGGGACATCTCCTCTAGACTCCCATCCATCTTCAGCTTCAGCAAAATAAATGTGTGTTTCTTGCCCCTGTTGCGTTGTTGTTCTCCTCTTGTTATTGTTGTTCAACAGCCGGGCTAACAGTCTGGAAGGTCTCTCGTTACACCAGACTATGGATTTATTGATTTGTGAATTAATTGATTTCCGGGCTTATGGGGTGTCTAATTAATTATCTGATAGCGTTAAGTACTGTCCTCAAAACTCCCTCAAAGTCCCAGAAAACGAGTTTGCAACAGCATCAGGAGCCTTTATTGTGATTTTTTTTTTTTTTCTTCTTCTCACTTGTGCATCAGCACTCCGCTCTCGTCTCTTTGGTGCTCAGCTGTGTTCCTCGGCAGAAGCCTCGCTTTTGTGCCTGCGCGAGACAAGACAGGCGCCGTTACTCCACCGCATTTAAACTTTGACCGACACACAGAAGCAAAAACAGCCGAAAAAACGTCTATCTGCGCAGTGCTGAACAATAACACACACCCTGAAATCCAAAACATCACATAAAAAACAGCATCATCTGAGCCTTTTTCCCCTCACACATCCCACCGAACACACTAAAAAACACACCAGTATGTGTCTTTTAACCGCTTAACCCAAATCTCACTGTGCAAAATGAGATTTTTTTTCCAGCCTATGCAAAGTTATGAATACAGAAGTAGCGCGCATGCGAAGCGCTGAGCATTACGGTGCGTTTGCACATTTACATCACATGTAATCTGCACGATGCGTTAACTAACTACCGGAGATGATGGCGATACGGAGACAAAAACACGGACATGTGCGGGTTTTTTGACGCTTCAAAAATATCCTACCTTTTTTATTATCCACTTCTCAGAGCGCGTCCGCGGCTGTTGTCCGTCCTGTGCATCTCTCCGATTGTGTCACCGAGCAGCCCTGCAGATTCACACAATTGGTCCGCTGCGCCCCGGGGTGCTACATTCACCGAAAACCAGAGTGCAAAAACCATCTGCGGTTTGAGGACGAATTTCTCCCGCTCTCTCCGTTACCGTTTTCTCAGTCTTTGTTTTCCACTCCAGGAAAAAAAAAATCTCCCGGTCTAGCCTCTTTTTTTGCTCTACACTAGCAGCTCTCCTCTTTTTCTTTCATTATCTCGTGAGATTTTCCTCCTCCCTCTGCCTGCCACTTCATCGATCTCACCACCGCCAACTCTTTCTCCTTCTCCTCCTCCTCCTTCTCCTCCTCCTCCTCCTCCTCCCCCTTGCTCACATTGACTCTCTGCTTTCAGTGCGTCACGGCCTTAAAAATCTGACAGATGTGCGATGAAATTCCTACTCCAATTAACCCTTTCTCTCCGGGGGGGGGGAGGGAGGGATGGGAGACGGGGGGGGGGGGGGTGACGGGGCGGGGGAGGTGCGGAGGTGGAGATGCTCTCTTTCTCATAACCCCACAGGTTAAGCCTTCTTCAGCTGATTGCATGCACAACTTATGAATTATGTGTGCACATCCTGGTCATTCTGCTGCGCTCGGCTGTTTGTTATATCTGATCAATGGAATTTTTCACAAGCTGCAGCTAATGTCTTTTAGTGTTTTTTTTTTTCTTTTTTTAATGTAACAAGTGATGCTGTTGCTGTTATTATCTCTGTGACAAATGATAAGCAACATGGTGCCGGAATGGGCAACACCCGGATAATACATTTCAAATTTTTTCTTCTCTAATAATCTTTCTGACATCATCTGAATTTTCTTGTTTATTTAAAAAAAATGTCTAATGTCAGTGCAGGAAAATAGATCAGAAGACCCTGAGATGATTAAAATAGGAATTATGGGTGATATGCAATTAAAATCTTCTTAACTGACTCCAGAAAAAATAAAAAAATCAATCCATTTACACTCTGCTGTACGCCATCTTTACGCCAGACCTCTTCCTGTATTTTTTTTAATGATGCTAAACACCCCAGAGGTATTTTGCATTTATTTTGTTGTATTTCTGTATTTATTTTGACCCCTCTTGTTCAGCCTTTCAGGAATAAATGCTGTCAAGTGACGCTCGTGTTTAGCCAATCTCTTAATCAGCACTCAGCTCGCGACTCCATTCACTCACACCGCCAACACTTCAGCCTGGAAAGTCCCCCAACAAGATCAATGCGACCCTTTTCTCTAGAAGACCCTCGACCTGCTGCTGCTGCTGCTGCTGCTGCTGCTGCAGCACCGAGCACACACACTGCAGGCCCAGCCTGCTGGGAGCGCGTGAAAGTGCAAAAGTGTGCACTGAATGTAATTTAGTGCAAATGTAGCGTCCACTATGTATGCTTTTATTTGTGCCTAATTGAAGAAAATGCGTCTGTGTTGGACTCCATTAACATTGTGTGTGTGTGTGAGAACGCGCATGTGTGCGGTCGTGCAGGGCTCCACTCGTGTGCACTTTGGCTCGAGTGGGTGCATGCTTGTATTTGCGCGCGTTCACAAGAGATCGCTGTCCAATTATGTGCACTGGCGCCTATATGTGGATATAAGGAGCATAAATATACATCTAGTCTGCATGATCGGGCCTGTGCGTGCACGTTCGCTCGCGCGCAAGCCTCAGAGAGAAACCCACAGACAGACAGAGGCAGGGAGGCAGAGCGCATACTAATCATATCTGTCTGTCAGTTTAATTTTCAGAGATGAGCAGTTCTGGCGTTTGGAAACAGCAGAGCAGTGCGCGGTGTGGGACCGCCGGCTTCCCGGAGCAGATGCTGCCCTATCGATCCGCCCCGCGCGCAGCCAGCACGGAGGGATGCGTGCATGGGTGTATGGATGGCGAGTAGCTGGAGGTAAAAATGGTCAACGGCTACAGAGCGAAAATAAAAGGTCCTTTTGGAGGTCGGGGTGAAAGTTCACCTTCTGTGGCTGGAAAATCCGAGAAGGAAGGCTGACACTCGAGCAGCAAGGCCCCCCAACTTTCTACACCGCGGGCCTGAAGGGAAACCGACACCCAGCAGGGTGTTGATGGTCTGGGTTTGTCAACAGTGGGCTCTGCATTCAGCCACATAAAGCCACTCATAATCTTAATTCTGGAAAAAAGCATGTTTGTGCGTAACGGTGTGTTACTTACCTTCCACTGAGTTCAAACATATGAATTTAACTGCACAATAAGGTCCAAAAATTCTGGTTCAGTAGTTGGGAAGCAATTTCAATTTTAAAGCATTTGTTCTCTCATCCGGTCATTTTCCTCACAGCCAGAGCAGCAGCGGGGTGAAGCAACATTTACATTTCTGCCATTTAGCTGATGCTCTCAGAGGGATTTTACAGTGAGAGCAACAGTAGAAGCTTCAATCCCTCCATTAACCAATACGGGCCATAAATAAATGTACCGAGAAAAACTCACATTTTAGCCTTTTAGCTGCAGCTCTCATCCAAAGTGACTTTCAATATGGTGGGGTGCGGAATAAGCTTTTAATCTAAAGCCAATATTGAGCTACTTTAGATTTTAACCATTTAGCTGATGCTCTCATCCTGGGGGACGTGTATGGCTGCATCAAATCCTGCATCACCGATATTACAAGCAAGCAATGGCAGGGAGGTTAAAGGTCAGGGGACATTGCTGTGACCTTTTAAAATGACCATTCATGTGCTGGAAAATAAATAGAATCAACCAAAAAGAAAAGAGAGAGGAGAGAGGCATTTTTTTTTGTGATTGAAGGGCAAAAGAAATGAATCCTCATGAATTTCAAGCCTGCGAATGGAGAGTGACTCGCCAAGATTCATAAATTTATATGTTATATTTTATTAGAGGAAGAAAAAACAAACAAACAAGCGGAGCGTGATGTTCTCTGCAGCAGCTCGGGGATGCACGCTGGACCCAAGGCCTGCAAACATCCCCTGAGCTGCAGCGGAGAAAATACAACATTATTCATCCTGTAGTTTAGATCACTTAACGCCCCCCAAATCTGCTGTTTAATCACCGAGTAAACGTGATCGCTTATTGGTAAATGATAATAGATGGAGCGCACGCGCAGGGTTTGCAGTTTTGAACGAGATATTGACTTCCTGTTTGCAGCAGCACACACACACAAAAAAAGACAGAATTTAAATGTCTGTTTTCTTAAGCAGCGTCCGTCAGGGAAGAAGAATTAAATCTGTGGGATTAGAAGAGAGAAAGCAGCTTCCTCCTGCTCCTGATTTCTTGATCGAAGGTGGGAAAACAGGAAATCCAGCTGTAACGATTCTTCCAGACATCAGTACATTGAGTTTATTTAAATTATAATTTTATTTCCAAAAATATAAAATAAAATGGTCATGTTGTGACAACACAATGATGATGTTGTTGTTGTTGTTGTGGGGTTTTGATTTTGATAGTAAACGGGTCGTTTTGTTTCACCTTATCTGGACAATTTATGTATTATTTACAGTCTATCTGACACACACACACACACACACACACACACACACACACACACACACACAGAGACAATGACAGGTACATGAAGTAAGATTTAAATCATGCTCACTTTGACTTTTCTTCATCTGCATATGTGTCTGTTTGTGTCCGTTTCTGTGTGAATGTGTGTGTGAATGAGTGATTGTGTGTGTGTGTTTGATCAGTGCAGTAGTAACCACATTCAAATTACTTACAGTACAGTAAAGTACATAATATACACATAACACACAAGTTAATGTACAACTTTTAATTTATTGTCACAAATAAGCATGTAACACTTTTTGTACAATTAGAATTTGTGTTACTTTGAAAAAAAAAAAAAAAGTTGAAGCTCTAAAAAAAACGTCATAACACTTTTTTTTAACCCAACCCTTTTTCTGTGACAAAAAATTCAGTTTATAAACAGAAACACACACTCAGGTCAGACTTCAGCAGGAGCACCTGTAAAAAATAAAAACAGTGCTTAAACACCTTCCTCAGGTGTGAATCCTCCGTTATGTTTCCATCAGAAAAAGTCAAAGGGAAAACGGTTTTCATCGGTGTTCATGTTTGTTTTCCTCTCACACTCCCTGAGATTCATTTACATCTGTGGTTTATATTTCACAGCCATCAGCGTTACCGTGTGTGTAACCTGTTGTATCGTGTTGCTTTTATTTGCTGTTGCGTTTAAATGTACATGTGACGTGTCGAACAAGGCAAAGTACCTGTTTTTACAACTGGGTCCTGAATGTCACATAAACTAAATTAATTTAAGTCACATTTTATCAGACGTGAGATTTTCCGGTTTTCCTTGTGTGACTGAACATTGTAGGTACAAAAATAAAAAATAAAACAAACACTGTGTGCACTTTTCTGTGAGATTTCATTGACCTCACCTCACTGTGCATAAAAAAACATGTAACTGTAATTTTTCCTGCCAAAATAATAAAGAGGTACTTTGGATGTCACTTTATTTTCTAAGTTTTGGGATCAACTTTATTTTCCATCCAAAGTAGAAATTAAATCCTGTTGCGTTTCTAAAGATTACATTTTATTTAACAAATTTCACTTTCCAGCTAAAAGCAGTGCTTTACAGTTCTGTTTTTGATCTTTTATGTAATTGTTTCTAATATGAATATTTTTTTTTAGCACAAAATGAAACTTAACTCTGAAGATTTAAAGAAAACTCTTTCCGTGCAGCTGCAGAAGTTTAAACTGCAAATGTTTTTTTAAACTCTCTTTTGTTTTTAACATCAGTGCAACATTCAACATTCCCATCATTATTATTTTTTAAATTTGCATTTTTTAGAACACAACATTGAAAGTTTCTTAATATTTAAAATCAATATTTGAACCCTGTAGAAAATATTAATTATTAATAACAGACGATAATATTATCACATAGCCTACTGTAATTTTTTTTTCAAATATTGGCTCTCGTATGTATGTTTCATTTTAACAGACTTAAAAACGTGCAAGTGAAATGGCCTTAAAATTAAAATAATAATATATTAAATAATATTTTAAAAATATATTGATGGATTATTTGATTATAAATCGAAAGCAGCATTATTTGACAATTTAAAACGTTATTATTTATTATTATTTTATTTTTTATGCAGTCATGCTGATACTCTGACACTGTTCTGTTTTCTCCTCCTTTTGCTTGTTGTCATCTCCATTTTTTTTTATTTCTCTCCCACCTCTAACCAATCGATAAAATCAATTATTACCACGAGACCTGGCGTTACACAGATCACATTGTGAATAATCGATAACTGAATTAATTTGACCGGATTAGATCTGGAAGGAGAAGGGGAAAAAAAGAACCAAATTAATAATCATAACAACAATACAAATTAGCATTGATTGTGAAAAGCAGCACATGAACTCCTTCTAAGACTTTAGGATCAGATAACCTGAGTGACGCACACATCGACCTGACGCACTGATTGTGTGCAAACAAGCTATTGATGATAATGAGGACAAAATCAGTCTGATCACATCTGTTATGCAACATAAAAATCACAATGATTAACGTGATTCGGCTGGATCTTTTCCATTAACACCTTTTTTTTAAAAAAAGAAAAAAAAAGGGCTTCATGTGAACACGTTTAACCTGGAGGCAAAATGTCTCCACGCAAGCCTGCAGTTTATCTGCATTAGCAGCGTGTGGCCTGCTGCACAAACACACACACTTTCACCTGAATATATGCTTCACACTGTACACACAGCTGACTGCTAACAGTTGTTAATGGGTATTTTTTACTCCACACTTTGTTTTATGGTAAAATAAATGCAGATAATCATAATATTCTACTATATGACATCTAAATAATTCTACAAAAAACTGACTTGAGGTATCCTCTGAATTTATCTCTTTATCTCATAATAAAATGGACTACAATTTAAAATCAAAACCTTCCTTTTGAAATATTGAAATGAAATAAAAATGAAATAAAATAACACACACTCAGCATGTGCTGACAGAAAACACAGTGGCTGCTGCTGCTGGAAACTTTTAGCTGCAGCGAACAAATGATAATCACGTTATTTTTTCTCTATTATTTGCAGGTTTGGTTGCAGTAATGATCGTGTACGCCATGATGTGGAACCTGACTTCGCAGCGTGAATAATGTTATTATCGATCATATCTGGATTAATGCAAATTCCCTCCTTTAATTCACTGGATTCGCCTCCTGTGCAGATGAGCCAATAATGCGCCAGAGCAGCAAGAACTGGAGGGAAAAAACACTAAAAAGCTGGTTTCACCTGCAAGAATCAAACATCACATAAGGGGGAAATAATTTTTGAATATTCAGCTGATGAGTGTTTGCCACATTAGTTTGTTTTAAGAGTTTTCTTTGGAATAAATTAAAATTAATTGTCTTACATATAGCTGCAGGGATATTCTGCTTTTATAAAAAATAATAGTTTTTATTCTTATTAATTTCTTTATTTTTAAAAAACTGTGTGTATGTGTTAGTGTGTGTGTGTGTGTGTGTGTGAGCGCGCATCTGGCCTGAGCACGCGCCGGCCAGTATCGATCCATGCATTTTAAACAGCCTCGTATTTGCCCTACAACTATTTTTCATATAAAATGTAAATATCTCCCTCTGTAATTGGCTCTGCATTCTTTATGCAAATGAAATTATCTGATGGCCGGAGCCGCGCGGGGAAGGAAGAGGGTTTAATTTATGCAAAATGCAGCTCAAGGGGGCAAAAAAGGTCGATAAGTTGCATCTTGTCTGAGTTTATTTCTTTTCTTTGTCTTCTTGTGTTTTTTTTTTTTTTTTTTTTTTTTAGCTCTGAGTCAGTTCTCATTAGAAGTTTGTAAAAGTTGGTGGTCTCCATCATTAGTCACAGCAGCAGAAGTCAGTGCAGTCCTGCTCTTTGCTACAGGTGGAGACGTTTTCACAGCTGGTTCAAATGTAAAAATCCAGATGTTACTTCCTCTCTGACACATTTTCTACCAGTTTAAAGTCTGTTGAACCAGATTCAATCCTGCTTTCATTTTCCTCTGCTCATATAAAAGATAAATATTGAAATATCGTACTGTATTTTGCATTTTTTAATAAAAAATTATTATTATTTCAAAAAAACCTACGTTTTTTTAACCAACGATTGAAGGTACAATGATTTATTATAATACTCAATTTAATTTTTCTGGAGATAGGATGTTAAGTGAAGGCCAACGTGATGAACATGAATATAATATACATTTCTTTTTTTAAATTTGATTCTTACACAAAATTCTAAAACAAAAACTTGCTGGTCTGCCAGAAAATCAACTTCCCCTGTCATTTTGAAAGATTATTCATTTAAAATAAAGTTAAAGTTAATGTGTAGATGAGCAAATAACCCTAATAATAATGATGTAACCCTAAGAATTAAGAATAAAAAGTTTTATATCAGGGATTTATAACCTCAGCCTAAGTGTTTTCTGTTATTTTCCTCTAATACTTTAACTTTAGGTTGTAAAACATGAGCAGTGAAACTTCTCTTAAGCCAACATTTAAAAACACACACACCATCATTTAAAGAAAAGCAGAAATATATGATCAGTCATGTGGCCTGTGCAACATGCATGCTCTGCCAGGCCTGCAGTGTTTTCAGGCTTCACACACCTTCATAACCGCATTACACACAGCAGGGGAAACCATATCTGCTACCAAATTACACAGCAAACTGTACAAGCTGTCTGGAGCTACTCTCTCCCATAACACACCACTGTGAGTGTGTGTCGGTTTCTGATCTGATTCTGCTGTTGAGGAAAACACTCCAGCATCCCTCCTTCTCTTCCATGGAAACACACACAAACATGCAGACACACCCACTGAAAACGCTCCGACAACAAACACGCAAATAAAAGTCTGCATCTCCTGCATCCTCTGCCTCCCCCCCTTCCCTCACTGCATCCTGCCCTCCGCACCTTCCGGTCCCTCTTGGAATAAAATAAACGTCTTTCTCGGAAAACCTTGGCGTGCATCTTAAGAAATCCCTTACCGCACGCTGCTTAACATGGTCACTCCCTGATAAAAATACAGTTTAAAAAGCCTCCATATTGATCACACAAACACTGAGCTATTTTCTGCCACCATAATGCATGCTTCGCCTCGGCCTGTCAGCCTTACAGCGCGTGCATAAGTGTATGTGTGTTTAAGTGAGGGTGCAGGTGTGTGTGTGTGTGTGTGTGAGTGTAAATGTGTGTGTCTCACAGCTGAAAAGTGTGTGTCAGTCTCTCCAGCCAGTCAGCCGGTGTAACTCGGTGGGGGATCAAAGGCTGCAGGGTTTCTCTCTTTTTCCTTCCTTGGTTTTCCAGTCAGGTCGGCCCCCCCTTTGCATTCAGCCCCCCCCCTCCTTCTTCCTCCTTCTGATCCTCCTCCTCTTCCTCATCCTCCTCATCTTCCTCCTCCTCCTCCTTCTCTTCTTCTCTTGCATCTCGCTTCCCTCTCTCCTCCTCTTCCCAATTATTCCCTGATTTTCCTTCCCCGCTCGGCTGTTAAATCCACTCTGCATCCTCTCCTCTTTCTTGGCGGCGGCTGCTGCTTCCTCTCAGTCCGTCCGAGGCGAGGCGAGGAGTGTGTGTGTGTGTGTGCAGCCTCGTCTGCCTCTCTTTCACTCTCCTCTCTCTCTCTCTCCCTTCTCTCTTTAATCAGCATGTTAATAAGAAAGGTAACTAATCAATACATTCAATGGCCTGGCTTGGCGATTGATACCATCTCCATCCACCTCCCCCTCGCTCTTCGCCGCTAAACACACACACACACACACACACACAAACACACAGCTGTCTTGGGTGCAGGGGCCCTCAGTGTCAATTTTAGTCCAGTCACTTTATTTAAAAAACACATTTTAAAGCTGCAAAAGTTGACAAGTGTGATGTAAACAACAGAAGTCGATGAGAATTATGTTAGAATTTTTTAAGTAAAGTTAAATATCTGCCTTGCAGGAACAAACAGCACACATGCAGTGAACACATCGTGGCTCACCAACAGTGTTACAGGAATTAAAAAAAGGCCTATGAGGCGTTTAAACTGTGGAGGAAACATATACTGAAGATGGAGGCTGTTTCATAGAACAGGAGACGGCAAAGACCTGATTCCCTCTGCAGAGAGACTGTCCTCAAGAGCAAAACAACAGCATCGATTGCTCGTTCAAATGCTGAAAAAGACCTTTTTTACAGACAAGGACATCTTGTGGCCATGCAGATTATGACAGAAGCAAAGGTGGAAGTAAGTCTGGTGCAGCAAAATGTGACGAATTTGGGTTGAGAAGGCGGTTAAAAATGTGTGAGGTTTTGACATAAAGAGACAGACGTTTCTCACCGACCGTCAGAATGACGTGGTTTTCAAATCAGACGACACTCGTTGACCATTTTTGCAAAGGTCGCTGTGACTGCAGAAGGCAAATGATTTCAGCTGTTTTTGTTTTGTTTAGTTTTAGAACTTTTCGGTTTCAGTCGAGAACATCCAACAGTTTCAGATCCGGAGACAAAACCTAAAAAGAAATTTGAGGGTTTTAAAGATCAGAGATATAAGAAAAGGCCCTTAAATGCCAATAACACAAACAGCAGGATTTAAAAAAATCAATTCTATAGCGCCATAGAATCAAATGAAGAGAGGCCAGCACAGAGGTGATGCACTCCTTCTTTTTGACGGCCGAGGAATCGAGCTGTGGCTTTTTGAACAAGCTGCAGCCGCGACAAATACCACTGACTCATACCAACGTATGAGGATGATTTTTAAACGGGATACTGCGATGTATACAGTAGTGTTTGTGATAAGAGACAAGGTGTGAATGACCTTCTCCAGGTCGCAGGAAGAGAAGAAAGACTTTAATTTTGCAAACTGACCACAGCTGAAGGAAACTGGATCGAACCGTCTCGACCGATTCGCTTCTCAAAGCTGAGATCACAATCAAAAATGACACCAGGATTTCTGGCAGAACATTTACCATATTCAGCCAAGGTGTCTGATTTTTTTTCAGTCTCAGGGGCTAGAGATAATCATTTTATTGTAATTACAAAATGTTCGGGACAAAATTCAATTTGTACTTTCCGCCTTCTCTCCTCTTTCACTCTTTCTCCAGCCATCCAGGCCCCTAAACACTCCCATTTGAACGTTTTGGTTGCCAGTTGCTGTTAAAGGTATGCGGATATTTGGCCAGGGAGGTCCATGCAGCCCTTTAGGGGAAGAGATGGTTTGAAGTCACAAGGGAACAGAATGTTTAAGAGCTGAATACTCACAGCTTAGGGCTGCAAACAGAGAAACATCTCGCCTTGTACCAAAGCAAACATCGCACTTCTATCTCCCTGTGTCTCTCGCTCCCCAATATTATTAATAGATGGGATGGAGGAAAAATACACAAGCGCACACACAGAGACACATAAGTCCTCCCTCCTCGGGATATGGAACTCCAACAGACATGAAAAACGCTCGGGCTCCTTCTGAGGAGGACATGAGAGGCATGGCACAGGATGAAGGGAAATCCTTCATACAGGAAGAACACAGGCAACAGCCAGAATGCAAGGTGGCCTTTCAGGGCCGACTGGATGGGTTTCTCCCCATGACCCTCAACCCGACACACACACACACACACACACACACACATCTCCCACCCCCTTCTGTGCTGCTTCTTCTTCTTCTTCTTTTTTTTTTTTTTTTGCCTTCTGGTAACTTCTCTGTGAGTGCAGAGCTTACAGTGTGATGTAGATCCTTTTACATTTGTCTCCCAGTTTATATCCACCACCTCCCCTCCTCCCTGCTTCTTCTTTTCCTCCTCCTCCTCCTCCTCCTCCACCTCCTCCTCCTGCTGCTGCTTCTTCTTCTCTTTTGCCCTCCGTATCATTTTTCACTCGCACACCGGAACAATCGATATGTAGAAAAGCGCCGCGGCATCATGTATCATTGTGGAATATGTGATATAGATTATGGCCAGTTCATGTTTACAGTATTTTTCTTTTCGTGCTCTTCAAACACAGATGGGTTTTTTTTTTTTGCGAGATAGCCTGCATGAGCGTTTCTTCTGCTCTCAGATTTCCAGGGTTTCCTTGGGCCGATCATTTAAAACAGAAGGTTTTATGAGTCAAAAATATTTTCACGAGGAGAGGTTTTGTCATGACTCATGCTTCAATAAAAAAAAGCTGTAAAATGTTCTGCTCGCATGCCTGTAATCACTTTGTAGCCCGTTTTTATAAATGTGCACAGATATAATTTATGGAATAAAGCATTTTCTCTTCATACACTGCATTTATGTTTTTTTTTTAATTAAAATGCATAAATGAACAATTTCCCTCCTTGCTATGAACCCCAACAACTCAATGCTGCATATTTATTGTGACAGAACTATGACAATAAATATCTCGGCATTTTTTACGATTTAGTAAATTGAACATCCAAGTAAATTGCTTTGGTCCTTTGATGAGAACAATCGTGTGTGTGTTTTTTTTACTGTGATTGCTAAAAGACGATATCCTTCATGTTCAAATTTAAGCAATATGTTTTGGCCAATGACTATTTGAATAGCCCTTTGTTTGTCAAATCAATATTTTCATATCTGGTCAACGGCCCCTTTGAAATCACTCGGGTGTCATAAACATTTTTCAAGGATTCTCATTATTTTGTGGGAAAACTCTACAAAGAGAAACCTGAAACCTCACGTGATCTTCATAAAACTGATAAAACTGTTTATTTCCGGTTATATTTTTGCTGTAACGCACGTCGTAAACATGCACGGAGCCACAACTCGATTTGCAGCCGCTGCATTGATCACAGCGAAAATGGAACAAAGATGGCGGACGACTCTCTCCTCTCTGATATCGTCTTTATATATTCCTGCCGCGCTCGCCTTCCCCTGCGAGCCGAGGTCCAGTTTCGTTGCATTATCTGCATGTCCGGAGCGTCCCAAAGGGGCTGCAGAATGACCAGTGGCCCCGCTGACCCTCAGAGCTGCTGTCACCCTTCATCACCCCGCTCTCCATCTTGGATGGTGTGGTCACCTAGCAACCGGGGCCAGGGTTCGCCGCTCATGGACCAGAGGCTATTGGGAAATCAATCGATACGCCTCGGCCCAACCTAGTGAGCTGCCTGGCTGGCTGGATGGCTGGCTGGCTGGCTGGCTGACTTCCCCCTCCTCCCCTCCCCATCCTTCCCTTCCTCACACTCCTCCTCCTCCTTCTCCTCCTCCCCCCTCTCCCTTGTTATGGTCAAATGAAGACGATGCAGTTCTCACTTCTCCACACCTCGCCGTATGTGGATATCCTGTTACAGGATAAGAAATGCCTCTGCTTGCCGGGGGCTTGCAGCTCTCCAGGCTGATGTATCTGTCCTGTCAACCGGCCTCCATTTCCACCAATGTTTGGATTGAGAGGTGGAGAGACGGCAATTAATCAAATTTCAGAAGAGGATTTCTCTCCGACCATCACGGTATCGGCCATGAAGAAGTGCTGACCAAAGATTACACTGGTGCACAATCGCAGCCCAACCCCGTCCTTCCACCGCCGTTTATGAATCTCTCTCATCCGAGCACTCTGGTTTTTCAATAATTCCACCGCTCCGGTCCTCCCTTGGCTCATCCTTTGGATCATTTCCACGTGGGTCTATGTGAATCTAATTAGAAACCTATCAGACATGAACGCAAAGATCACTTTCATTAGGGGAGAACAATGATAAATGTTAAAGGGATTACGGAATTCCCCCCCAAAATAAAGGCTGGGATTTTTTCTTTTTAAGCTCATAAAAAAAAAACTTACAGAAGGTCAGATCTGTTTAGCGGAACCTCTTTTTATTATGGAGGTTTCCCCCCTCTGCAACCTTTACAATCGAGCTGGGGTCAGCAACCCTTGATCTCCTCCGACCACTCCGGGAGGAGGGGCAAAATTCGATCACCTTAAACAGTTTAAGACAGAAGGCTCGGCGAGAAGGAGAGGATGATGAAAGGACGGGGGGAGGATAGGAGGTGGAGGAGGAAGAAAGAAAGGGAGGAGGAAAGGAAGGAGGAGGAGGAGGAGGAGGGGTGAAGTTAGTACTGACAACAAACCAGCGCTAATCTGTTCTCCGATCAGAGCCATCAAACTGAACAGCTCAGCTAAAGAGAATCTGGTGGTCCATCTGGGCTGCTGAGTGGACCCCCCCTCCCTTCCCCATGTGCTCTTCTGAACTTTAGAAGAGAAATTTCTCTTTAAAAACCTCAAATCTTTCAGGGATTCCACTTCAGAAGACAATCCGACAGATATTTAAACTGTAGTCGACTCAGTCACTCATTCCCGTACAGAGATCCATTGAAGGAAGCATCAGATGTGGAGCTGCCAATCAATCAGTCACATTTCTTTGAGACTGAAAAGAAATACAACCATTTTTTTTAGCATTTATTAAGCAAAGATGCCAAACATTCTTTGTTTAAAACCATCTCAAATCTGTGTTTTTTGCTGTTTTTCCCTGTTTTGAACCGCTGTAATTGAATATTGTTGGGAGTCGGGCTTTTTGTTGGACAGAACAAGAGATGTGAGGATGGCAAGTTAAGCTCTGAGAACTCTCAGTTGTACTTTTTTCTGTATTTTCTGACATTTTCTAGCTCAAATGTTGTTTGAAAAAATAAAGATTTTTTAAAAAATGAATCATCAGCCATGAAGAGAGAGAGATTTTTGTGGATTTTTATGTTTTAATCAACAACATGGGTGCACTTGTTTAGGTGCAAACTCTGACCTGCATTGCATTAAACAGCAGATGCGCACCTCCCTTCATGCCAAACAACAACAACAGGCAGCTGCAGTGCCCCCCCCCCCACCTCTCTCTCCAGATTAGGCTGACAGATTTCTTGACTTTTATTGTTGCCGTCCCTGCAACTAAGAAGATGATGCCTCCTCTGTTGTGGGGTTTTCCAGATCCCCAGATGGTCATCCAGCACGTGGCCGGAGGTGGGCCGTGAAATGACCCCCCAGCTGGACACTGTGGCCAGGTCACTGATCTCTGAGTCTCCCCTGACCCCCACCCCACTCCTCCTCCTCCTTTTTTTTTTTTTTTGAGGCCAGCTGCCGTCGCAGCAGTCCTACCCTAATGGTGTTGGATTGCCCCCACCAACACCACCACCACCCTCCACGACCCCCACATTGGTGGCTAGCCACGAGTAGTGTCCAGCTGCCCTCCACCCCCTCCCATTCCTGAATCCACTGGCCTTTCACTGGACACAGGAGAGCCTCGAGGGGGGGGGTGGGGGCAGAGTGTAAAAGGATGGACTTGTCTAATTTGCTCCCCCACCCCAGTAAAAAGCTAGGAAAAGGGGCAGATGAGAGCAATAGCCACGAGGATGAACCATGGCCACGGAGGCATGACATTGACACGCAGGAAAGAAAAGAACCTTTTAACCATAAAAGTGGAATAGTCGCCTCTGGAAATCGGAGGCGACAGTAAATGTATTTGTGAGTGCCAGGGTGTCTCACTCATTGTCCCCATTACATGTCCCATGGAGTGCAGGGGGGGGGGGCTGAAACTAGATGGGTAGAGCAAGGGAGGGAGGGAGGGAGGGAGGGGAGGGGGTGATGCTTAAAAGCATTCTCGGTGACATACGCAGACATGCATCCACACGTAAATGCCGTTCGGTTGTGTGCGGTTAATGTGCCGCTGCTGCTGCTGCTGCTTCCAGAGAGCCTGGTACAGTCGGATGACTTGGCATGGGCCCACCCGGCACAGGGGGAGGTACGCCTTTGCCGGGCTGGAGCCTGGCTGCCTACTGAGAGAGGGGGCTTCTGGGTTCGCTTGCCTGGAGTAATGTCGATAAATCAATAGGACACACGTCACTGCAGGCCCAGAGAAGCCACATGAAACTGTCATTGATCGGCATAAGGTGGAGTGTGTGTGTGTGTGTGTGTGTGTGTGTGTGTGTGTAGGGGGGAGAGAGGAGTAAGGGAAGGGAAGCAGGGGAGGGGAGGGATGGATGGAGGTGTTGTGATGGGAGGGGTGAGGCTGTGGGGGGAGGGAGAATCTAAACACAAGGAACCCCAGGGTCATCTCTCCCCATTCAGCTCCCTCTTCCTCCTGCTCCTCTCTTCTCCTCCCTCTCCCCTCACAATGAAGCGCGGTGCGTGGACGGGGTGTCAGGGGTCAACGCAGTGGCCAGTGGGCCCCCGAACACAACACTGCAGAGCCACGTGCCCGTCAATACATCGCTGTCACAGCTCACAAAACACAGAGTGCCTCTGGTGCTGGAGGACAACCGCTGCGCTGTCCACAGTGGTGCATCTCGCCACTCGCTGACATGCTGCGTGAGTGCTCGACTTTCAATCTGCCATCATTCAAGCAAATCTATTGCGGTTTGTGATTTGTCATTCATGACTGCCGCATCAACAGGGATGGACCGGAATGGGCCAGAACAGAGGGGAACCCTCACAAAAGCATGTAAGCTTGATAGGCTGCACTAGTGGTGCAAAAACACTTTATGATGCCGCCGTTTCCTCCTCTGCAGCAGCAGCGTCGGCAACCACAGCAGCCTGATTCGGGGGCCACTGACCGTGGCAAGGGAGCCACAGCTGATTGCATCCCCTCCAACTCTCTCCCTCTCGCTCTCTTCCTTTTTCAATCCTGTGTTTTCAGCAGTAGTTTCGATTGGCGATCAATACGGCACATGATCAACGCGGGCCCCAGATCATGATATCCATCCCCTTCACTTAGGGCCGACCCAGCCCAGTGCCGAGACTCCGGAGCCAATGAGCCTCAGGTTCAAAGAAGGTTGGAAGTTCAATGCCCACCATGGTCAGACAGACGGGGGCTCGGTGATTGTCTGGGTGTCAAGTTCTCCTAACAGTCTGTCTGGCTCGGCCTGCTGGGTTTTGATCTGAAGAAAGATTCGGTTAAACTTCGACCAACAGCGCCACTTCCTTCCTTCCTTCATTCCTTCCTTCTCTCCTCGCTCCTAAGAGTTTCTACCCTGCTGTATTTCTCTGCTCTGGTGCCTACGGTTGCACATGTTAAGCTAATGGCCGGTGCATTGATCACGCTGGCTCGACCTCCAAATTGGGGTCAGTCACAAAAGAGGCCCCGACTCCACCGACAGGAAACAACTGCCGATTTCAAACTGTCATCTGTGCATGTTTTTGTTTTTTTTTCCGAGAAAAACCCAGAGCCCAAACACCCGGATTTGCACCCGACGTGCTGCAACCTAATTTGCCTTCGAGCGTCCTTCAACTCGCATCAGGGAGAGGAGGAGGTCACCAAAACACCCCCCCACACCACCACCACCACCACCACCACCACCACCTCCACAGCCCCCCGCCCCCAGAACCCCCTGCACTTGCTCCCATTTTTCACCTCTCTTTTTTTCCAGTAGGCTATTAACCTTTGTGTAATTTCTTTAATTGTGGAAGTTGACGCTGGGCCGGGGCCCGACGTCACCTTTGCATTCGTTTCCCTGACACTTTCATTATCACAATAGGTATATGAAATAGACAGGTGCAAAATGCATGGCAGCCCTCTGTCCTTGCTCGGCCGGTTGCCATGGAAACGGCTGATAGAGTAGGTTATCGATCGCTGTGTCCAGTCCCCCCCTCCGTTCCCCCAGCCCCCTGAACTGACTTTTTTTCTGCAGTGATGGGCGTGGATCAATAGCCTGTATATTGTATGCTTTTCTCGCCATTCGTCCTCCATAATAGCAAAAGCCAGAGAGAGACAGAGAGAGAGAGAGAGGAATTGTAAAAATGTAAGCGATAGCGTGTAACCTGAAAGAAGAGGATTCTTTTTTTTAAAAAAAGATGATGGCAGAATTAAAATAAAAAAAGCACCTGGAGACTGTTGACATGTAAATACTGTAAAAGCATTTTTTTGTATTTTGAGCACTGGGATTCCCTTCTATTGTAAGGCTGAAAAAAGGGAGGAAGGAGGGAAGGAAGGAAAAAGGAAAAAGAGAGAGAGAGAGAGAAAGAAAGGGAGGAAGAAAGAAAAGGGATGTCGCAGGGGTCCTCAGCTTTCCCTCTGTCTTTCTGTCACAGTCACTCCGAAATCAGACCTTTTCTTCTCTCTGGCACAGCGTTCGCATAAACATGTCACGGCACATTTATCCACATATGTAGGATTTTATATCACTTTATATCCAAATTTTTCTAATCAACCATCAGAGAAGGCCGATTCACGTCTTTAAAAAACGTGACAGTGAATAGAGGAGCCGCTGCGGACCTGGGGGAGCTCGTTTAAATCTCGCCTGAGGGATCCCTCCAGCGAGGGGTTATGGTTGAAGTCATGGAGCAGCGGATTTAAAGGTGGGCGCTACTCAAGGTGTCTCTGTCGCCCCGAGGCACGGTCATCACAATTCCAAGAGAGGTGGAAATAAAAGTGCACTGAGGACACAAAGGCTTTTGGACACTTCTGGAGAAATTAGCCGGCCAGCTCGCTGATGGTCAACAACCTTGGCTTAGCTACAAACAGCCCCAACCCCCCGGTACACCTTTCTAAAACGACTTGATCCCATACATCACCATTCATCTCAACATTTCTCCATACAGTATTGATATTTCACTGACAAATGAATGTGAAACAGACAGTTTAGCGGTAATGATTCCCGCGGAACAATCGTAAAAGCAGGGGAGCAAAAGGAAAAAAAGGATATTGCATACATTTTTACTCCAATCGGCCAAGCTCACCGCGCCATGCATCATCTC
>JAPZDZ010000025.1:2231259-2242055 GCA_029783805.1 Acanthurus tennentii
TCTCAGACTGTTAAGCCATATTTAGAGAAAAAACGGGAAACACAACACACATACTCTGAGGTCCAGCCTATACGTAGAGTCACATCCAGTCTTCTCCTCCAACACGGGGCTGATATTATATACAATTTCTCCCCCTACACACATATGTCAATATGTTTGGTCTTCACTGGGAGGAATGTGCCCTGAGGCTTCCATATAAAATTAGCAGACCATTCCCATGTTGGCTCCCTTTCATGCCCCCACTTGCAAAGCGGCCAACGCCACTGTATCAATAATTCAGCCACAATTTAGTTGTAGTTGGGCCACATGTTACGGGTCAGTTGTAACAGGCCTTATTGCCACAAGATGCCTGATCTGTCTGATGGGCTTGTTGGATGTTTGCGCTCAAATGGCCTGATGCTCTACAGTTGTGGAGCCCACATGTAATCCTGCAGGGCTTTTCAAAATAAAAGTGGCGTTTACAGGTTTTGGACTGTATTTAAAGAAATGCATATCATTCTCAGAGTGATATCCACAGCCCAAAAGCTATAAAGTTTCGGTTCACTCATATAGTTTCTTTTATGTTTGCTTAAATTTGAGAGTCTCCTCAACAGATTTTCAACCTCACACCAGCACACGCAAGAGGATTTTTCTTTTGCTGTGCTAAAAGAAAGAGCACCTAAAGAAAAACGTCCAGATTGCAAACTACAGGATGTTCTGTGGATTATCTAAATCAAATGGGATACAGATTGTGGAAAAAAAATGTTGTTTATACATTTTTACTATGTAATTTCAGTGATTTAAGCATCACAAATAAAACTGGATTCACTTAACTTATTAGAGTGGATTCAAGAGTCTCAGAAATTGAGGGTTCGACACTATAAAACAAATCAAACTAGACACCACTAAAACCAGGTCATGAGATTCTTTACATTTGGTTTTAAACGAGTTTTGTATATGAGATAGTATGTTAGAATGATTAAAGAACCATAGGAGTATAGCATCCACAGTTACAGCCTTCATTCCTGAAAGGACAAAAAAAGAGACTTACACTCGCAAGAATCAAACAGAGTGAAAAAAAACACCCCTGAAGCCAAATACTAGCATTTCTGGATGATTTATTTCTATACTTCACAATAACAACTATCATTAGTTATGGTGACTATCAAATGGACAGTGCTGGTTACAAGAGGTTAAACTTAATCAAACCAAGCAGAAAGAGGTCACTGGTTTGCTCCGATAAGAAACTACGAGTGCAGTAAACATTTTAAAATATGTCTTTCCATGCAAGGCAGAGCGAGCTATATGTGGGGCCATCAAGTTGACAACAAATTGACACCTCACAACACAGCTCGTCCTAAACAACCACATGTGTGTTTGAGGATTCATCCATAGAATCCACGGCGGCCTCAAACAAGTCTACAGGGATCATCTCCCCCGCATGCATCCCACCAACACTGCTGGATGTCTGCCCTCCTCCTTAAGCCAGCCTTGGGGTGGTGGAGCTGCTAATCTCGCACTATAGCTAAAATGGAAATCCACATGTGTATGTGCATGCCGGATGGGAAGAAGGGGCTGAGAGAGGAGAGAAGTGGCTGCCCTTGCACCTTGGCTAGATGAAAAGCCCTTAAAGCCTGGAGAGGAGGAAAACACTGGCAGGGCAGAAGTCAAACTCCCAAGGCCGTCTGCGAGAGAGAGAGAGAGGAGAATCTACCAAACTTTTTTCTCCCCTCCGGCAGATTGTGTATGTGGTCAAACCGAAGACCTGGTGTGCTAACTCTGAGCTACTGTATATGAAATGTACATTCAGCGCCTTTGTAAACTTCTGGGAAACTTGTGAAAGGCTTCCAGACTGCAGTGACCTGGTTTTGTCTTCAGCATTTCATGTTTGTCAAGTCTTTTTTATTCAGATTTCACTGCTGTTTTATTTATTTGCCTAAGGTATTGCAACATGAGGTGCTTTTTAACATATTGGTCAAGCTGATTTTAAAATGAGTGATGCCAATGTTATGACGGCTCATATTCTGGGTGCATCAAAAACCCCCCAGTAGATACTTATGTCTACGAAACATTCGCCATAATACTGTGTAAATGTCATATGTGATATATAACAAGAATATCATTAACACCCTCCCACACAACTGAAAAATCTAATATCTTCTATCATCTGCTGATAAAAACACTTTCAGTTTCACTGTTTTTAAAGACGGCCAAGGCTCATTTTTTTTAAACTGTTCGAAAAGCGGTGAGTTGGAAATATTAAATGTGCTTTTCGTCTTACATTGTTTTTTTGTTTTTTTCCTTCTTGTCAGAAGTTGACATTACCTACCAGTTTGTCATTAGAGAGGTATTTCTTCCACTGAAGGAGGCAATTTCCTAAAATCTGAGATTTAAGCGTGCTCAAGCTAGATTTTGGACAGCAGAAATTTAAAAGTAAATTGCAGTCAAAGAAACCTGAAACCTGAGTGTGTCAGCATGTCAGTGCAGAGAGTGAGAGTTTGCATTAGCACAACTGCTAACACTGAGCCACTGCTACATACAAGCTAACGAAGACAGGCCTAGCCTAGTCACAACTGCTAACACTGAGCCACTGCTACATACAAGCTAACGAAGACAGGCCTAGCCTAGTCTGATGAGCATACATATTACTGAGTCCAGCTCCCTTCGATTTATTTGCCCAGAATAACCATGATCTCGATGAATGAGAACATCCACAGAAAGCTAATGAACAACAGAAAAAAATTAAAGATGCAAACCACAATAACAATCCTGATACTTCTGCTAGTCTGCAAATTTTTTGCATGACAGACTCTTCGTATTAGTCTTAGTCTGACTGAGGATCAGACGTGTGGCTGAATCTCTCCGTGTTTCCTCTATTGCCATCGCTAACCATCTTGATGAGCACTGCTTTTTCCATCCTTGTGCTAACAGTGGTGGTGTCTAAGGTATTTAGAAATTTCAGTGAGGAAAAAACAGTAATAAACTTTTTTTTTTAAAAAGTTAAATATTTATAAGTCTAACCCTATTAGTTATTAAGGTTAAAGACATTAAAGTGAAAACTGAACGTGGGCTTGTTCTTATAAGCTCCTATATGTGGAATTTGAAGAATCAGGATGTCATGATTTTGACTTCTGTTCGAAGTGTTGCTTGTCGAAGGGGCTCTGTAAGCCAGTTTAAATGCTTACTTGCACAAAAAGTTTCCACCCACCTCAGGAACTGCATTTTGATTATCTTATCTTCATGATTTCTCAGATGCAGTGGAAAGCAAGAATGCTCAAAGGGACTTTCTGAGTCCCCGATGCTGAGACTGTCTGCTGTAAACAAGGCCATAATGTTAACACCCCAGCTCAAAAACCACAACCAGAATAAGTGAAACTGATAAGCTAACTTTATACAGAGTCCTCAGTGTACTGTTACAGAGAACTGAAACACAAGAGAAAGATTCTCACATTTTAGTGCATATTTTTCCCCCCTCTCAGAAAATTACTTCATGAATACTTAACCACTAATTTACTTTTTTGTGTTAAAAATCTAAAATTTAAAATTCATGCCTCAAGCTCTGGCAATGTTGACCATATTAATTCCTTTTGTCCATTCGCTGTTTTTCGGAAACTATAGTGAATTCACCCATTTATGACGATCAATACGGAGTCAGAGGGAAAAAAAAAAAAAAATCCACTGCAGATGCCTGAGCATCTGATGCTGGAGGTTAAGTGTTCCTGAGTACACATAGAGGTATGAGTGCTAAAAAAAAGCATAAAGCGCTGGTGTGATCTATGTCTATAAGCCCCTCAGTGTGCTCCACTGGCACTCCTGATGAGTTGTTGCTATGATTGGGTGGAAAAACAAGTCGAAGCGATATGGCCCTCCAGTCACCTGACCGTCAGCACGCCGCGTCTGCCATTGCTCGCCTCCAGCTCGCCCAGCTCGAGTCTTCGTGGCACGGCGACGTATTGCGCAGGTATATGCCGCAGTCAGTAGTTATTCATCATCCATAATGTTAACGATTACAGCATGTCGATAACAAACCCAGGAGTTAAATGAGTTTGTGCACTCAGCTACGCCTGTGCCTGGCGGTTCAAGGTCACTCCCTCCCCGTCCTGACAGGAGGGATGATTCCCAGGCCGGATGGCGAGCACACACATCTTGACTCAAGGTCAAGTGTGCCACTATTTAGAACAAATAGATACATAAAACACTCAATCTTGTGGGTGGGTTCAGTATGGGCCAGGACCTTGGGCCGGGATAAAGTTGGCCGGCAGCTCGTATATTTCGTCCTGTACTTGTATTTCAGCTTGACACTTTGTCACCTCACACCTCATCCACCCCCCCTTCTACCCCCTTTAACGTTTTAAAGTCCCTCTTATGTGACTGAACGCGAAAAGTTAGCATTGATTTTTGTCATGTAAGAGCTCACCGGAGTGCAATGTGGACGGATCTCGAGCGTCTCGGGATGACAAACTGTGTTTATCATCCAGTCCGGTGGCCAGCTGAATTTAGACTCGGCGGCCTCCTTCAAGCTGCTCTGTCAAACATACCATGACCAAAGCTGCTGTTCACCTACGGATAGTTTGAAAAAAAAAAGCCAAAAAAAAAAAAACCACAGAGGGCCTTTGTGTTTGAGCAAGTGCAGGACAAGGCTGGGGCGCGTGGCAAGAGGATACACTTGATTTGGAGTCAGTTAGCAGCTCATGCCTATCGTAATGGACAATGGGGCAAGGGCAAGTGTCTCCCTCCCCTCAGCTTTCCTCTCTCCCTCTCCCCTGTCTCTTGGCGTGCTTCCCCCAGGAGACACGAGCCGGGGGCTGGGCGCTCTGATGGCCAAGCGTGACATTTAAACCCCTGCCCTCCGGTAGCTTAAGGGAGGGGGGGGGGCTTTGTGAGAGGAGATGGGGTGGGGCGCAGAGAGGGTCCATCTGAGCACAGAGAAGAAAAAAAAAAAAAAGGGGGTTCGGACAGAGGCTCACCCTATAAACCCCTTGTCCCTCGATGCACACGCACTCCCTCCCGCCCTCCCCTGCTTCCCCCTGCAGAAATCCTCAGTGTGTCAGTGCGGTGGGGGCCCCATTGTGCACAGGCCTGCCGCTGAAGAAAAGGGCCCCGGCGGTAAACAATTCAGCTGTCCACTCTGATCACAATGGGGGCACATCCCATTGCTTTTGAGCATCTGTTTCGAGTAGGTACGGGTCCCCTAGCCGCACTGACCATACATACCCGGTGAGTGACTAAATCCCTGAATCTGCTGCCCCACTACCACCTGCTCTCAGCCTCCGCTCCTTTTATCATTCCTCATTCGGATCAATACTGTTGACTCCGCTGCAGTGTCTCTCAAAAGACAAGTTGAATAGCCTCGTGTTGGCTGTTTAGTGGGATTGCATGCTTTTTAAATTGTGTACAGTGTAGAGGCCAACTGTACGAGCTGATTAAGGCATGCAGAGCGAGGAGATGCTTTTCTGTCAGACACGAGGCCGCAGGAGTTATCTATGAGGGGCCTCATCCTTCCTGCTCATTCCATGGCTACTTATCGCCCCCCTGTGGTTGTTCAGGATATTTCATTGCATCTTGTAAATGTATGCACTGCTGTTACATCAAGGTTCCTCAGCTCAGTGTAAACATACAGTGGTGGAAGAAGTGTTCACATCCTTTGAAACCATGATGTATAAATACTTAATTACAAGTAAAAGCCTTACACTCGTAAATATATAACAAAGTCTGTTCCACATCTTTTGAATCTAGGCATAAATATTGCTTTTCATGCCTTTTTTATTTATGCATTTTTTAACATTACATGGTAACTGCAAAGAATTTTTACTCTCCAGTTTAAGTAGTTAACTTCTTTTTTTGCTTATGTATAAGTGTTACATCCAGACATATTTGTAGTGTTTATTATATAGTTGATGTAAAGAAGAAGCTCATTTTTTCTATATTTTTAATAGCTTATTTTTATGAACTGTAAATGTTTTGTGTAAATCAGAGCCTTATCTTCAAATTTTAGTTGCAGCCAAGTTGCAAAGAAACTGTTTGTGTAGAATTTTTAATTTCCTTATATATCATTAATGTATCTACAATGCATTTAAAGTGACATAGTTTGACCCAACAGCATGACGACTACATGACCGTGCTGCCAGGCAGCAGACCACAGTTCAAGGCTGAGAGTTTTAACCTGGAAAACCAGGTGACTTTAGTGACTTTTGGAACATTTTCCAGGTGTGTTTGTGTTGACAGAACCAGATATTTGATGCCAAACTACGTTGTTTTCTGATAACAGACTGTTTTTGTGCCACAACATAACTAGACCTTTAAAACAAGGCTGTGTAGCCCAGTTACCTGATCGGATGTTGAAACGGTATGTAGTTTGCTGACATGTGAAGCGCAAACATAAACTGCTTTTGGGAATCGGTTTTACAGCTGCCAAATAAATGCAGTGGAATAAAATGTACAATATTTTCCACTGAAAATCTCAGTCAAATTTTCCTTCAACTTAAATACAGTTTTGAAGTGCTCAGTTACTTTTGACCTCCTGTAACAGTGTGTTGTTATTTTATGTAAGAATATCAAACTGTGTCCAAATGTTTACTCTTTTAGGTGTTCTTCAAAATAATCTGAATTCGGTCGAAGCTTGCTGTAACCTCACTGTGTTTTCTTGCAGAAAATACCTGAATGACATATTTTTTCTGGATTTCCTTCTGCACCTCGGCCCACTGGCTGATTCCAAAGGGTTAACAGTGAGCCGAGTACTCTGCTGGGGAAGCGCTAATCAGCTCGGAAACATTTGCTGCCCTTCTGGCAAGGTCAAAGAGGTCACGGTCCCTGGGCTGGATGTCCACTCCATCCCTCGCTCCTCCCCCTCCTGGTGTAAAGCCCAGCCCCCCCTTGGGGCCTATAGGCCCTGCAGGCACAATCACCGCACCAACTATAGGCTCACAGAAGCTGGCTTTAATCTATATGGAGCCCTGGGATGGACTGCGGCTGTCTGTCCATCAGTCTGTCAGTGTGTCTTGCCTTGACCGTACCCAGGCGGCCCTGGACCTAAGCTATCGACTTAGAAGGCTGAACCCAGATTTCTGATTGGTCCGCAGAGGCGTCCGGCGGGCCCCTCCTGCTGTTTGGCCAGCTGATTGATCTGTTAACACTGGCCGCTGGACGTGTGTCCCTGAATTTAATTTCAGAATTCATTTCTGGGAGACGTGTGTGTACAGAAATGATGTAGAGTCCCAGGATCCGAGTGAAGGATCGAGAGTGGACGCGAAATAAAAATTGCAATTTAGATTCCTCTCCCCACACCGTCGCCAGATGTTTGGATCACGCTAGATAGGAACACTGGTCCGTCTTTGAAACATTTTCTTATGTTGTTTTCATCAATTTCTAATTCCATTGTGATTAAAAGTGGCCCATATTATATATATTACGGTATTTGTGCCTTCAAGTGTCTAATCTCCAAACATTACACTCCTGTAGGCGTCAAACCGGTCAATCTTTCAGTGTGTATTTTTCCATGTCTGTTCCTTTTTATTTTCCATTCGGTTGGATACATTTTGCCTTTTGGCTGCTATTTATCGGTTTCATTTCCGTGATATAGAGAGTATTTCTTATTTTTTAATGTCTATAGCACAAATGCCAGTTATCTAAAAGACACGACTACACCTGCAGAGGTGCCTTTACCCTCATTGCATTTCATTACTTATCGATACCCAGAGAACCTCCTCGTGCTGTCAAAATAATAAAAAAAGTGTTGAAAAATTCCACTGGAGTCAGGCAGTGAAGGTTAGGTAACCCAGATTCATTTCACAGCTCATAAAGTGCGTCGATGCACTGGTGTGTGGGTATTGTCCACCATGGATTTCCCAGTCCATTCTGCCTCACGCTCCTCTGTTATCAGAAATGCCCATAAAAAAAAAAACACAGAGACGAGGAAATAAATGTTGTGGGCAAGACAATGCCCGCGTTAGGAAGTGAGGACTGATTTGATGGAGTCTCTCTTTCTCTGCCCCCTCTGGCCTGCTGCAGACACACAGAGGTGGGGGCTGCTTGGATATGCATCACAAAGGCTTCCTGCAGTATTGATCCGCAGTGGGTTAAGGCAGTCTATCAGCAAATGTCCCTCTCTCTGGGAAAAACAATAGGAGATTAAAAACACACAGCTTGCCGGGCGGGAGGCTGCTGATGGGCCCTTATCTGGGCCCAAAGGTCACTGTGTACAGATATAATCCACTTTCACTTAACAGCTTCATTTAAGGCAGCTCACATGCAAATGGTGGCATTTCTAAGTCTATTCAAAGATTGATGTTTGTTTTTTAAGAGGTAGGCGAGGTTGAATTGTCTTTCCCAAAGGCAGAGCAGAAGGTTGTTTTTTTTTTTACTGGCAGGAAGCTGAAACTGTTAAATCTTTCAACTGTAGAAGACGACTGTATTTCCCTTTTACAAACCAAGAAACAAGCACAGGTGTCTGACAGCACCTTAATGCTGACGGAAGCAGCTGCCGAGCTTTACGACTCTGCAGCTTTCAGAGCCGCATCTTTTTCAATTATCAATCAATTCACTTCAGTCCAGACCAGCAGGCCATATTACAAAAAAAGGAAAACATTTCAATAATCTAAAACACACACATACATATGAGACATTCACATTACAACAAAAATATTGCATGTGAAAACTCATTATTAACTATTTCAAAATGCATAAATAGGCCCCTGCAGCAATGTGGCACTTATCGTGAACATTTTTTCAGTTTCCTACATTTGCCTGCTTAAACAATGACTCATAAAATCTTGAAAAACAACACAGCTGCCTCATGCATGTCTGTAGTGTTTGCACATACTGCTCTCTTATTGGGAGCATACAAGACCCTAACAGATATACATTCACTCAGGAAATTTCTTTTCTTTCTTCCACCATTTAAGTGATAACCCTGATAATTTGACCTCACTGCTTTTCTAATTTGCTTTTGTTCAATATTTACCATTGTTTTTTAACATAAGCAAGTCCACATTTAGACAGCAATGCAGCACAAAAAGAAACAACTAAGTCATCTGCATGCATTTATGATTAAAAATGGTGCTGATAAAGCAGCAAGTTTCTTCAAGCATTAATTATAAAACTCAAATGTAATGAAATACATATTTTAATAACTTTGACACCAGATGACACTAAGTACTTTTTTGTATTTTATTCAACTATGAAATCTTATTTTGTGGGTTAAACTCAGAAAGGCAACAGTAAACAATTTCAGCTTATACAAACTTATTCACCACCACAGTATTTATTGGTGTTTTCATTTAAAGTATGTAAATGTCAACTCAATATTTGCAAGGCTTTTAAATGAACTGAGGAGCGCACACAGTCATTTCACAACCCCCCAAATTAATGCTTTAGGAAGTGGAATTTTCTTTAAAAAAAACAGACACGTAACTCGTTATCAAATGAAGATTTAAAAAACATCAACGGAAATCAATACAGGGAGGGACGTGAGGTCAGAAGCGTTCTTTGGGTTCGCTGAATTTGCGTTTCTTCTTCAGCTCGGAGGTGGATGGCGTTTCCTGGCTGTTGGGTATCTCAAACTGAGAGACCTGAAAGCAGCAGAAGAACTGCAGTTAAAAAAACCACAGAACCATATGTGCCTACTTACAGAAAACATCCCACTCTGAAACCAGAGTCATCAGTGCTGACTCATCTGTGGAACCAACAGGGTTCATTCCATTTTTATGTAAAAGCACAGCTGAATCAGAACGATGAACTCTTTTTTTGCCAGCAAATAAATAAGGACTATGAGGACGAGTTTCTCACCATTTTGTCCTTCATAGCTGTGGTCTTCTTATTGTTTACAGACAGGGTCTCCTGCACACACAAAAACACACATATGCACACACATATACGCACACAAACATACAGAGCTATGCTCGGTCTAAGAAATATTAAGTCTGCTAATCAGTGAATAAATAAAGAAAAGGGAGTCGATCACAGTGAATGAAAGTCAGTGACAGACAGTGGAAAAACAGAGTAAGTGGCTTTTTAAATTGGATGACTGACTGACCGTAGTGGACTTGATGATCCGTCCACTCCTGGTCCTCTTCAGGCCCACCTCCATGTCAGAGGTCCTCATCACCAGAGTGTCCATCTGACGGTGAACAGATGGTTGTATCACCACCGAGCGTTAAGTGCACTCAAAGTGGCCCTTTGCTTTGTGTTTACACACAGTCATTCTGCTTCCTCAGCAGACTGCTGAGAATCCTCCATGTTTTCTTTGAATTCTCAAGTTTAAAACAGCACATGACACTTTGTGCTGAAAGATATTTGTCTACACATCAACACCTAAACTGGCTATGAAAAGTTAAACACAATACATTTTTTAACAATTTGAGTTTCTCTGAGCTCCAACAAAACATGTCAGACAAAAACACTACAAGCATTGTTTTTCTTTTCATCAAAACATTTACTTGTTCATTTCATGGACAAGAGAAGGATTGGTGTATTTAATGCATGAATCTTGCTTTCTGCGGAAGAAGCTTGGAATATTGTGTGTATTAAATGTGCTCACAATGTGCAGAAATCACAATAGTTATGTCATAATTACCTCTGTGGCTTCCTCACAACTCTTAATCTTCTCATGACAGCTCATCTGCACGTCTGAGTAGAAAAAGATGGTACTAAAGTTTCATGTTTCTGGTGATGTTATCATGTTCACAAAGTAACTGAAATGAGATGATCTACCTGAGTTGACCAAGTCTGTGTTCTCGCTGTCAGGCTTCTCCCTGTCTTCAATCACATGACTCTAAAGATGTAAACAAGTTATCCGAACACTCTGGTCACAAAATGTCAAT
>JAPZDZ010000025.1:2247837-2260307 GCA_029783805.1 Acanthurus tennentii
AATTCTCAGAATTTAACTGTAAGCATAAATTTTGCATTAGGACAACTACTTAATTGCTTTCTGGTAATCGTTTAAAATAAGTAGATTTGCCAGAGAAGACTTTATATGATGGTTAGAGTTCATTCTTCACTGACTTGTTTTAGCTTTAACAGATCTGTGTTTTATGGTCCTGTGTACAAAATCCCTCTGCAAGTGGTTTCCTGAATAAGGCTTTAGTTTTTATAAATGCAAGTGTCTAGCAATTATCTGGACATCTTTTTTAGATCTGTGTTCGCACTGAGCCTTTGGTTTCATCTTTAGTTTTCTCCTCTCTGGCATGATGATGATATAAGAGACTGTAATAGAGGAACATTCATGCTGTGACTCATAATTACCATAAAGTATCCTTAGTTTCCAACAGTTATTGCCATAGTCTCTTGCCCTATTCACAGCAGAGGTTTTTTAAAGCAATGTATTTTTAAAAAGTGTAGTGGCCTTATTTACAGCAGTACTTTTAACTGCCGTAATTGAGGTGTTTTTATGGGGGCGGAAGCATTTTTTGAATTTGAGGAAGACCATAAACAAGTGCCTGTCACCCAAGCATCTGTTCGAGTTGAACTTTAACTTTCCTGAAACAGTATCAGCTGACCTTTGAAGCGGCCCTGTATTCTGCAAAGGATGGGTGTTTATGTTCATTTGTTCATGTCTCTACAGGACTCCCAGGAGAAGAATGCGAACCCAGTAAAAGCAGAGGAGGCCAAGCTGAAGGCCAAGTATCCTGGCCTGGGCCAGAAGCCCGGTGGCTCAGACTTTCTGATGAAGAGACTAAACAGAGGAGTAAGTGACCCTGATCCAGAGCATGGTTGCAGATGGGAACACTGAGGAGACATGTTTCTGTCAACAACTCCCACATCTTTACCTTAGATAATCATACATAATGCATTGACAGAATTTAAAGAAAAGCTAAAAAGTATTTCAGCAATCTGGACCAGCAGGCTTTTGTCCTGTGATGAGAATGTGTAATGTGACGCATTGCTGTCACTAAAGTATCACACTAAAACCTTAAGTATTATTGGAGACACATCTATTTGCCACCTTTTTCTGTAAATATTTAGAATTCTTTTCTTACTATTGCAGATAACTGACCTCATTGAGGCATCATAGTCAGATATTTCCAGCACGCATCAATGCTGTTTTATCATACAAAATGTTTACTTTACTGATAAATGTTATGTGCCTCTCAAAACCACAGAGCCAGGGCTTCAGTCTTGAGTTGCCATTTTGTAGTCCATTTATCATCCCACGGGGCTAAATCTACTGAAGCAGAGTAAAAAAACTAATTTCTCCACTGACTGAACCACAGTGGACCAGCACCAAGCAAAGCAGCCACATTAATAGCATTTGAAATACAAAAGTGTGTGTGATAGAGAGCGGAAAACACAAAGGCATCATATTCTCTCCTCTCTCACTTTTCATCCAGGATAACAGTTGCTCTCTCCACCTACATGTAATTTATATGTTCAGAGAATCATCTCTGGAGATTGTTAAAAGTCAATCTGGGAAATCACTGACTAGAAGTAGGAGTAGCTGAGGCCAGCGAAAAGGAATGTCGAAAAGTGTATTGCAGTGCCAAATCACGAGATAACTCCAAACAAGAACATCAACAGAGACTGATGATATCACAACATTAGAATTCAAAGAAAATCTGAGTGTGAAGTTTTCCTTTTATTTACATTTGATTAAAAAGTAAACTGACCATGCCCATTCATCTCTTGTTGTTAAAAGAAGAGATAACATTGTTTACAATACTCTCAATGTTGTAGTCATTTATGTCTGCACTGGCTGCAAAAAGATTTGTCCTTGATAAGCTTCCAATTTAAGATTTGGGAGAACAAAATCTGCATCCAAGGAATTTCATACATTTCACTAAAATTAAATAGAAACATAATATGACTAAATATTTGCTGCAATCAAATCTACAATAAGCACATGGGCAGGTACCTGTAAAAGAAATGGGCAAACATAAAAAAGCTATGCATAACTGTTTGTTTACATTACTGTAAAAAGCTGCTGTATAAAGCTGCCATTCAATATGTGTGTTTTTACTGACTGGCTAGTGCGTTCTTCATGTGTCAGGGTATAAAAAGCCTAATGATAAAAAATATATTTTTATAGCAATGTAAAGGTATCTTATTGTCTGTATTTTGTAAGGGAGCAGAATGAAAAGTGTTCAGTTTGAAGAAACCCCTGGCAACAGACCCAACAAACCTCAGCCAACAAGCGTGATACCCACAGCGGGCCAAACTGGTGCTTCCAGAGCTTAGAGTTTGTTGTGGCCAAACTACAGAATGTGTATTTTGTCCTTCCTCTTTTATACTGCGTTTGCATTAGGAAAGGTCCTCCACAAGTCCAGTAATAAACTGGAGGCACAATTGCAGTGAATAACTTTTTAGGTGTACAAACAGGCATCTGAGTATTGTTAAAAGACTTACATATGTCAGCCTCATGTTGTCTTTGATGAAAAGCACACTTTGTTCTTTTTGTTTAACTCAATGAGTAAGTGGCTTTGAGCACCTTTTTATCCCCTCACTCACACAGCAAAAGTACTTCGACTCGGGCGACTACAACATGGCCAAGGCCAAGATGAAGAACAAACATCTTCCGGTGGCAGGACCCGACAAGAACCTGGTGACTGGCGATCACATTCCCACGCCGCAGGATCTGCCCCAGCGGAAGTCCTCCTTGGTGACAAGCAAGCTAGCTGGCTAGCCTTCACCATCCTAGAAGCACCCTCACCCCCCTGGGGCTCCCGGCCAATGTCCCTCCTCCTTTGCACCTATGTCCCCAATATGTCCACCCCGTTCCTTCTACTCCCTTTTCATCCCCAGGCACCACTGGCTTTAACATGTCAGGCAGAGTTGTCTAAGTTAAAACTCCATTTGCTTGTATGTGGGTGGGGCTGGGTTGGTTGGAGGTGTTGGCAGCCAATGAGGTCAAAGCCTTCTCTGCCTTTCCACCACGCACAGCTCCGCCCCCTCTGTGCACTCTGCTCTACCGCCTCCCTTATGTCTTGGTTTTCGGTGTTCCAAGATGCATCACAGTAGGTGTGTGTCATCGGGCAGGGGTTGGATGGGGTGAGTTAATGCACTTTGTAGTCTGTATAGTATGCTTTGTTCTTTTTTGCATCCAAAATGACACCAAAATAATGTGTGTAAGGGAGTTAAGAACCATGATTGCAGCGCATTATTTGATTTTAATGTTCCCTATCTATGCTGGTGGCTGACTTTGGCAGGAGGAGTTGGAAGATATATGTTTAACGCTTGCATATCAGATCTGTGAGGGGCAGCTGCCCAGCTAAATAGTTCTTTGGTGTTCACTGACACCATTTTGGGAAATGGGGAAGGTGAATGCAGGTTTCTTTTCATCTCATCGTTCGGTCACTTTTCCTAGAACAAAGCCGAGGTCATTTGCTGCAGCTCAGCAAAAGGGATTTGAAATGCTACTTTTTTTTTCTCCATTTGCTCATGTTGCTTTAATTCTTGACTCTCTTCGCTCCTGTTCTCTCTTAATATGCTGCATGATTGTAACATGTATCAAAAAAAGAAATTTAACATGTTTTCTAACGGGAGTGGGGAATACGCTTAGTGATTGGAAGTATCAAAACAAATACACGAAGCTCTGAAATGTCCACAGTCATACTTCCTTCCCTCCTTTCCTGTCTGCTGTCCTGACAATCCATGTACACACGCTCCAGTTAGAGGCCCAGGGCAAGAGCCAGCTGAGTATATCCTTGTATAGTTTTTAATGGCTGAGAAGCCTGGCAATTTCTGAGTTCAGTCTTAGTTTGTTTGCGGCTGAGTTGCATCGAGACGTGTGTTTACTATGAGCTTAAAAGATTTGTAGGGGGATTGAAGCACCCTGCATAGAGAAATATGCTTCTGTAAATAATACTCAGACAAGCATGTAATTTGTGATAGGCTCGGCGCTTTGAGGACCAGACCAACTAACATGCCTGAGAGAAATGCTAAAGCTAAATTGACTCGGATTACATCCTTGGATTTCTGGCTTGGAAATTCTGGGTTTTACCAACTGAGACAAAACTCACACTGCAGCTATCAGGCTCAGAGACAGCGGGTACGCTTGTCTTTGCAGTGTGGCTGTAACCATCTAATCATCTGGCTCACATTGTGGTGTGATGAGGCAGGCTCCAACCAAAGCTGGTCTGGCTCACATTGCGTTTTGATCTCATGGAGGAACTAAGAGGGATCTGACCACCATCCAGACTCAGCTTTCTCTCATGATGTCATCTTTTAAACACCAATCCAGACACTGCTGATAGTTAGCGTTACAGTGTCTCACATTGACACATGTATTTTTAGGCGACTGCTATATCTGCACACAAAAGTCCCTTAGAAAAGACAAAGGTAACCACACTCATAGCTCTCATAGATGTGTCCCAAAATGGCACATGTACAATAAAAATTCTTTTCAAACATTTGGGACTGCCCAGCAGAATATTCTTATTCTGTATGCCCATTAAAAGAACATTTTTGTTAGAGCTTGTTTTTTCAATATTCAACGCTTATATATACCACTGTCAGACACAGTGGTTCTCTTGACATCTTGCCCTCTTTGGCATTTCACAATGTAAACACTAACTTTAGTAAAAGAAGACTACTACTTCCCTAAAACCTTGGCAAGAGTATAGACCTACTTCTGCTACCAGCGCCCCCAGCTCCCAAACTGACACACTACACAAACCGATCTCTGATCTCAGGGGTGTCAGAGGTTAAACAGCAGGCAACCTGATAACCACAGGTGTCTCCAAGATCGTCATTGCAGGCTTAAAGAGGGACACTGTGTGCCTGCGGGATACACTCACTCCAACACTTGGCAAAGTGGGGAGAGATTTTATAACACATGGGGAGGGAGCAAAATGTGAGCCTGTGCTCCACGCTCTAGTCCCACCTGTTAATGTGGTTCGAGCTTTGAAAGAGGGGAAAGGTGTGATAAACAAATCTGCCGGCGCTCACTGAGAATCAGCCTCCTTTGTATAATAAAGCTTCAGGGAACCTTCACAAACGCACACTCCACCATGTAGACTAGGTGTTAGGGTGCATGCACCATCACATTCTCAACCTCACTTGTTTTTCATTGAAACTATAAAATGTGTCAAATTTGCAGTGGGTCGAAAGAGATCTGATCTGTGTGTATGTGCTTGTTATGGTGACGTATGAATGCACTGCAATTCTCTGTTCCAGCCATTGTAAATAGACTTCAACAGGAAGGGATTTTTGTGTTGTTTCCCACCTGCTTTTCACTCTTTCATAGCCTGAGCTATTTTCTGATTCAGTGGTTCCTCTCTCCTTTCAGTTCAACACTACTTCTGCTCCGTCTCAGTGAATTGCAGAGGCTATGTGAATCTGTATCATATGAAAATATGTGTAAATGCTGCTGATTCAATCAAAGACAAATCTAAGAGATGATCACCCTGTAAAGAACACCTGTCCTCTTGATTCTACCAGTCTGACTCTCTTCTACCCAAGTATCTGTTTCAGATTCCTATAGCTCCTGTGGCAATGCCCATTCAGTTGAGACTGTGGTAATTCTATATAACTGTGCATTGTTGAATTTGCTCCAACCTTTGGTTGGTCAGAGCATCAAAGAGAAGTCTGGAACGCTTGATGTCACTTTGAATGACATGAACTGACCAAGAGCACCTTATTTTGTTTAAAAGCCTACAGTTTCCTGCTTTAAAAAGTGAAAGATTGTTAAAAAGAAATGGGTGAATAAGCTACTCCATGCTCTATGAAACATCAGTGAAAAGGAGTTCTTGAATGCTACTTCATGTTTGGCTTTGCACGGAGCAGTCCAACAAGTGAAAATAGCAGGGTATGTTTCACGCCCAACACACAGGGTGTCTCTCGTTCAGTTATGATAAATACGTGCCAGAATGTATAAAGAAATGACAGGCTGTGTGTTCTGAAGAACTTTTGTGCTGCTTTTACCTTATCTGTTTTCTTGTTTTGCAAGTAAATGTTTGTTTCCTTGTGTTCTCTTATTGTATAATTAGTATTTTTCATCCTGGCCCAAGAAAACTGCAGGGAAATCAGAGGCACCCTTGCTTCCAAAAAATAAGGGTTTACATGAAAAATAGGATGACTGGAGAACACAGGAATGATGTTAAGACTTCAGAAAGTAATGGAGTACCTGGAATTCAGTGTGTGGGAGTAGGTGAGAGGATTTTTGTCAGTATTTGAAATAAACTTTTACATTAATAAGATTTGCTTGTTTTTTTTTATTGATGTCTTCTCTTTTATCTAGTTACTTGTACCATTAATGTACAAGTATTGTTGTATTGCAGTACAACCTATGCCTGACCACTAGGGGGAAGCACAATCCTTGATTTCTACCTCTCCGTGAGGACAGAAAGTTCTAAGTATATCTAGCACTAAACAAACAAACAAGCAAATATATAAATAAATGTATGTCCTTGTTTAGCAAGGAACTAGAGGTTAAAACATCCCATACTGGGATGAGAATAACTACCCTTCTTTAATTTGAGGAACTTTGTCAGTATACCCCTGTGTGATAACACAAAGGTTATGTGTGCCTAAGTGCATGACAGAGTGGCTATTAAATACTGATATATCCCCTTTATAAGATTTATAGCTGTAAATAAATTTTATGCCCATGCAGTATACAGTCACAGTCATTTTTTCCCCTTTTCTAAACTATGATCAGTGTTAATCAAATTCAAAATTTACATGTATAAACACCAAAACTATCTAACTTAAAACTTAGGTTAATAGTACCAATATACGTTTGCCTCCATAACTGCGGTATAGCACTCCTACACAAAAAATAGCATGGTTTAAAATGGAGAAATATATTAGTTTAAACTGTACTTAAAAGATAAATGTATAGATTGGACTTAATAAATGGTTGTGTGGTCGTTGTTGCTGCTAAGGATGATGCCTTTACTACGATTAATAATATTTGAGTCGATATTATGTATAATGATTAATGTGTAGTTTTTCTGATGATGCCATTTTAGGGTACTCATTTAAGTCTTTGGTGGTTTTGGAAAAATACAGAAATACCTGCCTTTCCGCTGACCCTCAGACTTCACGCTAGAAAAGGGAAGGAAGTGGCTACGTGCCAATGACGCACGGCGTAAATGACGTCAGTGACGTCAATGCACGCCTTTCTTATAGCTGTTAGGAGTTCCGCACTTCCGCTCATTGCTGCCCTGCTATGGAGACTGTATGATCGACAGGGATAGTCTAGCTTATATTTTTTGATTCGCATCGGCTAGCAGCAATCACTTATTACCTTAATCTTTTTCGGTAACCACTAAGAGTAACTTTCAAGCTAAAAATCCAAATGACTACAATGCCTTTGGACATGATGAATTCGTTGTTGGATGGATCGGTGTACCCAGGAAATTCCTCTCCGCAGATCGACATCGGCTCTTCGTCAGAAACTCACAACGGGAATTGTCTGTCCACTGATCCCCTAAAAAGGCCATCGTTCCTGGGAATGAACGGGTTTGCTACTAAAAACCAGCGGGAAGACAGCGAAGAAATGGAAGATGGCTCGTTGCCGTGTACGCCGGAGCTGCACTCGGACAGCGAGAACGACGTCTCCAGTTGCCCGTCGGGGGACGAAGTGTTGGAGAATGACACGCGGCAACTCATCGGCCGTTTCTTAAGAGACTTTACCGGACTTTCTAAATCTCGGTGGAATGAAAGCAAAGCACTATCGACGATGAAAAGAGTCGTGGACGGTGTGTTGGAAAAGCACAGATACGCATACAACGGTAGGTAGAAGCGCCTGTGTGGATTTTTTTTTACACAAAGACAGCTGCTCATGGTTTCGCTTGCTTTAAGCTACAGGCCTCAGACGACGACACCGTGTCTGGAGGTTCTCTTTTCGCCAGTAGGGGCCATTTTTCCCCCCTTACGAAACATACATGAAGCTGTTCACAGGTTAAAATTTAGGTCATCATACATTCACCTGTGACTAGTTATATTTTAACTTAGTTGTAGGTGATTTTATAGCCTCTTGGCAACATTGCTTTTAACTGTGAAGGACAACGTAGATTTATGAGCCTAATTTTTTTTTTTTTTTGGTTTTCAGGTATGGTCAACAAATTGTCTCTGGATGACAGAACGGACAATGACGGTTTTGTCAGTGCTGTAGCCAAGAGCCTCTTTTCAGACGGAACCACCAACTGGGGTCGCATTGCCAGCCTGGTTGCCTTTGGGGCAGTTGTGGCTCAGTACCTGAAGGAGAATGGCAGGGGGAACTGTGTTGAGCTGGTGGGACAGGAAATTTCCACATATCTGCTCACTGACCAGCGGGACTGGCTTGTCAAAAACAACTCCTGGGTAAGTTATGACTAATAACTGAATGACTGGATGAATCAAAAAACTTGGCTGGTTGCATAACTGCTCTCATTGTGCAACTGAGCCTACGTGTCCATTGTACATACGCCTTTGCCCCTGTGCTTCGCCCTCTGATCTCTATCTAATTTATTTTAATCCTTTGTTTCCAGGATGGTTTTGTCGATTTTTTTCGAGTAGCAGACCCAGAGTCCTCAGTAAGGAACACACTCATGGCCTTTGCTGGATTCGCTGGAATCGGGGCCACACTTGCCCTGTTGATAAGGTGAATTCATTGGACACCCAGAGACTTTTTTTTATCCAAGCAGCCTCTCAGACTTCAGAGGAAAACTTGAAGCTTATCTGCTCAATTGAGGATGACTGCAGTGATGTTGTTCCTCTGTCTCCTGGTCTCCCATCCACCTTCATCCACAAAATAAGTAAAATTCTTGTTGTTGAGAAGCAATGGACATTCTATCAACAGCAGTCAACTCTCACACAATTAGGTTATAATTTAAGTAACAAAGAATTTTATTTTTCTAATAAATGTAAATGTATGTCTATGCAAATTAAAGTGGTTCTTGGGAAGTCAGCAGAACTGATTTAGTTTGATTATTGTTATGTTTGTGTAAAATTATATATAATTTCACTGGTGGCAATGGTGTGTAAAAGCAGAACCCAGGTGAAAGCAGGGAGGAAAAACTCTACTTTTCCTTGTCATGCAGTCATGAAGCCCATTTCCATAAAACCCATTCATAGCCCTTGGATCATTCTGTATGGAGAACTTGTGTCTGGTCTTTGGAGAGACTATGTGACCTGTATGTAGGAGGAGGGGTGGATTTGCATGAGTGTAGCTCTACTTCCTTGTATGAAAATGCTGGATCTGCACTAAAATTCAAGAGCAACCACATGCTGAACTCTTTGCTGTGCTACAGCCTGGAAAGTTTTGAGTCTGTTGGAGGAAATGACAAGGACTGATTTTGTGCAGACTGTTTTGACTGACTGCACCAAAAAAAAAAGCTGACCATCATGGGGGGGATTCACGTTGGTCCTTAGAGAGGGATACAGACAATAATCAATGATGTAAACTTTTGTAAATAAAGAAGAAATATAATTCAACCGGTTTGACCTTTTCAACTGGTCTCTCTGTTAAGGGAACTGTGCAAAAGCAGAAGGCAGTGGTTTCATCTGCACTCTGCTGTGCTAGTTTAAACTGTCTCGCTCTAAACTAAAATGGTTCACGCCTCTGCACTTGTTAACCTTCTGAGGTCTATTCACATCACAACCCCAAGACAGCGATGGTTGTTGTTTCCTAGAAATATGATGGGGCTTTGGCGCCTCCTCCACACTGTGCATCAGCTGCATCCGCAGTTTAGCGAGTTTCAGTGGTGTGTTATTTGCAAAGAGCTGGTGCATAGCAGCTGAATGCACCGAAAACAGCTAGATTGTGAAACTGGGGTAAAAAACAGTTCACAACATCCTCTGCGTTGCATAACAGTGTCTACTTCCTGCATTGGAAGGCCATATAGCTGCATAGGAACTGGTGACTTAATCAAATGTGGTGTATTTTGTTTAAATCATGATAAGTATGTCATCCTGGAACACAAAGGATATTTGGTTGGGTACATTTTTGAGTAGGGTTCTCATTTTTTATTCTCCAAACATCTCTGATTTGGTTGTAGTCAGAATTTTCTGGAGTACAAGAATACTTTGGCATTTTTTTCATCCAAAATCTGACATCTAATGCAGTAAATCCAGCTTCAAACAGGGGAATCCTTGCTGGTGCTGTGTGGCTTCGCCCTTGTTTGTTCAGATCCTCACGTTGTCTCAGGTTACAGGACAAACACAACACTCATCAGGTCTTGGGAGGAAATGGGATAGAGCCTCTCCATGGTGATGATCCACAACAGACCTCCCCATGTCCTCTCCTACAGCTAATGATGTTAGCCACCACCCTGGTTACCCATGCACAGTTCATTGTGAAGAACAGGCTGCTGCACAATGGGGAATTTAGGCTGAGGCAACTTCATAGAGCTGCTTGCACCATACACAAGGGCTTTTGGGGCGCAGAAAACAGACCGTGCTGCAGTGTCTTGGGGCTGAATATGCAAAGCACACTTAGTCTTTGAACCACCTTCATGGTGGTGACTGGCTTGTTGCAGCAGTGCATTAATTAGGCGCCTGTGAATGCATTATTTTATATTCTACCAGTAGTTTTAAGGCGTAATGTTTTTACTTCATACCATTTTATATTCATGTTCATATTAGCTTGTATAGAAATAACAGGTTTGGCGTGTCAAGATGTACAAATAACAACACCTTAATTTAACATGCAGTTCAATTATTCTTAGTTGTGTCAAAGTCAATTCATGAAATATATGTAATCAAACATGTAATGTTTTAAAAGTGTATATAACTTGTCATAAATCCTTCTTCCATCTCATAAAACCATCTTTACTTCTTAGGCTCAAGTAATGCAAGTCAAACTGAAAAAGAAACTGTTGTGGTCAACAAGGATGTTAACGCAAGAGGTTTTAGAGACATTCTCATCATGGTTATCTGTCACTGCGGTTTGCTGGTCAGTTCAAGAAACATAATGAGGAAGCTGGCAGAAACAATGGTCCTTTTAAGAAAACAACAGAGCTTGCATAAGTCTTTTGCACATTTTCTTTTCATTTTCTAGCTTTTAAGGATCAAATTGTGCATTAATGTTGAACAACTTAAAACTCAGATGTAGTTGTGCAGCTTCTGCACTGTCACAGTCAGGAAGTTATAAACTTGAAAGCTTGAGGAAGCCATTTAACAGGTAAAGCATTCCTATCATGGGATAGTCTTAAGGAGCGGCTCTCCAACCATTGTGATCACACATTCCTAACAGTCAGTCGAAGTATCAATCACTTCATCTAAGATCAATGCTCAAACCCAGAAGTAACAAAGGATGATTCAGGACTAAACTATACTTAGCTGTACCCTGACTACCACTAAGAGTTTCCTAAGTTAAGCAATCAAAACTTTAATTCCTTTGAAATGCTCCAGCAAGGAAGTTTGAGTAACTCTAAAGAAAAGTCTAAAAAAGTTTATATTCAGAATTTTATAAATCAGGCTTCATTGCTCAAAACGTTTTTTCCTCATGCAGAAACTTCTCACTTCAACCAGCCTGCTGCAGTTTTACATGGAGTTTGTAATTTGAGCTTTGAGGACGGCCTCGCACACGCCGGTCATTGGTTGTAAGCCTCTCCACTTCCCCGTAGCAACAGCCCGCCCCCTATTTTTAAAAAAAGCAGCAGTTTCTGGGAAGTCAGCTGACGCACAAGTTTATCTGACAGCAGTACTCTGCAGAGTTACTTGTTAAACGCTGCAAATACTCAGAATTGTGACACTGAGATGCAAAGATAGGCCATGTCTTCACAGTTTGTTTGACACTGTGTATTCAAACTCAATTTGTTCAATTAAAAAGTTGCTCGGCCCTGCATGCATGTCTGCACGTCTCTCAGACCACAAAGAAAAAAAAAACAGAACAAGTACTTAAAAAGTTTCTAAAGCTGCTTTACTGAATTACAGACCTGCTCCCTCTGTGAGCTTCAGAGAGAGTCTTTAATTAAGTCTTGGCCTTCAGCCATCGCTCTGCTCCTTGAGTATACAGAACATGTTTATATACATGTACATGTGCAGAGAAGCCTCAGGATGTCTGTCAGCTCTTTCCTCCATCAGCAAACGTGACTTTTTAGCAAAACATGGTTAAATGTGTCTCAAAGCATTCCTGTATAAAAAGCATGTAAATCCTGTTTTTTTGTTCAATATTTTCCCTTCTTTTTGGTGCCAAGTTCTCATTCTTGTGGTGCTTCTGCACTGCATTTTTCTGGGATCCCACAGCCGGGTGTCATGCCAAAGTGTGCGTCTATAACAAAGAAAGTTTAGCAGGTCGTCTGCATGTCAAAAGGTCTTTTTTTGCACCCAGTGGCTGTTCCAGCAGTGTGTAAAAGCACTTTGGTGGTCAAAAGCACTACACAATTAATATCCATAGAGTCTGATCCACTAAAGGATGGCATACAGGTGTGTGATAAGTACATGCTTGTATTGAGGTGCAGTATCAGTTGGGTGCAA
>JAPZDZ010000025.1:2331439-2345191 GCA_029783805.1 Acanthurus tennentii
TTAAATAGAAACATACCTCGTAGAAGCTGATAGCTGTCATGGCCCCCATGTGGAGCTTCTTCTTAAAGTCTTGGGCCACTTGCAACTCCTCTGTGCTGAAACGGTTGTTCCTGAACAGCACGCCAATCTTCACTGCAATCTTGACCAGGTCTTTGATCACCTTCTGGGCCTCTGTTTTATTACCCGAATACTCTTTGGAGACACGGTACAGTTCGTCCAAGATTTCACTGGTGGTGTCATCAATAAACATTTGGACAGAGCTTTTGGAGGCCATGCTGCTAAGGATCTTCTTCTGCGCCCTTAAGGCCATGTCCTTTGAGCTGAAGGCATCCATGGTTGCCTGAATTGTTATAAAGAAGGAAAAAGTATTTTGCATTTTAGTTATGTTGTAAAGTTACAATGTGACTTTCCCAAAAAACATTTTTCTACTTGAACAATTTTCAGGCTTGGCCCAGAGAGACATTTTTTTTTGATTGAAACTGCAGTAGTAACTTTTACAAATTAATAGTTTCCAAAAACCTTGAGAAATACTTAAGGACTTAATCCAAAATTCCATCAGTAAAGTGAAAATAATACAGATACCAGATATAGAGGCAGAGCCTAAGAGTGGATTGACTGTTCATTGGGGTGTATGAGAGAGTTATGTTTACACAAAATTGTGATAACTCTTGGATTTTCTGTAGTTAAAAAAGATTCCCTGTCACTTTCCATACTTGACTCCAGATTATGCTTGATAGTGAAGTGCAAAATGCAAGAACTTCTATTCTGCCCAAAATAATGAAGACATTTATTGCAGTCTTGAATAAAGGGGAAGCATATTTTCACACCTGGCTGCTGCTGAGCACAACTTTAGCTTTTTACTGCCAAACATTGAGCAGCCTCAGTGGATTAGTTGGAGGTTAAGTGCCATGTAAAAGGGCCAACTGTTTGTTATTATGGAGGCTGAGGTGGGTGCACATTTTCATTTCTCGTCTCCAGATTCTCCAAATCATTCTGGGGATTTGAAACCTGCAGTAATTACTTTGACTCTCTAACCTTCAGTTTGCCTCTCATTCACATGCTTTCTCAGACATCATTTACTTACATTTCACCGAGGCAAATGTTTAACCATTCGAGCTCAAATATTTGTCCACTTTAAATAAAAGTAAATTGATATTCTCAGAGTGCTACATGAACAGACAATGAAAATACAGTGTCAAATTTGAAACTCTGCTTTCATGTTATGCTAGTTTCAGTGTTTTGTTTTTGTATCTGACACTCATGTTTGATGCCAAGAGGAAAAAAGTACCATGGAAGACGCTCCACTGAGGCTTTTAATTTCTCCTCTGAGACTTTAACCACACCTAACATCCATCACAGAGAAACCCCCAGGGGGGTAATTATCATGCATACAGCATGCTAAGACACAACTACAAAATCCATTGTTTATCTTTGATTGTCGACACTGGTTGAATTAATTTGTTTTTAATTACTTTTAATTTCACCTGATCTGTAAAAACAGGTGGATTTGGAGTGAATCAATGAAAGAAAAAAAAGAATTTATTGAGCTAATGTTCTTATTAGTCCAGTGTACTAAGACTTGGCAAGGAAAACAGTTTAACATCCACACTAATACAATAGCAAAGATTGTAAGGATCAGTATAAGATTGCTCTTACAACAGATAAAGCAAATAGTATGTGTCCTTGTAGAATTCTTAGGCTTGACATATAAATATATAAACCCCAGTCATATCTCCAGTCCCACAGACGCTCATAATAATCCATTGAAGTTCAGTTTAAATACGTAACACTTCTTAAGCTTAATCTTCAGAATCACCAAAGACATACTGTATCTACTGCACACATCAGTGTCACTGAAACTGCTGTGTATCCTCTCCTACTTCCTGTGTTCGATTTGGTCTTATATTCACACTTTTAAAGACTTGTGTGCGAACAGGGCTGCAATAGTTACTGAGCATCTTTCAGTGTAATTTTCCACACAAATCCCCCCTCTGGCCTGTGTGGACAAGTATTTGAGAGGTGCAGGTAGACTGCATATCTGAGGCAGGTCCATGCCTGCTGCTGCTGTTTTCAGATTGCATCCATAGTGAGCCGAGAACAGAAAGTAAGCACCTTAAACATAATGACTGTCTTAAATGTTATCCTAAGGGATGCATTTGGGTAAAACAACAGCTAATCTGTCAGTGAAACGAGTATTTATATATATATATCAGTATATTCTCTGTAAGATGTCAGTTACTGCCTGATGGCTGCTTTAATGTTTGTGCATAGTGACAGCATTATTCAAATGATGATAATCTCGTTGCCTGACTCCAGTCATGCACAGTCAGCACTGTCAGCAAATGACTTCACAGCTCTCTAATAAAGAAAAAAGTGATCCAGTCACTTTAATGATCATATCATGCAAATAGGCAAGGCTCCCTCTGACTCTCCCCATCCCTGGCGTACACCCCGATCCCAGCTGCAACATCAATAATAAGCAAACTCACTTTTATAGGATATCTCACCAGGTCCCGTTTTATATGCACAACCATTCGTTTTGAACAAGTGTCACATTTCTAATAGCTCGCTTTGTTACAAAAGCTTTGGGCTCCCTGTGGGGAATTAAAGAACATTCATTAGATTAATTTCCCTGAACGGTGATAATGGAAGTGGAGCAGCGTGATAGCTATTTCAGATTCATGCTTCAATCTCATTTATTTGCTAAAAAGACTACAGGGATTTGAGGGACATGCACAGTGCAGAGTCATCAGGCAGTATTTCACATAGTGTAATGTAACGCCACAGCTGGAGACTGTTGGCTTCTTGGCCTCTTGTGCATCTACCTTGTTTATTTTTTGCGGTTCTGTCAGAGGTTGAGGCTGTTTGGAATGTGTTGAAATATTTCTGTGTTACAGCAGCTCATTGCCATGAAACCACTTTTCTGTAATGTACGTCGTTCATTCAGTCACTTCGAGAACGTTTTGAATGTTGAGCATCAATTTCCTGGTACAGATGGATTGAAGAGGGGTTTTAAGCATCAGTTTGTCGGTGACATTTACCCAGGGAGTGACTACATCACATGTTCAAGTGTTTGTTTCCCTCCCAAATGCCTAACTGAATTGGCAGGCGTCTGTATACTAAGTGAGACCTAATGCTGTTGAAAGATCAAAATAAAAAAAAAAGAGGAAAAATAGGACAGAGGTGAATCTGTTGCAGTTAGAGATGATTGTGCTTAGTTTCAGAGTCTGTAACTGTAACAGTCAGGTGGAAAGGAGGCTTTAGGCATTAACTTAGGGTTAATGGACAGTCAAAGAGAGAGTGCTGATTGGTGGAGCCATCCAGGCAGGCAGCAGAGGTAAATATTTAGCATTCCTTAGATGACTGCAGCCTCAGTGTTTGTGTTCATGTATGAACCTGCTCACACATGGATTTGAATTTTTTTTCACTTAATCTAGTTTCTGGTAGTTTTTGCTTTGTGGTATTTCTGCAATAAATTAATGCATTTGTTTTTGTGTGTGTGTGTGTATATTTGTGTGTTTGTGTCCTTGCCCTTGCCCAGCATCAATGTGTTTATTTGTGTGCATGCGTGTGCGTGTGTGTGGGAAGTATGACAGTAATTCCTCTCACAGGGCTTAGAGGGGGATTCATGAAGCCCCTTTTGACTCACCAGATCAAAATGTATCTCGTACTGTTATTAGAGTGCAGCAGCAGGGCCTCGTTACAATGAGCTCAACAGATGAATGTCCTCACTGACTTTCAGCACCAAGACTTTCAGGGCTTGGTGGACTGAGTTGTACCTGATGAGACTGCGAGGAGCAGTTTATGTCTCTTTTAGCTGCCCGCAGCTTTTGATCAGGCCGAACAATAAGAATGTTCCAAAAAAAACCCACAGAAATGCAACTCAGTCAGATGAAAACAAGGAAGCCATTGTTGAAAGACCATTGCAGAGCTACAAGGGCGGTTGTATTGAATGGCTTCAAACCTTTTATTTTCTTCTCGTTATGAACCAAGGAGGATTTAACAATAACAGTAAAACCGCAGGAGTTGCGTGTCCTTATACAGCAGCTTTCGGTGCACGCTGAGAACTGTGCCAGGCTGAGGTGTCACTTCCGCTGTGTGTTTTGAACGAGGGGCAGGAGGGCTCAAGGTTGAGATGTGTATCTTGTCTTTAACTTTGGCTTCTTTTGTTCATTGTGACTTTTAATCTTATCTTACTTTGTGCTGGATTCTTTGTTATGCAAGTTTATGTTGGTTTCATGTTTGCTTTGCATAGTCCCTTCATCATTTGACAAATCTTTTGTTTAAACAAAAATCGCTCCTTTTAATTTTTTTTTGTAGTGACAGATGAGGAAGCATTTTGAAATTCTGAAAAAAAGCACATATTGCAGTTTCTCTTAAACATTGCACAACTATTCTAAACTGTGGTTGCTTCACTATGCCGCTTAGCTTCAGTGCCTCAAAAGGGAAGCGAAACAGACAGCAGTGGCGAAACGGCGGGGTACCATCAGCCTAGGCCTCACAGGCTCTGTTTGTCCCGCAAAGTGTGTGACATCTTTTATCATGTCTCTGACCTAATGTGCCTCAAATCAAAAGTTGGCCAGTAAAGGAGGGAAAGTCCACTGCCCTGAGAGTTGAGTTGAGCAACTCCCAGCGTGTGAGCTCCACATCTGTGCATGTCACTGTGCTTGTTCCAGCATGACTGTGAGCAAACGCGCATATCTTCCAACTCGTGCTCAAGATGGGGAAGTGGAGCGAAGTCACACAATCTGTTCAATCATCCGTCTGCTTGGACTGTCTCTTCTGGGCGCCAACATTACTCTTTAATTTTCCAAGAACAAAACAGGACGTCATAGCGCTACACTGGGCCCAGAGGATTTTTTTTTTTTTTTTTTTTAACTGACACATGAACATGGCAGAAGTGTGTCTTACCTGTGTGTGTTGTGAGTCCCCCTCCCTCCTTGTCTGTGTCAGATATCAGATTGACAGCACAGGCCAGTTGATTTAATGAGATCCCTTCATCTTCACCAGAAGTAGAGCCAAAACACCAAAAAAAACAGCCCTCCTGCAGCGCTTCTGTCACTACTGCCACACTACCTTAAGATAATGTTGAGTTGCACTTCCTTGAGGAACTAAATTGCTATGACACACCCCTCTGTGTGAGTGTGTCTCACTCTGCCTCTCTCTCTCTCTCACTCTAGTCGCTTTCTGTCTTGTGTTTCCCTCTGAAATTCAAATTCAAACTCTGTAAAACCCCTGTATTTCTCTTTTGCCCTCTCTCATCACACCTTGGCGCTCTCCCTGAATCGGTCTGTCTCTGTCCCCGCTCCTCTCTGTATTGCTGACGCTGTGCTTCTGCTTGTTCTGACAAGTGAAAACCCCAGAAAGAATTTAGCAATAATCCAGTGATGCAGCTGGTTGAAAAGGGAGTGGCTTAACCCCCTTTTTTGTGTTCACCTTCGCTGGAATGCAGCTCTTGTCAGCGTTGCTGTGCACCACGTCCCTCCCTGTGTGTCTCTTGTTTTAAGGTAGAATCAAAACAATGAGTAGTCAGGAGTGTGTCACAGTCCGACACACACGTGCACAGAGTCACAGTTTACTGACTGGACTTTCACGAAACACGCATCTGGTCATTTCCATGTAAGTTTATGGACAAAATACAGTTTCACCATGAGCTTTGGTTCTGCTCTGTGCATCAGTGTCTCTTTTTTGATGGATATATTTTAACTTTGTTGATGCTGTTAAGTCTGACCTTGATGTAGTTATATATTTTTTAAACCGCTTTTAACTTGAAATGACAAAACCGAGCTATAGACTCAGCTAAATGTAACACACTGACATAGAAAAGATGCAGATGAGTGCACTTTGTCCCCGATAATTAATCCTGCTGAAATATACACACCATAAAGCAATCTCCTCAGTTCGGTAAGTTGCACCACAGTCACAGTCTGGGCTAATAAATCTGAGGGAAGAAATTGCTCTTATGAATGAAGCTTTGTTGTAGCTTGTTGCCATAAATCTTATCAGCCTTTTGAAGTCCTTTTTTTAAACAAGTGAAATGTCAATACAGATAAGGGTAATATAGGATGTAATCCATAGCAGCTAATGTTGAATCTGATACTGTTCGTCACAGAGCAATCAGCCTGGGCAGCTACAGCAAACATGTCCGACATGAATTCAACGATTCATTTAGAATCAGGATGTGTCCCCTAATTCTGAAGCTGTTTGTTTATCTGTAGGTTTATCTGAATGGCAACCAGCTGTGCTGAAGAGCTGTTGGCTGAGACTCAGGCCGTTCAGAAAGAATCGTCCAATGAGCTCTCGCAAATGTTAATTGTTGCCAGATGTCGGGGTCAAAGGTGAGGCCGAGGCCCAGCTGGACTTAGAGGAGTGCCTGGACAGGATACCAGCCCACCATTGTGCGGCGTGGACTGAAACACACCTGCCTCCTTGTTTTTGCCTCCCACACAGTCCTTCTGCAAGAAATTAACTCGGGTAAAGTTATGGCGAACTTCTGCAACTGCAAAATGAGGTCTGTCACCGTGGCAACAGACAGGAAGTAGTGCTTAAGCGGTTTCCTGATGGCTTCCTCTTTATCGTGTAATGACATCTCACAAAGGAAACATCAGCAGGGAGTACAGCTGAATATCTGTACATGTGTGTGTGTGCCTGCTTGTATGTGTTTGTGCATATGAGTGAGCGTTGTGTGTGTGAAGTACCACGCATCTGACCTGAGATCAGCTCTGAGCTGTCTCACCATCATACTGTATCCAGCTTACACACTTGCCTCTTTTGGTTTTGAGAGGAACTTTAATTATGTCACTTAACTTTCATTAAAAGATCACATGGACCTTCAGCTTCTAACCCTACACCCACACACACACACACATACAGTTACTTGCATAATGGCAGTGTATTATCACCAGATGACTAAGACAGGAACAGCTGACCTCATAACCACGGTGGTCAGGGAATTGCGTTTGAAAATTTGGAGCTTGAATTGGATGGAGGATTTGGTGAGCTTTGGTGCATTCTGCGCTCATGCTGTCTTTAAATTCACAGTGTTATATGAGAGATGATGAGAGATAATCAAATGCTGGTTTACAGAAGGTCTGAGGTTCAACTTGATCAGTATATTAATGCTAAGAGGGTTCACTTTACCTGATAACAGTGTTATCAGATATAAAACATTTCCATATTTCTTGTGTTTTAAATGTTTGGAACCTAAAGGAACCAAGAAAAACTCACTGACTTGGCTCCAAGTTTCTGATTTATTAACTTGTTTGGATTTATATTAATTGGTCACCCTACCTCCTCCTAGTGGCCTTTAGAGGTGTGACATCATTTAAAGATGATACTGAAAAAGGATCATTCACTAACAATTTTCACTGTCAGTTCTATGGAACTGTGTGGGCTGCAGGGTGACAGACAGTGCAATGCTATTTCTTCAGTTTTGTTTTCTGCAATAGTCCTGAAATGAGTTCCCCGCTTAATAGTCCATGGACAGAAAATACATTTGGATGATTGATTTGTTAAATACACCAATCTAACAAAATGTTAAATGTGAGGAATAGTTGTGTTTTGAATAACTTTAGGTTTGGGATTAAAGTTAAGGACATTGGAGGAAATTACCTATTGCTCTTTGGAATTGCTTTCAAATTTGGAAACTTTTCCTGTGATACTTTATATTACAACTTTGCAAATTCAGGGTAATCTTTCGAGAAGTGTAGTGGAAAAGAACTGTGATAGTAAGTATGGGGCAAAAAGATATACTACTTTACATTTAAATGAAATTCTAATGCAATACCATTGTAGTTATAGTTTTTTAGTTACTGTGCTCCAAAGCCAGTTAGCTGACAACAGAGATGCAAGCACTGCTTAAAGACAGTTAACAGTTTAAGGTATAATTGAAGGTTCACACAAGCCATAAGCTGAAACAGGTGAATTTCGGTTAAAACTGTAACTCGCAGGTCAGTGGTTTTTGAAACCACCAACCACTTTATTCAGTATGAGTGTCATGACCTGTTTAGGGAAAAAAAATTAAAACATGTCAGTTTGAGTGGCTGTACGTACAGTTTTATATAAATACATGCTATCGTACATATGAAACACGTGGTCAGTTACAAGCAGAAGTCTTTCAGACAACCTACTGAATTGCAAGATCGTTCAAACAAAATAAAATACAACCTCTCATGATGTCTACTCTGTGTGAATTCAATGAAGCATCTGTAGATTTAGTTTTTCTGTTTCTTTGGAAGCTTTTGTCTCCGCTTAAAACTATGACCTGACACAAAATGGCTTCATTTTTGAAAACATCCTGTAATTTGTCGTCCTTACGCATTTGAACGTAATTGCTGCAGCAGTAATAGCATTGGCTTTTAAAACTGTAAAATGGTACGGAAAATAGCATAAAGAAAATAGGAAATAAACATGTTGTAATGACTTGTTACCAGCAGTACTGTAGTATAATTTTGTCCCCTGTTTCTCTGTACATGTTGTGCTTGTCTTGAGAACATGGTACTTCCTTTTTTTTTTTTTTAAGCAGTCAACATCAGGAAAGTGTGTTGTGAAACCTGCCGATTCAAGGTGTTGATGAAATTGATCTTCAGAACAGTAAAAGCGAAGTCTCTGATGCACAATGCGAGTGGACGTCAGTGAGAGATGTCTTAAAGTTAAAACCGTAATCTTCAGTTTAAGATCCCATAAAAAACTCCAAATAATTTTACGCAAAATGTCACAAAAGCCTATATCTCACAAACCCCTTGGGACGACATGACATTCAAAATAAATTAAAATGCAGATGGCAAGTAAGCATAAATGTTGAAAACATTGATATGCCTGCTTTGTCCTGCCTCTGATTAAACTTCAATGATATTTCCAGCATCACGCCCTCGTCCCTTGTTGGAGTCATATTGTAATCTCACACTACAGCCATCTGCTCACAGGATGGAGCAGGCGGCGCTGCGCATGGGCAGGTTGGTGGGCAGCTTGGCGTACTGCTGCCTGAGGCTGTTTCTCTTGCTGTTGAGTAAAGGACCCGGGTTGTCCAGCCCGTCAGCAGGTGGCAAAGACTCCAGCATTGCGTTTCCTTGGGGCACCTCCAGCCTGGCACCCTTGTTGTTCTTAGTCTTTTTGGCTTTCTCCCTTTCCTGTGGCTCAGTTGAAATGGCAGGGGGTTCGTTAGCGGCCTCTGGTGGGGGTAGGGTGTCCAGGGGGAGATCGCTGGGACTTGGCTTCCCTTCAGCTTGGTCCTCACTGCTCGTGATATGGAGGTTGGAGGCCATGCGCTTGGCATTGGTGCTTGTGGAACTGATGCATTAACACAACATTAGCGTATGGCAGTGATCCACAAAAGACATAAAAAAGCATTACATTAGGTATCTATAATCTTGTGGACAAAAACAATCCAAATCTTTATATTTTGCAGCAGGTATGATAGTTGTAAAATCACAATTTTCTTAGATCTGAGTTTTATCCTGCTAGAAGCTTTATGCAGGCTTCAAAAATATCCTCAATAAATCATTTGTGTTAGTCCTGCAATCATATTTTCGTCTAAACAAGAAAATATATCTGTCTTGTAGCTGATGCTGTTTCATGGGTTTTTAATAAAAACTTGAAAGCAGTCTCTAAGGCTTGATATCAGACTAAACCAACTATTTTAAGGCTGTTTTTGTTGGTTGTCAGCCTCTCACACTGGTTTTTGCTCTGCTGCAGCAGCCCACGGGTTGCACTGCCCCATTTGAGTGAAAAATTTTGTTTTTTATTGGTCAGCATGAGTCCTTCAAACAAACAAAAGCACCTAAGACAGCCTTCCAGATCGCTTGCTGTCCGATACTGCGGGGGGCAATGAGCACAGCTCTGGCTGAATCAACAGGGGGGCATCCCGAGTCCACTCCGTAAAGAAGAAAAGTGATTCTTTGGTGTTGGCCATTCTTCTTTTGTCTACTCACCCAGTTGAGCTCCTGTCCTCGTCTTTTTGCTCACTGCTGTAGCGCAGCTCTGCCGGGGTCTTAAAAGACAGATCTTTCTTTCCTTTGAGCCAGTAGGTCTTCATGTAGCCTTTACCCTGAAGGATGTTCACAAGAGAAGTGTATGGAATTACGTATATGCTAAAAAGATACCACAATATAGGAAACTGTGATATCTATATATAAAATAGCACAGCGGCTCTTAATTTATCTTTTTTTTCCATTTTAACTTCGTCACAGAGGGTGGTAGTGAGGCACCTTAACACTGGTTGCCACCTGCTATTAAAATGGAAATAATACTTAAAAATTCATTGGATGTAATGAACCCTTCTGTGCAGTTATGGCTACACACTCCTCATCTCTACACTCTACCCCCCTATTTTCAGTGTAGTCCATCTGCCGGAGAGAGACAAACACATAAATGCACTTTATATAAAGTTAGAGATGAGTTTGACTGAAGGTGCTTTTTTGTTGTTTTTGTTTTCAGTGAATATATCAAGAACTTTGTTGTAAACTCTTAAGGTCACAATAATCCTGAAGTGAAAATGTAATATTGAACAGCCCTAGTACGAAATTTCCCTGAATTTGCTCGAAATTATGAGTATTTTCAGCCGTACTCAACGGCAAGCGTCTCAGCAAAGGCAGGTGTTCCCATTTTTCAAATTATACACCTAATTTTGAGAATAAGTGATTTGAAAATTACAGCCATTAAACTGGCAAGACCTGACATATCAAGTGTTAATCATTATGTCCATCTTAATCCATGGATGGCTGATAAGAACTCCAAGATTTGAAAGTCAAAACTGACGAGACAAGCACACGTTAACATGTAAGAGGGGGATTTTAACCACTCACCTTTACAAATATTTTGCCCCTCTCCTCAATTATATAGGGCTCATGTTCCAGGTGGTCTTTGGTGGTCTGGCTGATGTGTATCTGCATGCCCTGCTCAGACAGACACACACAGAAAACTACTGCTAAAGCTGAGTATTGAATTACAAGCTCCATCTGTCCTGAAACCTATTCAAATTGTCAAAGGGAAGTGAAAATATTTAACTTACTGGATTCTAAAATGAGAGTTCATTCAGGGTTTTCTTCCATTACGGGAATGAATATAAGCCTCCAAACGCCATCCTTTATAATTTCCTTTTCATTATTGAACAAATTTTTCCACAAAACATGAAATTAAGGTATATTACTGTACGTAATGAAAAGCAAATTAAGTAATTAGCCTGTTCCATTAACTAGAAAGCAGCACGCACAATGCCGTCATTAGACAGAAAATGGCTTTCTATACTCATCTACATGAATTTGACTTGGGGAAATCATGAACGTCATTGCAGTTATTTATACCACTGCCATGGGTTATTTAGCACATTTTGCTGGGCGATAGGTTGTAAAAGATGTTAGTGTAGTCACCACTCCGTTGCTTTCCATCCTGGAGGCTGTGTTCACAGTGTCACCAAACAGACAGTAGCGAGGCATCTTCAGGCCGACCACACCGGCTACAACCATACCTGAGTGAATACCTGAAAAGAGGAAAAACTGTTTATTGAACTACACATGAGCTGATTCATTCCTCAACTGCCTAAATTCAGTGCCCCAGATAAATAGAAACTCACAGGTTTTCTTGCATCTATTCTCAGTTATTCCTTGCAGGCAAAAACTAGTCTACATTTCTAATAGCTCATTCAGCAGTCAGCACTTAAATTAAAAGTCTTTCATTAAAAGAAATCAGTTGAGAGGTTAAAACCCGCAGATAATAAAAGCTGTTCTTTCTTTTGTATTTAGAGTAAAAAAAACGGTTCATGTTTAACCTTAAAGGGACAGAAGATTAAAAAGGTCGCTATATCTGTCCCTTAACATTAAAAATAATCACTTATTTAAGGAACACTAATTAGCCAACTAAGTTGTTGTTAGTTAGAGTTGACGTGAGAACAACAGCCTATTGTGATACTAAGGAATCGGTGTCTTGATCTGTGTTTTCTACCTGGGTCCTCTGGTTCAGGTAAAAATTTTTATATTGTGCCCCAAGATCCTGAGATTATATTTTCGGTGCTGTCACTTAAAGGTGGCAGAGTGTTGGAGTGGATAAAAAAAGTCCCAGGAAGAACCAGGATCAAGACACTGAATCCCTGCCAGTTCAGAGGGGAGTGATGGGTGACTGGCTGTGAGCTCCGGCCTCCTGATGGCCAGCAGCAGGCGGAAAAAACTACAAAATAATCCAGGTGCCTTATCGTGGCTGACAGCTGCACCGCTCCTTACCGACTCTTATCTGGATGTTATCTCCGGTGGAGGGGTCTTTGAGGTGGTCTATGGAGCTCAGCATGTCCAGGGCCATGTCGCAGATATGGTGCGCGTGAAAGGTGGTCTTGTTGGGCACGCCGGCCACCACCATGTAGGCATCACGAATCGTCTCCACCTGGACAGAAAAGCAGTGTGGAGATTTCTGTGCTGTGATAAGAGAGTGAATGGAAATTTTTAACTTTTATAACATGAAGTCGACTCTATCACTCTGTGTATTTTCCAGGTGTGTCGGCTCGGTAACTTCTTCCTCGGACTTATGCACACCAGGATCTTCTGTGTTTGTATTTTCAAATACATTTTACAATAAATAAATAAAGTACAAGTATATTTTATAACTAGACTGGTATAAAGTTTCTCTAAGAGTTATGTAAATTAAAGTTTAGTTCTTTATTGTACCACAAATGCTGGGAAAAAAGTTGTACCTGCCTCATAAGTAACAGAAAAAATCTTCTGATGTTTTGTACTTAGCAGTAAAAAAGCTAAATGTAAAGAAAATGATTGGATTTTATTTTATCATATGCAGAAACATTAGGCTGTGCTGCTTCCTTGAACTGACCTTGTAGACGTTGTGCTTCTCGCTGAGGGTGTCGAACACAATGTAGATCTCATTGAGCATATCCACCACCTGCATGGGTGTGATGTGGATGCAGATCTCATTAAACTTGACTACGTCGCTGAACAAGATGGTCACATCTGGGAAAACCTGGGATAAAAAAAGAAATACAAAGTTATGATAATACTGTGATCAAATACCTGTATACTCACCATGTACCTCTATAATTATATAAACTATTGACATATTTAGTTGTAGCATTTGTATCTATTTTTTGTATGTTTTTGTCTAAGTTATAGTCTTGGATGTTCTTAATCGTCATCATTACCTTTAGTTCAGTCTTCAACATCTTTGCACCATGTTTGAAAAAAGTGCTCTCTCCCATTAAAGCGTAATATGTTTTGTTTATATCATGTTACAGATTAGAAATGAATCAAATCGTGCAACTTTGTTCCTTTAAACTTTGGGTGCTCAATAATGTTCTTTTTCACTCTCCTCCTTATGTCCTTTCTTACACAACTGCTGTGACTGAAACCAAATCTTCTTCTGTTTTTTTGTAAGCTTGTCATTTTGTTGGAAGAAAATGGCACTTTCATTTCGCATGGTATTTACTGCCAAACTGTGAACATTGTTGCATCATTGACCCTGGACTTCAGTGTGGAGTCAGAACTTCACACGGAGGTCAGGAAATACTTGAAATGCAAGATCTGCATTTCCTTTGATTAAATTTAGTGTAACTACTGCAACAATGTACTTTGTTATTAATATAGCAAAACCAAGGTGTAAAAGAAACCTAAGGCCTATATTTAGCATTTTTCAGAACAATATGCTCTGAATTTTTGTGATTTTTTTTTTTTTTTTTTAAAACAACGCCATCCATCTTAATAGTTCTGTCTTGCACCTGACATGTCTCTAGTGCAGTGATCCCCTTCCTGAGGCGGTCGG
>JAPZDZ010000025.1:2362516-2374095 GCA_029783805.1 Acanthurus tennentii
TGCACACGCACCCTTCAGCACATCAGTGAACATCCCATTTCCCTGTCTTATTCCCCGACTTTCCGCTGGGATTCGTTCAATTGTGATTTTTTTTTCCCTCTCCCCTCAGAGTAGGGTTTTGTGCGGTCCGATAGCGATGTCTAAATGGGAGGCAAGGTCACGGAGTCTTTGTCAGGATGCTCCGCAGAGAACGCACAGAGAAAATAAATGGTGGTGAAACAAAAAAGCCAACATCGCCCTCCCAAGCAAGGGAGGTAATTGCATCAGAAAGTGGTAATTCAAAACAGGGTCGAGGCCATGCTGTGGGAGGCCGGCTCGTGTGTGTGTGCGCGTGTGTGTATGTGTGTATGTGTGTGGTTGTGTATTATAATCCAAAAACACAAGCCTCCAATAGTGAAGCTGTTTCGTCAGCGTTGCCTGCCGTAAATCATTCACACCACAGTGCGACAAAGTCCTGGCGATCAGAACTGAAGTGTTGTTTACAGTGAAATCATGGATGAACTTCACTTTCAGTTTTAACCACATTCGTCACAAACTGTCATCTAGCGCAGCCTGAAACCCAAGAATTCCTCCCAGTGGGTCGATGATGGTGGTAATGAAATGCTTTGTGGGTAATCGCGGGCTCCGCTCTGTCCTTAGCTGCTCTGTTATTATTACAGAGATACCATCAGCAAAGTATTGCGACATCCAAATTAAGCTATTTACTTATGTGGTTCGATAGGTTTGTTTTTGTTGATAGAAAACTGCACTACTGGAACTTTTCTGAATCCATCAAAACTCGGTAAAAGTTTGTTTTTTCCCTCCAAGAGATATACAGTAAACAAACCTTTGCACACTCCAAAGCACCGAGTCATTCGCTTTTTATAGCTATAATTTGATTCAGAGTGATTCTCCTCACTATTACCTCGATACATTTTGTATTTAAAGAGAATTTTAAATCCTCACAGGAGGCGAAGTCGCAATGCAGCAGCTCCTCAGACTGACTGACGTAAACCTGCTCAGTGGAGGCTGTCCGCTCAAAGACAGCACACTGGCCTGAGTGAAAGGATTCAGGGTTTTTTAGTGTTTGTATAGTGTTAGTTTATCATACCAGCTCTTAGAGGCTCAAAGGGAAAAAGCAACAGGAAATTATATACTGTCTCTTGTCCCTCTGTGCTCATGTTGTTATTTAATGTATTACTTTTAATGGCTTATACAAGAGACTAAACAGATCTGCAAACAATCCGAGATATTTTCTTTTCTCAAAGTTTGAGCAAGAAAGATTTTCGGTGATCCAAATCATCAACAATAAATGTCAGATTTTGCCGGCAGTCCCTCACAAGAAAAGAGCAAAAGCCCCTTTCATAGTTTTCCTTTATTGCTCAACATTCAAAGAGAGAAAAATCTATTGGACAAAAGGCAAAAAGACTTTCTACACTCACATTTGTCTCTGTGGACCAGAATCCAATGCAACCACGAGGGAGTTTGTGCTATAAGAAATAGGAAACTCCACTCTTGGAACAATGTGCTTTTTCTTGCTGTTACTTCAGTTATTGTTCCAGTCCTTCAATATCAACAGTTGATTCAAGTATGTCTGGTTACTTTATCTGTGGACCATAAAAAAGAAAGTCTGGGATTTTAAGAAAGAAATGAGGTCTTGAGGCTGAAATAAGGAGGTTTTGCAAGTTTACCGCAGTTGATCACAGAACAACCAGAGTACACTGAATATCACAGAGGTGAGAAAGTCTGAGGTGGAAATTGTCCTTAAATCCTGGCAGCCTGCAGCACAGGACAGGTCGCCTGGCAGCCAATGAGTCCCAGTAGCACTTTAAAGCGTGATGAGCTGGTTAAACACCCCCTGCTGGATAAAGCGGCGTAGTGCTTCAGTCTGAAAGCCCTTGATATGGTGTGAGTCTCTCTGCAGACCCTCTGCAGACCCTCTGCCCAGCACAGCGCCTGGTTGTTAGGCCCAGCAGCTTGAGTGTGGACTGGATCCATAATCCTCTGTCTCTCTGAAGACTCTTCTGAAGAGCAGATGATACAAAAACTTGAACTTGACTCACACTATCCCTCTGCAGTTGGAGGTCTTTTATTATTATTTTTTTTTATCATTTATGACAGTGTGTATCAGCAGCATCGGCTGGCTGCTGACAGTTGGCAACAGATCTCCACCGCAATGTCACTCTTATTTAGGAAGTTTTATGGTTGAGGGCAAATAAGCCACAGATAGAAAGAATAAGAGAAGAAAAATGTACAGTATCTTTTCTCACAGCTCATATTATGTGTGTGGGTCTATTTTCTACTTGATAATATTTCTTTGTAATCTCTTCTCATGTTGCTTTTAATTATTTCTAAATTGTTTGGCCCGTCCTGGATCATGTTTTTGCTTCATGTATCTGTTCACTTTTAAAGTACTAAAGAAGACCTGCAGTGGTCAAAACACACTTTTTGATAATAATTTCCCTTTTTGTCACCTTTTTCTTAGATTTAGAGTGCCTGAAAAGTACTGTGTGATTTATCTCTTCTGATTTGTTCCCATAACATTGCCACTAGAATAAAGTAACATGTAGTGTGTGATCTATAATTTCCAAAAGCCCCAGTGATTCAGCAGAAAACGATATTTAATATCTCTGTACACTTTCCTCTGGGTATTATGGAGAGACTGGGATTAAAACTACAGCTATAATGTTTTTATGAGGTAATAGCTAACTTGAATTATAGACATGGGACATCTGACATCAAAACTCTGCATTAAAAGCAGGTAGGCTGAACCCTTTGAAGCAGTTTGTGCAAATTTCACTGTCTGTGAACGATGTAACCTACAATCCATCAAAAATCCAATTGCTTTGATTTTTTTTTTTTTCCCCAGCGCAGCTCCATGTCATCTGTGCAGAGCTCTGCAATTTTTCTATTTTCCTGTTTTGCATATTTGCTCCCTTTAAGATTGTAGACTGAAGACTGCAACAGTTTAAGTGATGTAACGACACACAAGTGCACAATGTTTCTGTGTAGAACTCCATAAAATCTTGCGATACACTGTTGATTGTAGCACGACCGTGTCAGCCGGCGTGTTTTGCCCTTGTAATGTGTGGATTTGTTTGCACGCCCATGTAGATGAAGCGCTGCTGTGTGTTTTGCCAGTGTGTTCGATGCATCACTGTGCGGCTGGTTTTGGATGCTGTGAAGCCAGGTTTCTGCCAAGTGATTGGGTCTTAGCGGGAATCTCTGCATAGGGGGTAAATGGATACCAGATTGTTGGTCTCATACATTAAACTCATTTATGAGACGCCTGCCAAAGTCCCAGCATGCTTGTTCTGGTACAGGCACTGTGTAAAATGTAATTACAAATTGTAAATTTTCTACCTTTACTAGATGTGTTGTTGATATTATAGAGCATTAAAATACAAATGCTAACATTTTCATTCATATCAAGTGTAGGCTAACAGTGGTGCATGAAATCTGAGCAGCGTCATTTGAACTAAATTGCTCAGTACATTTGAGATTACTCAACATTTTTGGAGGAAGTGTTGTTATTCGAACAGCACCAGGACTCACATGTCAATTCCAGTCAAATACACTTTATTCATATCGCACCAAATTACAACATATGTCGTCCTAAGACACTTTTCATATACAGCAGGTCGATAACACACTCCATAATTTTCAAAGACCCATCGGTTGCCAACATTTTCCCCGTGTGCGAGCACTTGGCGATGGTGGCGATGAAAAACTTCCTTTAAACAGGCAGAAAACTCGAACAGATCCTGGCTCAATGGTGGTCGGCCATCTGTGGCGACCGGGGGGATTGAGAGAGAGAGAGAGAGACAGAGTGAGAGAGAGAGAGAGAGACAGATGCACAACACAACAGCGATAACATAACGGCCATAGAATAGTTTACTTGTAGGACAACAGATGATGCAAAGGTCGAACAAACAGTGTAACTGAGGAAAGCCCTCATTTACTAGAGGACAAAGCACTGCCTGAAGCACTTTAACACCCAGCATTTTTCATTTCAAACCATAATTTAAGATCAAATATTTACTTTTTCTCCCTGGTGGGAATGATAGTTTGAACCTCAGATAAAACGTTATCTCATTAGTTATCGTGTGATTAGGTGATTTGACCTTACATGATCCCTTACATACCAAACAGTGCAGGATTATTAACTGATATACGAATAGATTTGCTTTTTTTACTTCAACTGCCCTTCCAATACATATTCTCTCATGGATCCGTCAGTTTTCTTGATTTATTTTAAAGATTCAAAATGTTTTAGGAGCCTGATGGGAAGCAAAAACTGCTTATTTGCTTCTAACTTTTTGTGCACTCTGGATTGCACAATAAGAGCGTTACAGCCATCTTTAAAAGTCTGTAATCGAAGACCAGGAAAACAGGTGTCATTACACTCAACAAGGCTCGCAATCCTGCCATTAAGTGTGTAAAAAAAGGTTCCAGTGGGGAGCTGGAGATCAAGAGAAGGTCGCGCTGCAGGGGTAATGTCTCCATCTCGAACAAAAACCTCTCATTTACTGCAGCTACAACTCTCTCTTATTCTTCACTTTGCTTGCGACCACCCAGTCCTGCATAACACTGCCGGCCCTGGGATGAGATTACTATAAAACCTTCAGCCGTCCACATTCATAGCACAAACCAAGGCCCCTGTAGCGAGGAGACACACAGGCTTGATTTTCACAGCCCTATTGTCTTTCTGGATGCTGGGCGGCGAGATAAAGCAAATATGAGGCGGGGGGGAGGTGGGGCTGTCGTCAGCGACGAGGGCGGTAGGGGGTGTTGTAGGGATGCACGCACTTCTTAAGCCGCCGGTGCCAGATGCTTGCATTGTGCCAAAGACAGCCACGTGCCACCCACCTTCCCACCCACCCAACCCCCCCCAGTCGACAGCGTCCTCTGCCAGCTTGACACAACCATCTGCATGTTCGCTTGGCAGCTTCTCCCTTTCAGTCGATTTACATTCTTGCACAATTCTCATCCCCTCCCTGTCGGAGCCCTCGAGGGAACGTGCGAAAGGTGTTGGAGTCCAAGAAGTCCCTTGAGGATGCCTGCGAATGAGCTCAGCAATTTGTAATTCCTAAACTCTACCCTGAGCACTCTGTATTCTATTAACATTTATTAAAGCATATCGAAAGCCTGCGAGGAAGCGCCGAGAAAAAGCACTTTGTTGATGCGATGCACTGACGGTGCTCAGATTTTTCAGGAGGTATGCGGCTCTATCTATCTGCCTTCATCCCGACTCCAACATCACCCCGGGGCAAAGTTGGCCATTTTCTTTCTTTTTTTTTTTTTTTGAGAGTGTGATTACATTTTCTGTGAGGGCCGCAGACACACTCGTTCCACTCTGGGCTGAGAGAAAATACATCTGTGTAGAAATAGGCCCTTTTTTTGTTCATCCCGTGTTTTCATCTCTGTCGAAATTGAGGTACAGTATGACAATCTGGGCCACTGTAAGAGCGAAGCAGGAGAACAAGAGAACGATCCAGTCAGAAAAACAACAGATGGTGAGGTGTAAAGAGCAGGAGGGAAGACGTGACATAATGCTGATAATGAAGATGAAATCAGACGTGATAAAAAGAAATGTAACGCGATCCGATTCGTGGTCACATTTTATCTGCCGTCTCTTAACTTTTTCATTGTGTCCCCCTTCCTGCCATGCCTCATTGTCTGTCTCATCCCAATTAGCGCTATTTCAAATTGTTCAAGTGGTTTTTTTATTGCCAATCAGATAGCGGTCTTGCCCCGGAGGTCTCTGTTTAATATTTTATCCACAGCTGTGTGGATACCATCAGGAGAGATGCCCCATCCCTCTCATTTCATTTTAAGCTTTCATTTAAACCCCGCCGCTTAGAATGGAGGTATCAAAACCCAGTCTAAATAACGATGATGACATTTGCATGACTAATTGATGCTGTGGTTCCATCCCAGCTTGTTCTTTTATACACAAGCGATGCAAAGTGCTAATCCACGCTGATATAGGGATCAGAATCATATAAATTTAGAACAGTGGTATTAGTCAGGGGATATAAGGCAACTAAATATTATGTGGGGATACACTGTCAGTTGTTTCAGGCAGTTATTTTCTCGTAATCCGTCTGCAAAGGCGGCATCCCTTCATTTTTAGAGGGTTTTGCTTTATTTTTGTGTGTGATCTTCTGCTCATTCTGTGGTGACTAGGAAACTATATGATTCAGCAGAAGAGTCGACTAAAAATAATTTTTTCATCTTGAATTTGGTACAGTTTGTCTGTGCAGCATCACTCACCTCTCCACTGAATCCTCAACAACAGGATGCTGAATATGAACTAGAGGAAGTTGTTGGTCTGTTAAGACTCACTTCAAGACCTTTAAAGTCATCGGATTGCTGGACTCCTCACACTACACGACTGTACTTCCTGTTATTAGGAATCTTGACGTCTTTGTGGTTTGAACTCACGACTTGTAAACAAGAAGGGGTCAGTGATTAAAGATCTGAATCCCTGATGAGTCTCTAACCAACGTTTTTGTCACAAAAACATGCAAAAAGGGACCCAGCGTCACGTCTGAGACAGTCTCCAAAATGTCAACAAGAAACAAGCTGTCTGAGTTTTTCGGTGACTGATTGCATTGTGGTTTCTGGCTGCTCTTCTCTAGTGCCATCACTCAGCCTGTCTCTGCTCTCAGATTTCATTTTTTAAAATCTCTACATGGGAATAGTTACGCGGTAATGTTGTGGATATGTAAATTAGTTCATCTGGAGACAAACTTACAACTTTTTGAGCATTTTTGGCCATCAGTGTTTCAACATCAACATAATGTAGTTTTATTTAAATGTAGACCTACATGAGCTGCACACACCCTGGTGAGACAGAGCAGGAGACCTGATTTTGAGGCCATACGGCACAAACAGCAGTAAAAACTTGTTATTTTAGTGATTGTCAGGATATCTTGTTTAAAACCAGGCGTTTCTCAAGATGACGCAAGAGTTTCCAACCATGATCCCGGCCACAAAACCAGGTATGTTGAGCCAAAATGTGATCTTTTTTTCTATTCCTGGCCAAATCCTAACCTTAACTCAATTAAACAGTGTGAAACTCTAATGAGCATTATCAAGGTAATACATATTTCCCTCATGGATTGACTATAGAGATGAGGAGCGGAGCGATTTGATGTTGAATGTATCTGATTGATTTTAATTTTGAGCGTTTGAAAGAGCTGCAGTGGCTGTTAACAGTGCGAACGAAGGCCTTCAGGGGATGCAGGATTCATGATGTTTGTTTGGTCTTAATGATACACACAGCGAATTTTGATGATAAAGGCTGAATGCGAACAAAACATGCTAATGAAAACTCCACAGGGTATCATTCCCGAGCATTCCCAACTCCTCCGATTCGCTCGCTCATGGCCGACAGCAGAAACGCGTTGATGTACGAGCTCCCAGGTGTGTGTGATATAAAAAAACAGGGACGAATAAAGCATGCACTCTCAGCAAAACATTCTTTGAAAGAATATAAAAGTGAGAATTTCTTCCTTTTTCTATGTGGATGACGGCACACTGAAAAGCCACTGTACCTTACAGTTACTGAACCATTTTCTAAGACCTGCAGAGGTTGTTGTTGATGTTTCTGGCATTTAATTAGAGAAGCTGATGTCGCCTCTGAAATTCGGCGATAAAAAGTTGATGGGTTTTTATTCGCATAAAGCTTTCTCATGAGCCTCTATATATTGCAATAATTTACCTCTCCCCGCTCACTGGTCCGTCAGCCAGCTCACCAGGCACGGCGTTGTTTTATGTCTTTAAAGTTTTCTAACATCACATCGTTGAGTGTTCAGGATGGCAAAGAGCACAATGTTCTCTCTCTTTCTATCCGTATCTATTTATGAACATGTGCTGTATAACACCGTGTACTCACACACACACACACACACACACACTCTCGCCTCCTCTCTCCTGCTTCTCCCGGCCTCATCCAGGATTCCTCCTCCCCAGTTTGACCTGGACGTTTCTCACCATGTAGACTTGCAACAGGATTGATTCACATGTAAACGGGATTTGGCTCCCATTTTCCCATGGTGCACTCTGTCTCGCTGTAACTCATACATCAATACATCAATGCTGTCTTCCAAGACTTCTCCAATACACACACAGTTATGCAGCATGGGCTAAATGAAAACCTTTCAAAATAAATGACATGCATTAATGTACATGTGCACAGACTCTAGCAAAGCATCACTCCTTTTTTTCTTCTCTGTAGCGGCAACACTGTGATCCAAGCAGTGATAGAAATATCAAAGAATTAGCTATTAATAAGTGTGCAGAGCTCAATCAATGGAGTGCAAAGAAAAGTAAATTCCCTAGACAGTTCTGTCTAATGCAAAGCAGTGCATGTGTCCCTTAAAGGATAGGAATCACAGTTCTTCAAGTCTGTCTAAAAATAACAGTCAGGGCATATAGGAACCTGGCTGTTGTTTAAAGACAGACTTGAAAACTGCTATTAAGTTATACACCTGTGTTATTGGCTAAGAATTATTCTTAAAAAATAAAAAATCAAGCTCCCCAACCAAAATTTGTTATTAGTTTTTACCCATGACAGATGAAGCAGCTAATAATATAGGTTATATTTCTAAAACCAAGTTTGATTTTAGTGAATTTAAGGTCAGCATGATTCGTCAATAAGGGCCGAGCACACTGATCACATAACCACCAGGCTGCTTTCAGCAACGAACCACTCAGCCTGTTCTTGTTGAATCTCCTTCTACCTTTAATGATGAGGATGAAACCTCTCACTTTTGTTGCAAAGTGCATGTTTTTACATTCAACACGTCATGTTTATTACACAAATTTTCACAAGCCCGTCTGTCCGTGCCGCACTGAGCTTGTAGCTGCCTCTGATGAAGTGCTGCCTGGGAACTGTAAGTCAATCACTGCATGTTTGACTGCAGCCAAACACTCTCATCTAACCGCACGGCGACCACTCACACTGCTGCCGCTGCTGCTTTAATATAGTGGATTGCCTGGCAGCTCTGATGCTTATCATCAGTTTCAGTTTGGAGCTTTTTAATGGCCCAGTCTTTTTTTTTCGCACTGAAAAGGTGAATTATATGCATTATTCACATTCTAATACTGTGGTGCTATTAGAAACCCCCCCTTTACTCCCCCTAACCATCATGCATACATATCCACATACACACACACACACACACACACACATGCACATTCTCCTGCCTCGCAGTGATGAAATATGCGCATACTGTTTACAGCCTCATAAACTGAGGATGCAGACTCAGACATAAAAGATTACATAAAGCAATTCCTTGTGGTTATTTTTCTCGGATCATTTTTTTTCCTCACATGGAAATGAACTGCAGAATTTCTCCACCTCTTCAGTCTCCTTGGTCCCCCCCCCAACCGTGTGACTTCATGAACCTCCGACTCGTCTGCAAGCCGCTGCAGAAACCATTACAAACAGGAAAGCAGAGTGAGCAGCCGTGGGCAGGGAAGCTGGTTTTCCCGGTCCGTGTGCTGTGCAAAGAGAGATGCAGTGCAGCAGCCTTGAAACTGGAGGCCTCGAAGGCCCCTCTGAGCCAGAGGAAGACTTGACTAGCTGACCATAATCTATTATTAAGCATTGGATCAAAGTCGAGGGAAGATGAGGGCATCTGCATCTGCACTGTAAGGGTTGACGGGATTCATCTCAACAGGTTTATGGTATCGAGGATTAATAAGCAGCAAGCGGTGGATTCATTCATTTTGCATCCTCACCGTATGTGATGTTGAGTTGTAGTTGTTAAGGGGTGTGTGTGGTATTATGTTGTTGGAAAAAATAGCAACTTTTTTGACCTTTCGACTCGGTCAAAAGAGCACAGGGCAGGAAAAAGGCTTTTTTGCAAAGCTGCAGTGTTTTCACAGAACATTTCATCATGTTTTCATGCTCTTTCTTTAGACACCAACCAGAGTACAGCTCAGAATCCTCGTCTTCTGTAAGCACATGTGCGCTCTGTTGAATTTCAGCAGCAGAAATATTGTACAAAAACTTGTTATTCAGAAACGTTTGGTCTGTGCTTAACATCTACCATCAAATAGGAAAAATAGTGCGTACCAGTGCAGGTTCAGTAGTAAGATGTTCATAAATTCAACAACTAAACAAGATGCACAGCAGCTCCACTCCAAATGTGAGTACTGTTTGAGGGCACAGCAAAAAAAAAAAAAAAAAAAAAAAAAACCTCTACAAAGAGAGCCTCCAGCAACAAATTGAGCTTCTCCTGATTTGCATTCGGTCTGAATGCCAAAAATTCTCCTGCTATCCACACTTAAAGCAGGGCAGCTACAGGGTGTTATTCCAATATAGTATCTTACCGTGCAATGATAAAGAGAAATTAAGTGCTGAAATGGAAGATACATACAAAATCAGCAGAGAGTGAATGTGGAGAGTTTGTCATTGAGTTTATCATATGATGTCTGTAATTGCATGTGTGAAGTGTCCGTTTCACTTAATGAGGAAAAAAACTGTCATTTTAATCAGCTTCCACTGCGTGAAAGATTAATTTTATTTCTTGAGTGTATATTTTGTCACTGCTGTCCTGAATCCTTTGGAAAAAAAAAAATCCAGACTTCCACTTCCATAAACAACTACAGTGCTGACAGATAAGCAGCTGAAACGCTGTGAGCTTCCTCCAAACTTCCTGCTTGAACATCTGACCAACACCTGCAACAAATCTGCTGCATCTCTTTATTGTGATACTCAACAGAGAAGAAGTCTTCTTCTCAGGTTACAGCCAGCCAGAAGCAACTTTGGAAAGATGTCAGCCACACTACCCAGTTTTGTGGCTTGCCAAAAAACAAAAAGATTGATCCACTTTTTAAGATTTTTATTGCACCACTTACAGTTCTTGCCCCCTCTGAGGTAAATTATCCATTTTTGGAATAATTCTGAGAACTAGTTGCACCATTTCAGATGATTTCTTTAGGAGTGCTGCCAATACTCTATTGTAGAAAGGACAGCATTGGACTTATTTATGGGCATATTTTTCCCAGTTAAATATTAGTTTTGGCTCCTTTTACTGCCACGCATAATGTCTCCAGACAGGCTGCATAGTTAATAAGACCTGGGTGTAGAGATAGCACACTTGGTCGTAACCTTTATGCTTCCCTTGTTGACGTAACTGGATCGATAAGTTAACACACAATACAGGAAATATAAGGGCAAGAAGTCACAGTCCACCTGCCTGTGACCTTTTGAAAGAAATCCAGGAATCCTGCATCCGGAAACACTTCTGCTGCCTCGCATCGCATCGCCACGGTGCAGGACAGCCGAGGCTTTGCTGAAGTACTACAGATAAAGCTTCACAACGTGAGAATGCAACAAAAAGAGGATCAGGCTGCAGCAGAACAATGTGATGTGTTGCATCACAGTGCTTGTGGCTTCTTAGAGCACACGCCTTTGCCAAATGGACTTGTTTGTCTGCAGGGGGGTCCTGTCAGGGGCTCTGATGTCATTAATATTTGATGGAGCTTGATGGAGGTAACCTTTAAGGCATCCCACTGCTGTACACATCCAGATGACCTTTTCTTTTTAGCCGGACTCCTTCCTTCGGTAACTAACTTGTCCT
>JAPZDZ010000025.1:2506182-2546773 GCA_029783805.1 Acanthurus tennentii
AAAGTTTTGCATTCTTGCAACTTCTTTGTCCCTATGCAAATAAGTGAGCAGCAGTTTGAATGATGATGACAGCCCACAGCATCGCTGCCCTTTGCTAACCAATTATTGTGTTGAAATTTTTCCACACCTCTGTTGTTTATGCCGGATGTGTGGTTTTATGAGATAAGACGGCAAGAGGCAGCAAGTTCACTCCCCTTTGAAAGCTGAAAGTCACAAAATAAAGTTGAGGAGTCAAGTTGAAAGGAAGTTAAAAAGTCTTTTGACTTAGTCGGTTTGATTCATAGAATAAAAAATTTACCAACCATACAACCTCAGTTTTTCTCTTTTTTTTCCACTTGTGTTTTGTACAAAAACTAACAACATATCACTTGTCAAAAAAAAGCCTCAGAGATGCTATTAGGCGGATTTTTTTAACCTTTGAGCAAGGCTACCTGTTACCCCAGTTTCATTTGTTCAGCTCAGTGAAGCTTTTCATCTGTTGGCTGCAACTTTATATTCACCATATAGATATTAAGGTGATATAAATCCCCTAATGCTTAGAAAGTGCATTAACTTATTCTTCAAAATGCTGAATTATTCCTTTTATAATACCAAAAACAGTCAACCCAGTAATCATATTATCAAAGTAGCTTTGTGTGCACTCCGCAAATGTAGAGGTCTGCAAGCAGCAGGCCCCCGGGCTCTAATGGTGTTTGTATTCAGGATGCAACCACTGCTGTTACTCTGAAGAAAAGAAAGAAAATTATAAAAATTCAAAAGGAGAGCAGCTTGTCAATATATCAAGGCTCTCTGCTGCCAGAACCCTTACCGGCAGAATAATGTGGTGAACGAAAGGGAGCCAAAGATTTCTCGAACCATGGCTCTCTGAGCTTGTGTCCTCTCCTTCCACTCAGAGGAGCCTCACCACAACAGGCAACGCTGCACCGCCCAAACAAATGACTGGAGTTAATGTACTACTGTTGAGTCGGAGCCGGCCAAAAAACTCACGACTATTTTCCTGCGGCTTAAAGCCAAAGAGGAATGTAATGAAGGAGCGTGACCTGAAAGGGGGCCATCTTATTTATCTGACCACCAAAGTGGCCAACAGTATATGTATCATAGCCAGTGCAGACAATTGCTGCAGGAGCCACTTGAACTGTTGTCCTCTTTTATTTCATAACTCAGGAGCATTTTGACAGGAAAGACTGACTGAAATGGAAATGCAGTAGATGAAGGCTCGAGATGAATGAGTCAGTGAGTCCATGGCCATCTATTAGATTATCATCAAAGCTGATGCAGAGTCAGACCAAAGGCACAGGTGTTTTATTAGTGCTTCTGAGAATTTATTGCACATCATCATCATCATCATCACCAGCTGATTAAGTGTTGTTGGTACACTTTGACCCTGCCTTTCAAATTGTTTTCAGTTGTTACTCTTCATAGCGTGAATGAACTTCAGTGCTTTCTGTAGAAACATGATTTATTTTAAGGAGACAAAAAGGATGTTTATGCATTAAATATATAAATTTTTTATAGCAGATGTTGTGCATAGTGTCCCGATGATAGATTTGGGATGTGGGAAATGCTCTACTGTGTTAGAATAATAAGAAAAAACAGTATAAAGTGAATGTCAAAAAACTAATTTAAGACAAATTCATAAACAATTAATCGGCAAAGTCATTTGTCAAGCGAAAAAAACAAACAATTTTAAAGCTGATCTGCTTTTCCTTTTTTTGGACCGGTGTTTACTTATTATCTTTAAATTTTAAATGTTAATCTGACAAACAATAAAAGTCATTTAAAGATGTCATATTTAACCTTGGAACCTTAGAATTTGTGATGAATATTTTTCACTATTTTTTATTCTATATACTGAAGAAGTGTTGTTTTACATAAAAAGTGAAGTGTTTTCTGACAAAATATAAAGGTGAAAATAACTATCACGTGCAGTCTACAGGTAACAGTTTTTCGGGCCTTAAACATATTACTATATTGTACTAAAATGTAATATGCTATGTTAATAAATGAGGGCGTATAGAACCACATTTCCACGAGTACTATTGAATAAATTGCTTTTTTGATTGATAAATATTATTGTTACATTGAACAGAAAAACTTTTTATGTATCTACATAAAATTACATTTTCTAATATGACGTAAAACAGTATCATTTTCAAAAGATAAATGTGTTTATGTTGTTCTAAAAAGCTCCTCCCATAAAGTTCAAGTATGTGTGTGTGTTTAAATCCCCTGACCTGCGCTCTGATTGGCTGTGCAGAGTTTGAGGGGCCCTGATGTTCTGGCATTCAACATCTGGGAGAAAAGTGAGTCGAGCTGGGCGGGGCGTAAAACAAAAACTTCAAACGGCTAACCAATAGGAGACGAAAGTATCATATAGTCGCTCTGTGATTGGACGGAACGCCTGTCAGAGTACGCTACGGGGGGCGTGGCCTGAGCGGCTGCCCGAGTGTTGTGATTTCAGTGTAGCTCCAGTCTCGTCACAGGAGTGAGGGGCGCCTTTCTCTCCCCTGGCGCTCTGGGATTACTAACCGATTAACGAAGAAAAACTAGCTTAACTAACAACTCCGCCGTCTTCATCGCGACTTTACCGCTTCTTCCCTTCATCTGTGTTTTCTCTAAGAGACAACGACCATTGTTTTGTTTTGTTTTTTTCTCATTGGAGGCACAACGAAACAATAAGGTAAGAAGTGGTTCGTTTGCTAGTTGAAGACTTTAGCGATGCTGCTGCAGCTGCGCTGACTTTGCTCATTAGGAGTCTGATGCTCCCCAAGTTTGTAACACCACGGACATTATTTCGCAATGTGAAGGGCGTTTAAACCTCGGCATCAATTTTAATCACGTAAACACAACATTTCCAATATGTCTTATAAGCCCTATTATACCTCCACAGTCCCTAAGTTGCATTTAAGGTCCGGAGAAGACGCTTGTTTTTTTTTCTTTTCTCGCCTGTGTTTTTTCGAGTCTTGGTCATAAAATTACAAGCCAGTATCAGCTGACGTTACATCGATTTTGCTTGCTATTAGACATTTTGTTGTCCTCCGTGCTGTGGCCGATTTTTCTGACAATAATTTCAGATTTACAGGCTTTATCATTTGTGCACAAATGCTTTATTATATCAAACGTGAAAAAAAATGGGGAAAGTCATCTGCAACTTATCAGGATTTACTGACTGATAACGTGTCTGTTATTGAGTGGCATTTAGCTTAAAAACCCTAATTGAATTTAAATATCCTGGCTCATTTTTCAGCGGAAACAGGCCATATTTGTTTACCCAAGACCTGTTTGTGCGGATAGAAGCAACTCACAATTTTCTCTCTTTTTACTAGCAGCCAGCATCGTTAAAGCATTTTGAGCTTTTGGGTGTCTAAATAAAAAAAAAAGAAAATATTTGCTTGATGATGATATTTAAACGGCACATTTCCCCACCCCTCCTCACTTTGCATGGATTTTCTCCGCTAAATATTGCTTACTTCATCTGCATTTCTGTCTTAATGTCAAACTCGGAGGGAAAGCGATGAGCTCATTGTTCAAACAGGTTTCTGCCTTTCTTGCACGCACAGTTTCAGCAGCAGCGGTAGTCTGGATTTGGACCTCAGTATTGCCTACGATGCACAAAGAGATTAGAAACCTGTTTTTTTCTCTAATGAGGTTCCCAGGAGCCGCTGGTGGTTATTTCTTTTGGATACGGTGCTCGGAGCTGCTCTGGAGCCATCCTCTGCTGAGGTGGGACCGTCGTTCGTCTTAACCCCGCTCTCCGTTCGCCCTCAGCTGGTGTTCGGTTTCACTTGAGGCTAAGAACATTTCAACAATAAATAAATCTCTGCCATGCACAAACAGAGACAGACGACACCGCTACTTTTTCGATCTTGGTCTGTTGAAAGGTAATTTTTGCCCCTTTTTCTGGACTCAAAGGCAGTCTGATCCTTTTTTTTTTTTTGCTCTTGCCTAACAAAACTTTAGGACTTGTTTTTTAAAATATGCATGTTTAGCTTAAGGGTTGCATTGCTTTGCTTGAACAGCACAGGCAAGTTTTACGCCTTGAGAATATGACTTGTTTTGGAGGAAACATCCTGCAATCCCTGTTCCAACCAAGTCAGATGTTTCAGCAGAAACACTGTGGTCAGATCTTGTGATTTTCTTTGGTTTTTGAATCTTGTCTCTGCACATCTCAGCTGCTGCAATAACATCATAGGATGGGGAGGCTAGTGATGGCTTGCGGTTTCAGACCGCAGTTGTACAGTGACTTAGCACTCTGTGCTGCTCAGAGGACATTGCAATGTGGTTTCAGGTTATTTTATTTGACATGTCGCCGGTCTGCTGACAAGAAGAGGTGCTGCTGCCCTGCAGGAGAAGAGATGCTCCTGCGTCTGAGCCTGATACTTAACAGCATGTCTGCCTCTACTCCTACTTATGCTATATATAGTGCATACAAATCTATATTCAACCCCCGTTCGTGGTGGTCTTCCTCGCTCGCAAACAATCAATCCTTCTATGTCTTCGCCTCTTTTTTTATCAACCAACACCATTTGGAAAGTCACATTTGCTGACGGATGAGTTACAGTCATAAATGAGAGGGAGAGAAAAGTACCAGTGGTGCATTCACTTCCTCACCATCTCTGGAAATTGCTCGCTCTTCGTCCAGCTCTCATTTTCAGGCCCTGATAGGTCCGCTCAGTTAGCATGGTTAATGGTGCATTTAGCCCAGTTTGTAATTTTATTTCCGATTTCCATTTCAGCACTTGCTTTTTAGTTTGAAATGACAAGAGGCCCCATTGGAGGGGCCCATGTGTGCAGATGGCATCTTCCTAATGGGTCCTCAGGGTAATGATGGTTGAAATAGGCTCCTAACCAGGGGCTGAGGACTGTGGCCCTTGGGGGATGTTCAGCAGGCCTATTTCCATTTACATCATCAAGATAAAGTGCTCAATATCTGAACATAGCTCCATATAACACCCATACACACACGCGCATATGCACAGACACACGCACACACAAATGACAGTCTGCAGTTTGGATTGGACAGAGTAAAGAACTGAATTTCAGAGGAATATGTGAAGACACGACACATTAAATCCCAAGGCGAACTTGAAGTCGTTGAATTGCTGCACTCACGCTCATTTCCCCCCCACCATTTCAAGCTCAGTAGAACTCAAGAGCCTTGGATAATATTTTTTTGTGCTATTGTTGTGGCACCTGGACAACAGTGATTTGTCTGAAGTGTCTCAGACCTCCAGCGCCGGGTTGTATTGTGCAACTGCCGTGGTCTGAAGAATGGGCCGGTGCAGTGTCTTGCTTCAGAAAGCAACAGTTAATCTCAGCTCCTCATCCGCGACATATGGGACTTTGTTTGGCCCTGCACCTGAGAGAGGCACCGGTCTGTGGCACCTCATATTTCATTTTGATAATGGCTGGTTACCCGTGGCAACTGGGCAGCCAATAAGAGCCCTGTTTCTTAAATTTGATATTGAAAAAAGGGGCAAGATGGCGGGCTAAAAGGATGTGGACTCCAAGGTTGTGTCCCTCCCCTCCACCCCCACCCGTTTCCCGGCTGGTTGTGTTGTGTCCAGTGAAGGGTGTGGGATCCCTGGGGAGTGAATTATTACCTGTCAGACCTGCAGGCTCCCCGTCATCCATAATCCAGGGCTGACACAGCACAGGCCGGTCCAGGCTATCTGCTGAGACCACCGGGCCTTGGCCTCCAGGTCTGGCCCCGTTTGGCCACAGCTGGCAAGAAATCACATTAACATGTTGCATCAAGCGTTACAAATGCACAGGTTAAGAATTGCAGGCAGATCTGCCGAGTGCCTTTTGCAGCTCGGCTGAAGTGGGTCCTCCATCATTGTCCTGACTGGATTTTTTTTTTTTTTTTGCTCAATAGGCATCAGCTATTCTTCCAACTAAGCAGAACTAACTTCTTTAATGTGCTTGTAATAAAGTTTTTCCTCATCTTTTTGCTGATTCAGTGCACAGTATCTCCCAGGTATATCGGCCTGCATTATATTTCAAGTTAATTTCCAGAGTGCCTGTGGCACTGACATAATGTATACCGCCAATTTAGTTACATCTGTTTCCCTATTATTGTTGCAGCCCTCTGGAAATTAAGGTGAAATTGGTGGATGTTTCCAGTGCTAACAACCTTCTTCTCCACCAGTGCAATCATCAGCTATTAGATTTGAACCCATGGCAGGTCTGTTATTACTTTTGATCCCAAAAACAGGCGTGCAGTAGCTTCCCTCCTGTGGTCTTGGTGTGGTTGGTGCTGGACTGGAAATTATAGCCAAGCTGATGAGTGCGTAAATTTTAAGAGGAAAAGCTTTGAGTTCAGTGGAAGGCTAGAGGAAAGGGGAGGGAGAGGGAGGAGACCACAAACTGGACAAGTGACAGACCTTGGTCCGTCCATCTAGACTGGCTGTCTTCCTGTGGTTTTGTCAGGCTGCTCTTCAGAAACGTTAACCCCTTGTCGAACATGGGCTCGGGCTCCACTTGCCAACCCACCGTGGCCACAAGCAGCGCAGCAGCAGAAACACTGGATGACTGTCTGGTTGCGCTTCATGAGGCACAGTGGATTGAGTCCAGCAATTAGAGCAGGAAATATAACCTCCACCTCACAATGTCAGCAAATCGCTTCAGATTTATTGTTTTTTGGCCAAGGCCAGGTCTCATGTCTCATGAAAGATTCTTTGTTTTGAAACCTCAGTTGCTTTATGTTTTCAAGACTTTGTTTCATTTCTATGTAAAGTCATGCACGAAGGTTTCTCTGTGTTTTCTGAAGCCTGAATACTTGTGGAAAGACGCTTTTTGCCTCCCTCTGTGCCGTATTAGTCGCTTTTTTAGATGATGAAGGAGAGAGTAAATACTATTTTCACCATATAGTATCATAGACACACACATACACCCTTTGACTTGTGTGTAAGGCTGTGCGTGTTACCCACAGGGCAGCTTGAAGCGGCGTGCGCAACAAAAAGGATCCCGCTTGAAAGGAGAGAAAATGAATCATCCAAAAATGAATCCTTGTCATTTTTCATGCATATTTCATGTGAAGAACTGGCTAATGCGACTTCATATGTGCATGGATTTTCACCGTTTTAAAGGATTATTAGCTGATGACTAAGCGCAAAGATCCTCCAAAACTCCCATTCAGCTGCGTCACCCACAATCCCCAGAATCCTGTTTATTTTAAAAACCTCAACGCTCAGTGGCAGAATATTAACTCCCAGCAGATTAGGATAATACAGACATCACAGCACTTTGCCTCCCGCCACCATGGAGAGTACAGAAACATAACTTCCCCTTTAAATCCACTTCGATTCTCCTCTCTCCTGTGTTTAATGTAAGGAAGAGACTGAAATAAGGAAACTAGTGTCTCTGTAAATAGCCTCTGGCCATACATACAACTTATTGATTGGTGAACTCTTGGTTGGGCTGGGGAGGGGGGGTGGCAAAAGTGCATTGGTTTGTTGCTCCAAATGATCTCTTAATCACTTCATAATGAGGGCAGACCTCCCGCATCATTGATTAGTCAGCCAAGCTGAAAGTGGAGCAAATCACCCCCCTAACACCCCCTGACTTCCTAATGTCCCGTCCAGCATGCTGGTGGTGAAGAAATGAGATGCCACTGTAAAAGATTATGTAATTAAAAGGAAAAATTATTTCATTTAAGACTATTTCTATCCATTTTATGATATAAATTTGTTAATTATTAGAAAATTTCGCCATGTTAATGTCCTGAGTTGCATCAAAACAGAAAAGCACTGAACCTGTCTGTGTAAATGTCATCACCAGCCTAATTAACGTCATATTTGTATGTTTGATAGAATAATTTTAATTAACCTGACCTAACCCCTTAAAGATATAATCATTAAAAATATTGCAGCTGGGGGCGTCGGTGCAGATGATGAAGTTCTGATATAAATAAAAAAGAAGCTGATAGAACAATTAAATGATTCAGACATGAAACAGAACAGAACGAACCCAAAAGTCTTTTTATGGGAAAAGTTATGACTTTGGGAGGAAACACAAGCTGTTTTTTTTTTTCACAGACTACAAATGATGAAAAAGCATGGTCATAAAAACTGAGGAAAAAACACACTTGAGATCCTTTTTAGAAAGCGACACACTTGAGTCACATTGTAAATGAACAAATCCAATTATAATATTATGGTGGGGTTTTTTGTTTGATAGTACCATGTGGAACAGAGCCTATTTTTACTTGGATTTTCTATTTTAGCAAACAAATGCCCCCAAAGTAATAAATACTACTCAGTCATAATCCATGATCAGTACAGACGGTTATTATAGCTATTATGGTCTTTTTGCCCAGCACTAATCACTATTTAAAAAGCTTTGATTTTTTTTTGGTTATTGTGTGTGTTGAGTTTATTTGGGTTTTGCTTTATCCAAACAGTATTTTCTGTTTCAAATTGTGTTTAATTTTGGAAGAATTAGGCAGCACAATTGGTGCCTAATATTATATTATATTATATGTCAACGGGTTTGAGACCAGCATGCACCTGGGTCGATCTACGAGATACTCCAACCTGAGCAGGAGAGGCAGCCAGAGCCACAATTTCTTTGTTCTTTGTTCGCTTGTGATGGATAGATGAAATATGAAAGGATGACAGACTCTTTACTTTGCATCAGCTATATTTTAAACTAAAGTTTGTTTAATTTTGTTTGCTATAAAATAAAACTACAGGTTTTATAAGTCAGTTGTGGGCAGTTTTGTGTCATTGTGATTAGGCATCGTGATGTTTTCTAATATTTTTTTAAACCTAGCTGTCTCTTTTATTTATAACCCGAAAGACTTTCAATTAAATGCATCAGTGCTATATCACAATATTTACTGACAATGCTGGTAACTTTTTACCATATTGCTTGCCTCCTCTGCAAAATCACCTTCTCTCTTCATCTCCATCTTCAGTACTAAGTGTGTGTTGATGTGGGTTTTTTTTTTTTTTTGTGCCTCGTTTCCCAGAGATTGGCTTTCAATCAAGTGGTGTGGGCAGCACCGCGAAGTCCTTTGCCATGACTTTCAATTTGTGAAGTTTTCGTTTTTGTTAGTGGAGGTATTTTCTTTGCCTTTTCTGCCATGGCGGCTATCACAGCTTGTACTAACAGCCCAGTTACTTTCCTATTTCCTCCAAACAAACGGTTGTTGTTGCAGCAGGAAATGTAACCATCCATCTTTGTGCCAGAGGTTATTTCCCTGGGAAGACCTACCAGACACCGAGGGCCTCTCACCACCTCTCTCTGATTTGGTGTAAACTCTTAAAAAGAACGTCAGGCACAGCAGACATTTGTCTTGTTCTCAGCACAGGAAGTTGTAGCAAGAGCTGTGCCAAGTGTCATTTTTTGGGGGGATTCTGGAGCATCTTTTTGGATTTTTTTAAATAAGGCTTTGAATGTCTGTCGTCATATTTTGCAGCATCACTAACCTTCCAGTACTTGTAATTTTGTCAGATCAGCCGTGTTTTTTAATATAAAAAGCTGGAGTGGTTTATGTTAGCCGTAAGCTAAGCTAAGGAGCAAATGTGTGTGTGTGTGTGTGTGTGTGTGTGTGTGTGTGTGTGTGTGTGTGTGTGTGTGTGTGTGTGTGTGTGTGTGTGTGGGACTCTATTTTTTGTTTGTTTCCGTCTAGTCATTTCTTGCTTATTTTGCAGTCACCATCGGCAGCTGTTTGCTAGCATCTCCATCTCCTCTGCTCTGCCCATCCATCCAACACAACGCACAAAGAGTGGTGAAATGCTTGATATCCTCCTTAATGTTGATTTAGTATTTAAGTGTCAACATTATGGATGAAGCAGCCAGTTGTTAGCAACATGTGTTGTCATGAATCGCAACGTGTCTCATCCCAGAAGGAGCATGTCTGTTCAAAATATCACATTACATGAGATGCTTTGCTGCATTTCACGAGTTAAACAACACGTATCCTGCCTTCAGCTGCACAGATTGGAATATCACAAGTGTTGGACTAATGAAATTGAAAGAAAAGAAGGTTGAGCCAGACATGATGGAGAAAACAGCTTGGCTTTTCGATCGTTGGCCGATGATGCCTGATAATCTCTCCTCAGCCGTGTCTGTTCTGACAAAATTTGAATTCAGACTGTTCGTTAGTCTGTTGTTTAAAAACAAGCGAGTTGGGCAAACTTCTCTGCCAGAACGTGTTTTTTTAAAATTTTGATTTGGAGTCAGCTGCATGCCTAATCTCCTGCTTTGTGCAATCTTCAGATAAGAAAACTCTTTATGTAGTTTTAATGCAGGTAATCTTGTGAGGGCTGTTTGCAGAGACTGAAAGTTGTGAATGTTCGACAATCAGCTGCTGAAGTTTAGAATTGAGTTGGAGCTGCAAATAATGGTTGTTTTCATAATTAATTGATATGTCGGTTACTTTCTAAATCATTGTTCAGTCTGTGAGATGTCAAAATTGATGGCAAAAGTCTGTCACGAGTTTCCAGAGCCAAAAGTGCTTTTTAAAATGACTTTTTGTTCCTCTGTTGATGTTTTGGGTTATTTTTCTGATGTTTTTGTAGCCCAAACAATTAGACAGTGAAATAATAACAAAAGATTATCAGCTAGTTTGCCCTCTACTTTGTCTATTTTGCAGAAAGTTTTGAGGACTAACAGTGAAATCACTGTTTCTGCCTCTATGCTTCCAAATCGAGTGAAATCCAGCTGTAATGTGCTGTGACCAACACATCCTGCACCAAGTTCTGTAAAGAAGCGATCCTCTTGGAAAAGTAGTCCCCATTCCTGAGCAGATCTACACAGCAGGGTGCGCAAAGCATTGTGGGTTAAGAGTTTTTGTCGGAGTGAGACTGAATATCTGATCAGATTTTTATTTGCTTTCTCTTAATAATCCTTTGCACAGCAATTGTCTGGCTTGTCACATCTTGGCTAAAGCAATTAGGCTGACTGCAGGAGGGAGGGGGGGGTCCGCTGCGTAGATACTATGGAAGTATTTCTGAGTTATGATCATGTCTCATTGTTGCTTATTGCAGTTTTTCGAAATGAGAATTTTTATGGTCCTGAAACGTGAAATGAAGCAGGAAATTAAAAACCCAAGATAAGCCCCCCCCCCCTCTTTTTTTTTTGTCCTCTTCATCCATAGCTGCTGCCTTCACACAGTAATGCCCCATCACATCCCCATTCCTGCTCTGCACACTCTCAGGAGGTGACAGGTATTCACGTATTTAATTTATTTAAGTGTTCAGAGAAACTACGCTGTTTTTTTTTTTTTCCAGTTATCATTTCTTTTCAGAACGAAATAGGCTCTCCTCTCAGTGGTGTAATGTGACATGTGTACTTTCAATGGGGAGCTAACTGTATCTAATTACCAAACTTTCCAAAAATAGGAACGCTGTTTGACCTTGTTCCTCGGAAAGTTGGCCAAGTCCCATCGCACCTCATGCACTGTGCACGCTCTGAATGGACAGCACAAAGTTTAACTTTCCAAAGCCCCCAGTTTTAAGTCAAAGGTTCATTGATGGTTTGTGAAACTCCGATTGGATTCCCAACTCTGCTTCTCCCTCAGGCTCTTTATCCGATTTCTTATGCATGCACCCTGTGCTCTGCAGATAGGAATTGTGGCTGATTTTTCTACCAACAACACTCTGCATACCTTTGTGCTTAAATCTGGAATGTGTTAAATTTAGAACGTGCAGGGCTTCTTTTATGATTTAACTCCGAATCCCTGCGCCCATATGTGTATGAAGTGTTTTACCTGCGTGCAAGCTTTGGGGGTGGATGTGGGCTGTTTATAATCTATTCTTCTCGCTCTCACTCTATTATTTGTGTATATTTTGGTGGTCACCATATGCGAAGGGAATATTTGGCTTAGACATGGTGTAAGATAAGTCTGCTCGCCTACACTTAGCTTGCCATTTTCCTCTGTTTCTCAGAACTCCGGGCTTGTTTCCATCGAATTGAGGCTATTTTTAAACAAGTCTTTGGGGAGGGGGGGTTGCGGGGGTTCATCGAGGAAGGGGGGGATTGGTTCAGTTAGTGTCATATGAATCCAAACCGGGCAGCGGTCCAGGGTGAGTAAAACACACCTCCTCCTCCCCTACAGTGCCCTGAACTCTTCCATTACAAGAGTGAGAGAGTGTGTGTATGTGTGTGTGTGTGTGTGTGTCAGTTTATTAACCATGTGTTGACTCACTCCCACAGCTGTGTGTGTCTGTGTTTGTGTGTGTGTGTGTGTGTGTGTGTGTGTGTGTGTGTGAGTGGGTGGGTGGGAGAGAGGTTGCACGGTTGTGGTCAGGAAAAAAAAAATAACCGATTCTTCACAGATGCATCATGAGTCTCTTTAACGGCTCGGCTTTGATGCAAAGAAGCTTTAATTGGAATTTTAAGGGAACGCTTTCTCAATTTATTATTTTTAGCGAAACGTATGAACATGACAAACAGCTGAACTGATTATTGCATTTATTGATTAGTTTGCCCATTTTTAGATTAATTGGTGTCAAGAAATAAATGAAATGTTTATTAGTGTTTGAGAAGCTCAGGCCACTTCTTCAAATTACTTGTTTTTGCCCAGCAGACCAAAAACTTCTAAGGTATTTAATTTAAATTGGTGAAAATCCATTAAAAGTAACAAATCCTTTACAGAACCTGAAAAATAAATGACCACGTCTGTGGAACCAATCTATTAATCAACCAGTATTTCAGCACCGAAGCTCACTCATGTAAAAACACCCGGAGAGAAACAGCCTCTCTTATCTCAACCTGCCAGTTGTTGTACATCTAAAGTTTTACAAAAACTGATAACAAAACTGATTGAATCTGACCTTTCTGATGATGTTTATTGATAAATTATCAGTAGTGTGATCAATAGGGAGGCGGTTGAATACGAGGACGGGTGTATGAGCGTGTCGGCTGGTCTTTATGTTGTGATGTGCAGCTTGTTACATCTGATTTTTCAACACTGGCAGGTCTGAAGCTGTTCATGTATGTCAATTATCTGCTGCAGATGAAAAGAGTCAAGTTGTCAGAAAATTGGATCAGAGTCAAACTGTGATCCTCCAAACATGAGAACAATCTCAGAGTAAATCTCTGATGATAATTTTAGCCATAATTGTGCAGTACGGAGTGTGTGTGTGTGTGTGTGAGTGTGTGTGTCTGCAGTGATGTGGATGACTGCTTGGGGCTGGAAAACATTTTCATTAATTTACTCTGAGGCTGTTAACTTATTTCCGCCAAAAGAGAGACACAAACACAACAAAACACCTCCCACTCAGTCACACGAGCCACTTCCCAGCTCCAGAGAACGAATCCTCCTCTGCTGTTTGATGTCTCTTCATTGCTTTCCCGTGTTCCCTCCCTGCCTCCACAGTCTCTCCCTGAGGGGCAGTTTCTGTTGACTGACGGCATGAAAACCAACTCGGGGTAAACAAAGCACCCACCACCAAACCAAGCTATTGCTTTTAATGTCACAACTCAATGACAGGTGGCTGAGTGAAAGGAATGAGGGGGCAGCACACACACTTCCACTCTAAGGACATGTCTGAGGCTGACAGTAGCCCTCCAGCAAAACACAGTCTGCAGCGGCGAGGGCCTGCTGCTGCAGGTACAGAGAGGCTGAAAGGTCAGGGAGTTAACTTTGCAAAGTTAGAGGATGTTGTTTGGTGCCTTACTTGTTTTTGTTTTTGGGGTGTTTTTGCATTTAACCAATAAGTGATCAGTTAATTAGAACTTGAGAAATTAGAGGAGTTCAAACGTTTGGTTCTTTGCCTCAGCTCAATCAATTACTGTTTTATTTATTAGTCGCTAAACTGGAAAACACACTAATCTAATCTAATTCATGGTTGGCAATTTGTTTTTAAATGCATTTTCTTTAATTCTCATCCTTACTTAAATCTATTTCTTATTCCATAAAGGTCATAGGATATTCAAAGGCAAGCTGAATCGCCTTTTATCTTCATTCCTAGAATTCTGAAGCATTTGGGTGACTGCCTTTAATTTTAAAGCCCCATGTATTAAGATTTATTACATCCTCTTCTTTCTTTCTAAGGCATCTCTGTTCATTTAGGTTCAAACAATCTACCCTTGCTTCTAATTCTAATTACACTTGAGATATGCAGGTAATTATTTGTGCATATAAATATATATACACGGTATATAGCTTTAATTACCCCCCATAGACTCTTAATTACTGTGTCTCTCAGCTTTCACCATAAAGTACATGAAGAAGCCACTTTATGTCATATCTTATTCTGAACAAGCTATACATTAACATTATGCTGAGATGAAATCCTAACTGTCTTTGAATTTCCATTTTTGGATAATTGGATGAAAGGACATCAATGAGAAAAAAGGGCTTTGTGCAAAAGATGTGGAATTACATTTAATCAAGTCTCCTGTGCAGGTTGCATTCACTGTCTAATGGAAATCATGAGTCATTTAACAAGCACCAGCACCCCCAACACGATCTGGCGCACTTCCTGCAGCGTGCTCCACTTTGGTGTTTGCCGCTTGTCAGTCTCAGACCCTTCTGAAGTCAAATGAAATGCGAAAAAAAAAAAAAAAAATGAGAGCGACTGACTGCTCCGTGCCCAACATGTGCAGGAGACACAGGTCAGTCACTGCGTCTGGGCGGTCCATTCACCAGGAAGATCTCTTTAATTAGGCTATGTTCATTTAATTAACCAGCCGGCATAGTGTCTGTGTCCATTTCTCACCCCGGCTTTGCTGAGCGAATGTGCCCTCCTTTGTCTCCTCATAGTTCCTGAGGTCCCTGCTTCCTATTATACTCCCTCATTCACTGAAATGTATTTTTTTCATCCTCTCTTTTAGATTAGCATGATAATACCCCACGGACGGGGAGAGAAAGTGGTGAAGAGCTGTTGCGGGACTTCTCATTGATTTCACTGTGTGCAAGACCGTGGTTATTATCATACTGAATGCACCATCAGTTAAACTAACAGCCTGAATTCCGACATTTATCTCCAATATCATAGACCGACTGTCAATTGCATAGGGAGCACAATGGCACATTATGGGTTATTTCTTGCTCCTAGGAGTCCCGATCTTTCCCCGGTGTAATTACGCTATGCTAATTCTGCCCCCATCCATGCACTTCCCATGACAGAAACAACTGTTGGGATGTCACAGACTTGGATAAAGTTGAAATCTGAGGGAACACATGACGTGGTTTGTGCCTGCCTGACACTCCAGGGCTAACTCTGATTCATCGTTCAGCTCTGGGGCATCGAGGAGGGAGAAGCTCAGCTGGAGCCTGTTGCTGTGTTTTCCAGAGATGGGGTCAGATGCAGGTCAGGACACCTTGAACTCCTCAGCTGGATTTATTGTGTCGGAGGTGGACGGGGTCAGGCCGTCCTCTTGCCTCCCCTCCTCCTCAACACGAGGACTTAGTTAGCATCGGACATGGAGCAGACACCGGCAGCACAGACAAATCCCTGTCACGCTGTCTGAGGACAACCCCGCTGGGGTCAGAGGTCATGTGTTAAGGGGGGAGCGTCCCTGCGGCATGACCTGAATACTGATTGATTTTCTTGAGTGGGTGTCATGAGAGGCGGGCCTGCCTGGTGTCAGCAGAGAGGGGTCAAGCCTCTTACCCCTACCCCATGTCGTGATGCCAAGTTAGGGAATGTCGTACAAAGGGAGGAGAAAGACTCCGAGTCACAACACGCTTGACTCCTCTGCTCTGACTGTGTACCTCAGCGGGTGTGTGTTTTCACTTTCCCTGAAACAAGACACTAGACCACATGTTTCCCTTTAATAGACAGCTGAGTGGAGAAAAGGGCAGGAGTGTGGTCTGTTTGCCAGATGATCACCGGGGTTGTTGGTGGAAGACAGAAGAGGCCGCAGTCCTCAGTTCATCTGCTGGATTTATTAGCTGTTGTTCAAAAATGCATGACCACTTTGGCCACTGATGGTTACATCAATCATCCAATTAGTGCTGTTCAAAGTGGTTTACAGGTGACTCACAAGCCGAAAGGAGAGTCAGTTTTTTTTTATAAAACAAAAGGATCTTGTTTTGTAGTTTTGATCTGCAGAAACACAAGCAGCCATCATTTAGATCAGGTAGGCTCTAAACAAAACATGTTTGTGGAATAAAAAACAAATCAAGGGGTGAAATTATTACCTGAACACACAACCTCACAGGTTTTTTTTATAGTCTGACTACTTGGATGTTTTTGTCAGATAAATTCCACCATTTAGAAAATAGAAATAGAAATAGAAATAGAAAAACAACGGTAGATTTTAAAAAAAAGCATAAACACAGAAAAGCAAGATCTAGTTAAAAAAATAACAAAATTTCAACAAAATTCGAAAGCAATGAAATATTCATTGCTGTTTATTTCCTTCTTTAATACTGTAAACTGAACTTAAATTAACCTTTTTCCAGGGTTATTGCTACATTTTCATGCAGTAAGTCACTAAAAGATGCATTTTTCCAGATAGTTCTCAGAGTTTTTTGGCTTTTTTCAGCTGCTGACATACTATGATATTTGAGCTGCAGTCTGGTGCTCACAAGCATCTCTTTTGAATTTCCAGAGGACAACTGTAATGATGAATAAAAAGTTCATCCTTGTCCTGTATCTGCAATGGAATGATGCCATTTAAATGTCTAACATCTCCTCAAGTAAAATAGAAAAAGGTCATAAATGAGACTGAAGCGCAGAACTGAACATCGCACTCCTACCTGATATATGCCTTCTAGGGTGGCAGTGATATTTGAGGACAACTTGTTTCTACATAAAGATACACCAAACTGATGGTGATCAACGTGTCCTTTCGCTAAACCCACGAATAACGACATTTAGAAATCTGATATTAAAAGGTCTGATTCATACTGACTTGCAGTGAATCCATAAAAAAGCAGAAATGGTGCTGTTGATCAAATTCTGGATTCCTTCTTTAGACTTTAAAAGTGTGTGACTCACTGAGCTAACAAGCTAATAGCAGCTACACTTAGCAGCAGACTCCTGCGTTGCAAGAGAAAAGGTCCTGTGTCGCAGTTGTTCCTTTATTCCTTTCTGGTACTTTCCCAATAGCCAGGTAAAGTTCCCAAATTGAGTTTGAAAAGTTTCTGTTCTCTACTAACCAACAATGAATTCTTGGTCAAGTGGTAGGGTGCAGCTTTATTTAAAACCTTGCTCTCCAGCACTTAATCTACTTTGGACTGTGTCCCCTGCAGCATTACAATAATTTTCTTCCCCTCAAGCTATAAAAGGAGCCTGAAAATGGTTCAGTTGTTAAATTATGTCTCAGTTACAGATTGATGGAAGTCATTGATGTCTATTAAACTGGTCAACAAAAAAAAATAGAAAACTCAAGAAAAACTACTCCTTTAAAACCTTTTTTAAATTAAAACTTCAATTTCCACATCTCAAGCAGCTGCTAGAAAAGAAACCCATGGCAGCGTGGTAATATATTTGCCTGGCCACAGAATGAATTGTTTAATTAAGACAAAGGATAAAAAGAAATCAGAGCTATAAAGAAAGGTAGCAAGACAGTTGTGTTAAGTGGCTGAGCAGTTCAGTTTAATGATCTTGAGGCTTGGATGATCCCAAGAAACCGATGATCTTCGGACCAGATCAGGCAACCCGGAGTTCGACCTGAGAAGATGAGCGACTGAATCTTCCTTCATTGGTCTCAGTTGATTAATCAAACTGCCATCAGTGTAGCATTAACAGGATGTGTGTGTGAGATTTTATTAAAGATATCTTTCCCTCTGTTTGCCATAAAAACCCACCCAGCTTGTACTTCTGCTATTTTCTCATAAACAGTCAACGAATGCTGCTGCACAGGTCCGATCATTCTTTCCCTACGTTCCTCTGAAGGCATATTGTTTATTCTTGCATTTTTAATGGGAGCTGACATAACCAGAGTGCCGGGTATCATCCTCCATCCCACCGTCTTGTATCTGTTTACCGAAATCAATAGTCATTCCACAAGTGTGAGGTTTGAAGAACCAGCGGCTCCATAAACCAATCTGCAGGTTACATAGGTTAAAAGCTCGAGGTAGCTCATGAAGGCAAAAAAGCCGAACAAAAATCTGACCCAACAGTTTAAAGGTCAAGCGCTGATTCGCTTACGCTCTCAGTTGTTGTTCCAAGTTCTGGTTTTTCAAAACTGTTCTCATTGAAGGAAAGTACTTAAGCATTTTCTTAGGAGTTGAATTTGAGCTCAGGGGATGGACTCATGTTCTTCGGTCAGGTGATGATTTTACCCTTTTATTCCTTTCGCAGAACAGTTGAAATCAACAATGTAAAACAAAAATTTTCTGTAGTAATGTTTGCAATCAGGACCTTTTCTTGTTGTAATTTATGCATAAATGAAAATGTAACTCGGATCTGCAGCTTTTTTTTTTTTGCACTGATTAACACACAAGATATCAACCTAGGAGGTCTGCAGAATCTGGCTTTTCAAAGACTTTTATGTCCTCTGTTCTCTGCTGTTCCATCGTTGCTAAATTACAAATGGATGATGATGACGATGGAAGAAACTCTGGCACAGTTCTGAGAAACAGCCAGCTGATCTTCATTAGTAAAACTCCTCTTGGTTCTGCTATGAGGCATATACACACTGTGCTACATAATCATGATGCATTTAGGGGCAATTTTGTAGTCTGGGAACTTTAAGTGACTCAGAGATAGTCTGGAGCTTTTGTGATCTTGCGCTGGAATTTGTGTTCCACAAAATCTTATCTGCTTTTTTTTGATGTCTCAGCGTTTTTCCCAGGCAGTACTTTTAAATTTGCAGCTGATCTGTCACTTCCTGTGAACGGTGAACACAAACCTCTGTCCGTCAACTTTTCACTCTCCGAAACAAGAAAATAATGACCGTATTCCCAGTGGTGTCACGCCACCAGAGATAGGCTGGTAGTGATACGCAGCACAGCAGTTTTACTTTCGTTCAGATGATTGTGGTCCTTTTTGTCAAGACGAAGAGGACTCGAGAGCGTGGAGGAGGAAGAATAAGTGGGCGAACTGGCTTTGCTTTAACCTTAACTGAACCATCATCAGCATGTGGCTGCCAGCTGGTGTGCTCACTAATCCAGAGGATGCTGCCTCTGCAAGTCTTTCTGGGCTCCGCTACTTGAAATGTGCTCGGCTTGAGGTCAAAACCTCCATCATCACCATTTGTCAAAATTAATCTGTGTGCAGGTCAGGATCCAACTAAGTCATTACATTTCACAGCAAGCAAAAGGCTTAATAGATGATTACGGCCAACTTCAGGTTCAGCCACGGAGAAGATGCACTGAGTTTCAGACGCAGGATTTTCCAGAACAACGGCCAGGTTAATGAATTTCTAAAATTACAAAATGTGCGAACGGTTGTGTCTTTCACAATTTGATCTTGGCACATAAACCCCTCCGTGATTATGCGTAGATTGAACCCCTGATTGCTTCTTTTTATGCTTAATGTTCAATTGAAAACTAATCAGCACTGACTGTACGGGGCAGGAAATTAAATACATTTCCTATATGTTCGGGATTCAGCTTCTTCGAAAGCTGAGAAAATTGCCTATCAAGCGTAATGAGGTTGTCACTTTTTGTGAAATTGACTTTTTTAACTTATCAGTGTGCAGATGTAATGTGTGTGTGTGTTTTTTTAAAAAAAAATCTTTTAGTAATGTTGTATGAAGCTTAGTTTAGGTTTGAGCACTGGCAAGGTGAAGGCGTTTTCCTGGGAGCAGATTGCCAGAGCAGATTGTGAGCTGAGATGCCATCTTCAGATTTGGCTAGTTCGAGCTTTGGGATTTGTCAAAAGATTTTGTTCACTTATTGCAATTTGCAACCTGTTGTTATGCTGACTTCACCAAACCGTGTCTCCTCCCCAGAGTTCAAAGCAACTTGAATCACATTTTTATATCACATTCTGAAGTTTTCTTGATGAAAGTAATAGTTCATAATAGTCTATTTTTTTTTTTTACATGTAGACTTGGAAGTTCTTTGAAGAAAGATGCTACATGAGTCTTCTGACGGCTCACAGAGGCTTAGGATGCATCTCTGTAAGCTGTCCTGCATTATGTCACACACCAACACAGACGTAATAGTGATCTCTTGTTTTTCCCTCCGCAGATACACTGACAGCTGCTGTCTTCACCAGCCTGCAAAAAACCTGCTGTACTCACCTGCTTGGTGGATTGTTTGAACGTTAAGGTACGATACAAATGCTCATTCCTCTCCAAAGTGGGTCACGAGTAATTAAAAGTTGACGAAGATTTAATTTCAGGAGGCTTGGAAACTGTTCACTGATCTTTCAAATGTAGTATTTAGATAAAACTGGGTATAATATGACAGTGAGGTCTTCTTCCAGGAGAAATCTACCACACTTAATTAGTGATATGGATATACTGTTTCTGAAGCAGCGCTTAAAATTAGATGTCCTTTACTCGATTGCTTATCTTCTCATTTTAATCAAATGTGAGGAATTAGCTTTTCAGATATTTGGCATAATTTTTATGAAGAGTTTTTCTTCAACCAAGAACGAATTCATAGAGTCAAAGAATTGTGCTTACTCTTTAATTATGTGAGGTTGCAGTGTTAATTACCATTTTAGAGGGTCTAAAAAAATTTTCTTGTGTGTTGGAATCCAACGTGAACTCATTTCACATGACATCAGTCTGTATTTATGTCTGAGCTTTTTGCACTGGCTTGAATTTGGCGATGTTGAATTGATGAAAGTTTATTAATGAATGACAATTTGTGTTTGCATTATTTTCCAAGTTACTGACAATTAAAGCTTATCAGTCCACAAAATCTCAATGTAGCAGATTAACTGAGTTTAATAAAACTCCAAACACCTGAGGAATTGTTTAACTGAGCTTTAATTGTTGCTTATAAAGTCTAGATTTTTTATAGCTTGAAAGAGCTGCCTGAGCCACTCATTATATTTCAGGATGCATATGAAGGAAAACTAGCCTTAGATCTGATTTTCTTGTGGTTAGAAATTCTTTTTTTTTCTTAATATAGAAAATCAACCATTACAACAATTTATCTGTTGAATGTCTGTCAATACTGTAAAAGGGACACCTGCCCTTGGATTTGTTTAGGTTTTATTTTCCTGATTGATCAAGGAAATAGTTGTCATTTGCTGCACAGGTTATGAAAATCAAAGCATCTTGTGATATTGGTTGGCTATTGAGTGATCAGTGGGATTGCATTCTAATGAAGCGCACACACCTGGCCGTGGTTTCCAGCGAGGTGAACTCTGTTGTGAGGTTGTCAAGTAGTCGAAGCGGAAACAACCGCAGAAAATGGGTCCAGAAACCTGTAAAATCACTGAGAGGCTATTGTGTCTGGCTGGGCATTTCCCCAGTGAGCTCGAATGTGGACAGTAGAGGACAGGGCCAAGAAGCGCCGATGACAGGGCGCCTCATGGGACGGCTGGAAACAGATGGCTGGCCGGATACGGGCCAGCTGTGACCTTGAAAACATCTGAAGGTAAAACTAGCAAAAATGTCTCAATGTCTCCAGTGACAATAGACAATACAGCAGGAATGGCAGGGCTGTGTTTGTCGTAAGGCTGCTTTTCAAAATAAATCAGGCGTGGCGGTGATTAATGCGGGTTTTTATGACATTTTTTTTTTCTCTGCATCTGCCACATCTGCACCCCCACAGTCTAAACTCATTCAAATGAATGGGAGGTCGCTACTTTAGCCACAATGCCTGATGTGACTTGTTATTATGCCAGTAGACGTTATCGTGTTGCATTAGTGTGTGATCACCCATGCAGGTAATTTTGCTTTTGTTTAAAGCTCATTAGTGAAGTTAACCCTGGTAGACACGTTCTGGTTTGGTTAACACTGATCCGTTGCAGGTTAACCTTGACTAATAAATGCAACATTAATGGATTCACAAAGCTTTTAATTGATGACAGTTCTGATAACCTGTGACCCCGTAAATTGAACACAATTGTTGATGCTGTGAGATCAAATTACTGTGCATGACACTTATCCAGGCTTTTTTTTAATAGTTTATTGGATGTTAGAATTCAAATTTTAGCCTGATTAATGAATAAGTTGGTCTGTAATATGTCATAATATAGTGAAAGCAGCCACAGTAACGTAAAACCAAATTTAATAATAAGAAAGTATTTCTCCACAAACTTGGTTCTGTGGTGGATTGTTGAAAGGAGTGGGTTTTGTTTTAAGATGTTTTCTTTTGAAGCTAGTTAAGTTTTCACACTCACTGGCTGAACAGTAGTGATTTGTTGTCAATACAAGAAGGGATCCGCACGTAATGCAAGTCAGGCAGCAGACAGTGAAGCGAACGCCACCGCCGGCCTGATGTTGTCTCAGGTCTCTGGGGCTTTCGAGCCCAGCAAAGGGAGAGGCACGATCAGAGCCGGGAACTGGATGGTGCGGTTGGAGGGGGGTGAAAATAAGAGGAGATGGAGGAGGGTAGAGGTGTCAGGCGTATAATTGGGGTGAGGAGATCTCTGGGGTGGATAGAGAGAAGCTTTATTAAGACCGCTCAAGTCTGATGTGCCTGCACGGCCGCCTGGCTCTTCCTCACACACCCACGCCTTTGGGCCAATCTTCCGTTTCCACAAGAGACTCTGTAACAACAAAGGGATGAAGGGCAAAGTCCTCAAGTTCCTTTCAGTCACAGATAAGACAAAAGACCCCATTACTTGAGAGGCAGTGGTTGGGAGGCAGCAGAGTTTTTTTTTTAAATTTAGGACCAAATGTTACTGCTTCGTCATCGCTAAGCTAAGCTGCTATTTCTTGTTGATTGCGCTGTCATTCTGTGAGTCAGATGAACTTCAATGAGCCTGAAATTCATTTAATGGTCTGTCTTAATGGTGACTGCCTGATAACCTTCATCAGTTCTCTTACCCCTCTTTTTTTTTAGAGGACATTTACTAAAAAGGCCTCTTCATCTCACCTGTTTGCTTCTAATAAGACATTAAACTGGTGGTCTGCACTTGACACATTATATTCTGTGCTTATTACATTTTGGTTGTGAGCTCATGATTGCATGGCTTGAAGATGTGTTGAGAGCAGAACATTTCTGAAATGTTTACAGCTCAAAGTGGAGGCAAATATTGGAGCTCAGGGAATAAAAAAAGACATAATCTCTCTTGTTTTGACTCACAAAGGGAAAGAAACTTTCCAGGGTGACTTCCCCCGTGACTGATCGCATCAAGTCTAATGGCGAGATTAGGAGCTTAACTGCTTATTTTCTCCACTCTGTGACCATTGAAATGTTACTCTGGAGCCAACCAAGTTTCCGTATCAATAATTGAGACGTTTGTGGATACACGCTTCCTTTTCTCAGGAATCCTGGAAAAATCTCACAAAACGCAGATTTTTTTTTTTTTCATGTGTGTGACACAGCAAAGATTTTAGGTTAAAACACGAGGCCGTCGTTTGGGGAAAATTTGCAGCCCCCTCCCCTCCGTTCGTCTTGGTTGTAAATTGGTTTCCTCTGAACTCATGAAAAGGGGGCTGGAGGTCTGTTCTCTGCTTTCTTAGTAGCTTGTTAATCCCCCACAGCTCCGGCCGGAGGGAGAGCCGCTTGCACATACACGGCCCTTGTGGAAATGGCGCTACTCCTCCAGCCCTCTTCTGTCCTGTTTCCACTCTGTCCTGCAGGGTTTGGCTAATCCTCTGCCTGGTCATGGTGGGGAGATTGCAGGCTTTTTCAAAGCCCTTTGCTGGCTGGACTTCAAAGTTACAGATATACAGGGACTTGAGGAGGTGGGAGAAAATGAGGTCCACCGCAAGTAAAGACTGTGAGGGGTTCACCTCAGCTTTTTCATGTGCCATTCCTGAGGAAGTCTGAAGAGAGAGGCTTTGTTGATTGGAGAGACAGTCCTCTGAAGATCAGTTGGTGGTGATTTACGCTGAGCTTTTGGACCAAGCTGTGAATATGCTTTGTTGGGGTTTTTTTTTTGTTTTCTTATTCTGTCAAAAACTACACTTCACACCCACAAATAAGACACTGTTCTCATGTAGAGACCAAATAAAACAAAACAATAAATATGAAACACAAACAAGAAGCCACACATAAAAATGAGGCATCGCTCAAGGTTAAACTGTAAAAAACGTACACATCTTCATAGTGTTTCATCTGATTTAAACGCTAACAGGTGCAGCGATGGCAGGATTTTTTATTTTATTTGTTTTACAAATTGCTGCCTAAGTCCACAGGGAAAGAAGAGGCTGATTACCACCATCAGAAAAGTTCTTTCACTCTTGTTACTAAGCGAGCCAAAGCTAAGGATTGATCCAAGCTCGTAACCGAGTGCCTCTTCCTACATGTTGCATCCTAAAATATTTGCTCTTTGAAGCATTTTAACTGCTTGGTGAGAAAGTTTGCATAGAGCTCTTTTATAATTAGTTTTTTTTTTTCTGTGTTAGGTCGCAGCAGAGCCCTTTTGCCCAGAGTTTTCCTCTTTTTTATAATTTGTCTTGCAATTAAAGTGCAGCTAATCAAGTGTCTTAATTGCAGTAACAATTGAAAAGGTTCGCTCGTTTAAGGCTTTGATTACTGGGAAGTATGATTGCAAAACTCTTCTTGTAGCTTTTGAACTCGACACGTCACTTGCTTGACAGATTCATTTGCGTGTGCGACACAGTAATTACTTCAAGTGGACTCTTGGGCTTTAAGAGTTGTACATTATTGCTCTTGTAGATGTTCAGAAAGAGTGCAGTCGATGTTTGGTGACCCGGTCAGACCTTCCTGAACACACACACATTCTAGCATGTGAGCGTGAGATGCCAATAAGTCATGTTAAGCTTCACCCTGGCGTAACCCCTGCATAAAGGTTGGTTAGCCTCAGCTTCAAAAGCAGGGTTATATCATTAACTATGGCTTCCTTAGTAACGGCTGCGATTGAGTTTTATCTCATTCAGTTCAACTTATGATATTAGTGCTGCTTACTTAAAATGGATTATAGATGATATCAGTTTGCTCAGGGTGCAACCAGACCTGCAGTTTGTTTACTTTCATCTCAACCTCAGCAGGAAGGTTTAACTTGTTTTAATCAGCGAACAACAGCTTGGAAACAAAAAGTTTCAAACCTGCCTGTGAGCACAATCTAAGAAACAGGCTTTGTTGTGCTTTTATAATTTTGTTTTTACAATTAGAATTGGGATTAAAACTAGTGATAATTTTTCCAAATCTCTTGTCTACTTTATGAATTGACTGATGAGACATTCAGGGTGAAAAATATCCGATTGGGTGCTTCGTTTGATGAACAGTAAAAAAACTCTAAACTCTCAGGGACAGAAAATGAAGGAAAGCAGGAAATCACACTTATTTAAGTATTTATTTTGATAACAGTGATATTGTCTGTCAGTTGACTACAAATCAACCAAACCAGGAAATTTACAGAAACGTCTTGGGCTTGAAGAAACTGCAGTTGACATTTTGTCCTGTTTTAACATTTTATAGACAAATTCATCAATGGAAAGATATAATTGGCCGATGAATCAATAGTTGTTAGCTGCAGCGCCACTGCAGATTGAGTATTTCCTGTCCAGCCTCTCTGTTCACTTCCTGATCCCCCTACAGGCAATGACTCTATTGACCAGCAAAGCCTGTAGTTTCCTGGTGCAGAATGTGGTTATTGATGAGAAGCTGTTGGCTTAAGGTGGACGGACCTGTCTGATTAGTCAGAGCGGTGGAGCTTTGTGTCTTTTTCCTCATAAAACGGTCAGAAAAAAGCCAGACTGGTTTTGTTGCAAACGTTGTGACTGTTTTCACACCCACCACCGCCACAAATTCTTTCTCTCTGGAAATTCTGTGGTGGAGGTGGTTGATTTGGAGATCCAAGATTAGCTCCTAGTGATTTTTTTTTTTAGATTTTTTTTTTTGTATTACTAAATACCATGCTGTGACTTCTGCAGAGCATGAGGCTGTTTATCTGGGAGGCTCTCTTATTTCCTATAATTGATGTTCACAAATTCCCTAGGTGGGATATTAAGGAAGATTGCTGTATTAATTGCCAACGTATGCCATCTAAAAGGGGTAATTGCAAGCTGTTTGCTGGAATGTAAATGTGCTCAGCTTAGGTTTAATTGAGTTTGTTTATTGGGGTGGTGGCCGCCGACAAATTGAGACGCGTAAATCGATGCTCTCTGCTTTTAAGAAATAAATGTGTCATTTTGTGATTGCTGCAGATATTTCATACACAGAGATTAATCTGGCTGTTATTTTTTTTTTCAAAGATATAGCAACACATTAACTACAGTGACAATGACAAACAGCACTGGGTGAGATCTCACATTCATTTAAAGGTTTTTCAAATGCTAAAACAGAATTATTTTAGCTGCTTTAACCTTTATTAAGGTTGTTGATTAATATGTGTGATAAATATGTGCATTTTTTCCATTAATTGTCAACAAAAAAAGCCTCCCAAAGGCAGTAAGATGTTTTTAAATTCATTGTTTTGTCCAACAAACAGTTCAAAACCCCAAGTTATTAAATTTAAACAGAGATATCAGCAGGAATGTTTGACATTTTTCTTCAGTAACCTACCAAATCAATTATTAAGACTGTTAATGAATAATTGACTGAGTATTTCATCAGGAATTTGTGTCTACAGGTGTGCATGCAGCCTGGTCTGTAAATTGTTTTACCAGCAGATGAGAGTTCAGCAGTGCAATAATAAAGCATGCAGTCAGCCAACATTTATGGGATTCAAATACACTCCAATCCTTGTGGGGCCTTTTCCTCAGCAAAAAGTGTGTATTTATACTCACGTGAACCTATAAATAACCACCTAGTTTTTCATTTCTGCTCCCTCAAAGAATGCACTTATGTGGATGCCTTTCCAGAGCGGTCTGACTTGAATTAAGCCGCCTTTAATCACGACCACCCTCGGCCTGTAACCGCACACTGTGTGACTGACCCATGACAGATGACTTCTCCATGGAGGCCGACACAGGTGGACACGTTCACTAAATCTCCCTCTGTGCCCACACCCACCTCCCACCTCCCCGCTTCCCCGCCTATTGACCATGTCCTTACTCTTCACGTGTGTGGGTGTCTGGAATTTGTTCATCTTCATTCATGCCTTCTCGGTGGGCTTCGGCCCTGCACTCAATATCCAATTTCTGTCCATCTGTGGGGTGACGAAAGCGAGCACGCTCTTCTCCGGCCGGCGTCCACACTCTCCGTTCCTCAACGCATCGGCTCACGCCTTTGGCAAGACCGATCCGTGGAGAGGTGGGTTAAGCGCTCTCTCTCGTATAAGCACATGTGTGTCTCAGCCATGGAGGGGATGAGAGTGGGCGGATGGGATGGAAAAAAAACAGGAGGCGAGGATGAAGCAGTCGAAAGGGTGAAGAAGGTGATTGCTGAGGGCCGGCTTCAGAGGAAGTGGCACAGGGAGAGGACAGATGATAGATTTTTTTTTTTTTCTTCGCAGCAGAGCCTTTTCACTCATACACAGACACTTATCGGTCCTTTCTTCCTGTTTGCGGTTATTTTCAATCACTCCTTCGCTCGCCTCTCCGAGCCCATCGTCTTGCCCCATTATTTGTTCTATCTTCTCCTTACGTATTCCTTTTCACCTGTCTTATCATTTCACTCTCCACCTTCTTCAACAGAGCTGTGATTGGAGAACACTGAGCCCCAATGATCCAATCTCATCCCTATTCATAGACTTCAAAGCATTTTCCCTCCCCTGCCCTCCCCTGCCAGGGCCCCCACGTCACCGAGTACCAAGCCTGCCGCCTCTGCTTTTTCGCCTCTTTGTTTAACACATTTTGTCTTGCTTTTAAGTCCCTTTTTTTTTTTTTTACTTATCCAACTGACTTGCCGACTTTAAAAAAAAAAAAAAAAAAAAAAAAAGTTGACATGGCATCACAAGCGAAAGGCTTGGTAAGCTTTTTAGAGCCAGTCACGGTGCACCATTCCCCCATCGTAATTACTGCTGAAACAAGCAGCTCTGGGAAGTTTCAGCACTGGTGGACCCGTCATTACTGACAATCTCCCGGCTTTTATCTGCCATAGCTAAGACGCTCTCGCACCGCGGGGCTGTGATGATTGCCTTACTGAGCTGGGTGAGGAAGAATGGAGAAAAGAGGATGATCAGAGAGAGAGGCAGCGCCACGCAATTGGAGGTTTTTCATAACTGTGAGAGAAGTAGCGCCACGGCTGAAGCCGCTAAACTGAAAAAAAAAGTGTTTCTAAAACCCAAAAGCCACGCAAGCCATCCAAACAGCCATCTTGTTTCCATGGTGATTTGACACTCCCCCCCCCCACCCCAGCTCCAAGTGGAGAACTTCAAATCTATTACAGTCAAGCATGCTTTCGCTGAGGTGGTGTCCTGTGCTTGAGCTCGGCTTCCAGCCTCCCGTCAACACCGGACGCCGACAAGCACCGGATTGTTCAAACCCTTCAGATCAAGTCGCGAGCTGCCACAAGTCATTTACTTTCCCCCAAGGAGTGTTTGCATCCGCCAGAGTCTTTTTCCTGCATAAACATGCATTCTGCGCCACACCTGTGAGTTACCATTTACAAACCAGTTCTCAGACAAAAAACACCTTGCGTGTTGACTGAAACTGTGGAACTGTTGTGATTCTGTGGTCACATGTTTGAGCCTATTCAGGTGAAATCAGACGTTGTGGTGATTACTGCACGTGTGGGAGTGTCGGCCCGTTTAAAACGCAAACAAACGTCTCCGTACTCCCTGAGGGGCAGGGTCATTCAGCCCTGCTTGGTCCCACCTGTAATCAGCTGCTTGGCCGCAGCACCGTGATGTCGGGATGTGTTTCTCCAATAGTTGAATTGTGTCCACTTTCTTTTCACTGCACGCTTTTTTGCAGTCCACAATGCTGCAGCCTGAACACACTACCCACGTTAAAATGAATAAGAGAGCTGGCATAGCTGGCATTTTTGCCATGCCACATTATCTGGTCTGAATACGACCTAACTGAACTGTGAATGATGATTTATGTGCATAGTTTATTCGATATCGCATAGTTTGGAAGCCAGTGGTGCCAAATATGCATTGTAAAGTAACTAATAAGTGACATCTTGTAGTTCAACTTTTAAATAAAATAATAAATGCATATTAATAAGTCATGGGTTTTTATTCAAAACCGGAATATTTTTACATCTCAAACATGCCTGGATTGGCTCCTTGAAGGCCTTTTATGTTCCAGCGCCTCTTTCTTCACAGTGTAAAAGGATGGGTGACTCATATTGCTTTAAAAAGCTGTTAAGTCCAAAAGCTGGTTTGTGGTCAAGATGCTGCTTCAAAAGGGTTTTCTGGCATTCAGAAGAAGAAACGAGGAATTTATTTCTGTCATTGAAATGAGTCACCAATTAATGCAAAGAGGCCATCAATCAGTAGTAACCTAAAAGCTCTGGAAATGTTCTCGTCGGTCGGTTGCCATAGACCAAGCGACTGTTATCAGTATCCACTCTGCAGCATGTACTCTATCTTCTCTGCTCAGTGTTTGTGCTTCAGCCTTCCATGAAATAGCTTGGCTAAATTTACAGGCTTGTGGGTGTGTGTGACTGTTTGTGTGTGTGTGTGTGTGTGTATGTAACTCCATTTGGTTCCAAATGGGCGTGGAACTGTGCTTAAAGGGAGAAGGGAGGATACTGCCAGCAGGAACAGGTGTCAAAGCCTACCTGCCTGCCCCCAGGTGGAAACAAACTGGTTCTTGAGAGAGTATTAAAGGGGAGTGCATACTTTAATTTTTTCATTCCCACAGTTTGAGGTGAGTTCTTTGCCTCTCAAAAGTGCACACTTGGAGTCATTTTGCCTTCATAAAAAGCGCAAAATTCAATTTGGAGCCGAGCTTCAGCACAGTTTTCACAGATGGTGGTTTGGAAATGACCCATCATTGTAGTTCCTCTGCTGGTACTTTGACTGCAGGTACTGCATGGCTAAGATTCTGTATGAAGAAAATATTCAGCACTGGGTTTCTGCTCAATGTTCTCTGTCACCGAACAGTAGTTTGTATGGAAATTACAGTGCCGCAGGTCTTGGAGAAGTCCCCGAACGTGTTTGTGTCTGTGTGGATATATTATTTGTTTTGTCCCATAAATAAACACAACATGAAATTTTACTTATTAAACAGGCCATGATTTACCTTGTGAGTGTTATATGTGCAGTCTGAAAGTTTGGATTGTGAGTATTTTCTCTTGTGTTGGCTCTTAACCTCAACACATCGGAATGGAATGTGATTATTTACTATGAGCTTCAAAAGCCAAGTCCTGCCTTTAATATCTTGCATCCAAGTCAGATGAACTTAAAAGTAAATTTTAGGCCTTTTCATACAAAATTGCCCATTTTTGCAGATCATGAAGCTGATAAACAAGTGACCTAACTGTTAGCGAAATCATTCTAGTTTTGTCTGTGTTGTCTCCACTTCTGACCTGTTTTTAGTGTTTTTTTCTCTTCAGGCTGTTTTTTTTTTCAGCTGTTAAACACTTAAACAGTCAGAGTGAAGTCATGCAGCTGACTGCCAGCGAGTGATGAACATGCGGCAGTTTTGGCTGTCTAAAGTATTGAATCATTATTGGGAATGTCTTTTAAACGCATGAATCTTTTATTGAAGTTTTAAAACGCAGCTGAGTGAGATTTTTTCTTCTTGTGTTTGTGTTTGTTCGCCCCAAACAGCCAGACTGCTGCACACTACCTGTGAGCTCGTGAGCCGCAGCGGGCACAGAGCGTGTGTTTGTTTTCAGTTTAGCCTCTGACTGAACTCAGCGACCGCCAGACTCCAAATCTTTCAATTATTTCCTTTCAGCCTTTCATTTTTACCCTTTCCTTTTTATATGTTAAAGAAGTAAAGTACATTTCCCCTCCAGTAAGCAGCCACGAAGAGAGACTAATTAAAGTAGGGGTCGGCACTCCGTGGCTCGCTGCTGCAGACGTGTTGAGGTGAAGATAAATCCCCTTTTTTTTTAATCCCAAAGGTTTAAAAAATAAACTCTGAGCTCTCTTCCTGGTGGTAAACGGCTCAGGATCAGTGCAGAATCCTCTGTGACTTTGGATGTTTATTCCTCCAGAGGCTTTGGTCTTCCTCCAACTCTGGTACATGTGCACTCAGCACCTTTATGTTGGTGAAGGGAGCTGTTTCTGTGCTCTGACTGTCCAACCTACAAAAAACTCAAAGCTACTGATATGCGTCAGTGTAATGAACAAAGCTTTTAAGCATTTTGGTTCAACCTGAGGTCATTGTTTTGATGCATTGTCCTACAATTTGTGGACAGTTTTTCGAAAAAGAGCCACAACTCCTCCTCTGCTTGCTCAATATGAAGGTTAACACCCTCAAATTAAAGCCAAAAGCTAGCAAATAAACAATTTTTCCTTTTCAAATTAAATTTTCTAGTTTGCATATTCATGCAGTGAAAAAAAATCCACTCTTCTTACCAGTTTCTTATTGAATATATATCATTATAATAGATTAACATGTGTTTGTTGCTGCAGTTTCCTTTAAGCTTTGCCAGCAGTTTGAACGCAGCCACTCCACCAACCTATAATCTTCATAAATTAGTAATAACTTTATTTCTGCTTAAAGATCATATGTTATATTTATAAAATGGAAACAGAAGCAAAAGGAATTTTTTTAGATCTACTTTGTCAGCATTTTGTCTCATAATACTGTTTTGGTGGTAGCATGTAAAAGTGTGTCGTGGAAGTTTGATGATTTTTTTTGCACAATAACCTTTTTGCCAAAGTTGCTATAGTTTCCTCTCTGTTCTCCTCACAATCTCAGAAATGCTCTCCAGCTGCATAATACGAACTCAGACCAGGCCAGCGTTGTCTCAGGGGCAAAACCTGAATAGGGAGGAACTGTAGTCTTCTGTTGACGAATGAAGCTCATCCATGGGCCAAGTTCAACAAGTCAGCCGCTCCTCCCGTGCTGCACTCCCCCTTCAGCCTTTCTTTCTGCACGCTGGTGTATCTCCCCCCCCTCCCGCTACTGCACTCTTCTTCTCCCCTTTCAAATGGTAATGGCACTGAACCATGCAGGAGTTCTTCGGTTAGAAGTGAACTCTCGTCTTAGAGGAGAATTTATGGATCGTCATGCAGTGTTTTTAAGGTTTGGCCCAGCAGGCACAGAGAATTTTTCCTTGTGGCCGAATCATTTTGGCCACAGTCTCAGCAGCTTACCGCAATACACCACGGGTCTCTGGCTTTTGTTATCATGCATAATGGAACAAAATCCAGCTTCAGTACCCTCTCTGTACACCAGCCCCCCACTCTTTGCTCGACAGAAACCACAGATCATATGTGGGGAATGTTGCCTGGCTTCTGCGTGCTGGTGTACTGATGACTGTCCAAACAGTTATGAAGTGAACAAATGAAATTTGCCTCTCAAGCAACATAACACACATTCTCAGTTGTTCCTCCACCCCTCTCATCAAAGCTTGTTTAGCCAAAGAACAGACAATGATGATCAAAAGCTGAGCTTCTGCAAGTCTGCTGTCTTGGCGTGTTTGTTGTTCATTGCATGATCATTCGCGTGTTTCCAACTAACCAGAGAGAGAAGAGCCATAAATCTGCAATGCAACTGTCTTCCATTGTTTCACAGCACAACCAGTGACTGTCAGTTCAGCCGCCAGATAATAACCAGATGATTTTTTTACCAGACCAAGTTCGAGCAGATGCAGCACTATTTTCAGTGATTAGATTTGTCCACCTAATTTCAGAAAAAAAAACAACAAAAAGGCAAATAGTTAAAGGAAACAGTCATTAAAAGCCATAACATTTACACTAAAGATTATTAATAACAATTCTGTTAATGGTTGTTTTTGTGGCATTTTCCCATTCCTAGTTCGAAATGAAGATTTATTCCACATCCTGGAGTACATAGTTTGCTTCATATATTATTGTTGCACTGGGAAACAGGATAATACATTAAAAAAAAAAAAAAAATCCTCAAACTTTTTGAGGGATAAAACAAGAGAGGTAAGGATACACAGATGCTATTTCAATGGTGCTGATGATACTGATTTTAATACTGCGTTTGTTAGCCAATCTGATCTGAGTTTATTAGCATAAAGCCAAACTATAACTTTTGTTTTAAGAAAACTTTACGGCTAAAATTGCACCATAGTTATTAAATATTTGTGAGTGCTCGGTGGTTGAGGTTTTAAAACCCTTCCAGGTGCTTTAAGATTTTCAATGAGGCAGCAAAATTTGGCTTCTTTCTGTTGCATTAAACTCTTGCCATACAGGAAAACAAATTTATAAGACACATGCATTCACTGTCCATTAGCTGCCAGTTTTTATTAGACGTTTAAAAGGCAAAGGATAACAATAATAAAACACTTAGAAACAGCACTGGTCAGCAAAAGAAAGTGATGTCTCCCTTTCTCTTGGCACAATCTTGGCTTCATTGATTCTGCAAACAGCCAGACCAGTTTATGAGGGCGTGGGCCCACTCCATTAACATTTAAATGAAAAGCTTGTATTCACTTGTTGTCGAGCGTAAATAACAAGTTTAGGTTCGTGTTGTGGGCCAGCAGTTCTTGGCTGAATACCAAACCTGTTCAAACTTCCAGTGCCTAATTACAATCAACAGCCAATTGATCAGTTAATCCCCGCTCAAGTCAATGCTGAGCGAAACCATGTGAAGTATTGCGATAAACTTTCACCAAAGCGGCGTTCTGTAACAAAATTCCAAATTTTTTTTTTTCTTGTTCTCGGAATGTGGGAACGGTCAAGACGGCTAAGAGTTCATGTAGAGGAAGTACAAAGTACAACAATCCAGCACTTATTCTTGGAAATAACTCTGAACAAACTAGGCACAGAGGCTGAGGCTGTTGAGAGAAGACAAGCCAGACTAGATGACCATCTGGCCCTCACGGTGTCAGCGACCCCAACTTATACGCTGTCATATTTCTGCTTTAAATAACTGCACTTTTTATTGCCAGACCCTTTTTCAAAGCCTCAGATCTTGGGAAAAAAAAGTGCTCTTGTAAACACTGGATTGTGTGTTTGATTATAGTTGCATACTTGTGCTAATGTGTTTGAGTGGAATGCATGTCTGTTGATTGTTTGCACAAGTTGATTGGTGGTGATTTGTGTGAATTAGCGAGGGATGGATAGAGCGATGCAGCAAATTAAGGGCGAAGAGCGGAATCGGGTAGAGAAACACCGTATTTAAAGGCTGGACTGAAGCTTTCTGCGGTAGTCATCTTTTCTTGTGGGTCTTTCAGTACACAAAAACAGGAAGGGAAAGATAAGCACTAACACAGGTCCTCTCGACACAGATCTACCCCGGCTTGGCACCTCTCTAAAATGATCCCCTCTTGCTCCAAACCTCTTCATTACTCTCTAACAGGCCTCTTGAGTTGAGAGTGTTGTGCGTTCAGGCAGTTTCAGGCATTTCTCAATAATTAAAGCACAGGGTTAAGCAGCACTAGCTTGCCTCTTAGCTATTTATTTTTTCCTGTTAGGGGAGCCCGTTGGGGAAAACGGCGTGTTCAGCCTCAGCATCGTCTCTCGGGGCATTAAGGCTGCTGCAGCGGTGTGTCACCCCCACTGCATTTCAACACAGCAAACACGCTGCTCCTGCAGGCTCCAGCTGGATGATCAAAAAAAAAAAACCTGGCAGCTGTAGCAAGCACCATGTCGGATATTTTTTTTTTCATTGTTCATTAGTACTGTGTAAATAACATATTCAGATCAATCAGCTGAAACTTGGCCGGGAAAAAAAAAAGAAAGGCTCTAGAACTTTATAATGGACTTTAAATGAGGGCGTATGACTTAGTTTCTGAGGGTTTTGTCAGAAAACATTCTCACTCACACTCCCCGTTGGATTTGACTCCTAATTGGATGCCGCCTGTAAGCAAATTGTTCATAATTCATGACTGCATTGTGACGCTAACGGAAGAAATCTCGTCTCTACAGCAGATGATGTTTGCACGTCTGGCTGTGCAACGCTGTTCTCATCCAAATGTTGTTTTGTGCCGCCGTTCCTACCCGACGGTGTTCGCTCCCACTCGCTCACCTTCATTCTCCCCTTTCTTCTCCCCTTTGTATCCCGTCTTTTCCCCTTTTGTTCTCTGCTCCCCCTATCATCACCCTGGCAAAAAAAAACCCTCGTTCACAGCCCCTGAAACACTTAATTGACTTTTCATTGACACGAGCTGTAATTGGCTTTTAATCACCGTTTTACATCATGTTTTGAAATTCAAATCAGCAGTGTCAGCTCAGAGAAAGAGGCCTCTTCAGTGCCTCGCTGTCATTCATTGTGGCTGTTGGGGAAACTCCAACAAGCTGTGTCGGTGCGCAAGGCCACCTCTGGAGGCAAAAATATAAAAACTGATTGACACTTGAAAATGAAAAAATTTAAGCTGCGTTTCCACCGAGCAGTTCCCCGCCTTTATTCCAGAATCCTGTCTGCTGCAGAAAGCCAAAACAGATATAGGGTTTAGGTGCATTATACACAGAAAGTGTTAGGCGAAAATGTGGCTTTTTAAGCTGTTGCTATCTCCTTTTACACAAACCGTTCAGGGGAAGTTTGTTGTGCCTTTTTTCACCTCACCATTCTATATAAAATGTGCAAACATAGGAATGAGTCCTACGATGGGACTAGGATGGGATTGTTGTTCCCCCTCAGAGCTGAATCCAAGTCTTAGTAAAAGAGTGAGCTGTCAGGATGGGACAAAGGGTGTGATGTTCTGATGACATGTTTTGTGTGCAACCTACCACGAAGGTTTAAAAAAACAGCTGGCTGAAGTTAGCAAAGAAGAAGCAAAAAAGAAACAAAAAGTGTGTTAAACCCTTTTTTATGCAATCCATGCTTTTATACATCCCAATAATTAACCATTGATATGCAGAAACAATAGACAGTTCTATTTATGCCATATGCACTGCATTTAGTTTATTCTAAATGAAATCAGTATTTATAAAATTAGCATGTTGTTTGTAACTTGAAAGAGAAGCTTTATATTGAGGTAATACATCAAGTATTTCCTTTTGAGCTATATTCAGACTACTTGACCGCTGCAACCTGTGGAGTCAGCCCCTGCTGGCCAGTAGAAGAAATGCAGGTTCAAGGCTTCTGCATCTATACTGTCTGTGGTCTATAAGTTTCAAGATCAGGATGAGTGTTCTAATGCAGGAGTGCATCAAGTTACGTAAACATTGCTGTTGTTCTTACAGTTACATGGGAGAAATATTTACATAGATTTATTCAAATCAATAGTTTTTTTTGTGTGTTTGGCAGGTGGCCACATCAGACATGAAGATGTGCGTTGCGAGAACCGGTCGATAAGTCAGGGTCAGTCTTCCGCCTCCGCTCGGTGCTCTGAAAAGCAATTCCCACGCTCTTTGCTACCAGTGGAGGAAAGATTAGAGCAGGCATGGATCCTGCAGACGGCATCAGATTTACAGAAAACAAATTTATGTTGTTTTTCTTCTTTCTTTGTTCCGACTCTAAAACAAAACCAGGCCGCTGCAGTGAGATATCCATGACCCGGTAGACTTCAGTGTGGCCCGTTGTTTGTGCTGCACTCGGATAGCAAACACGTCCGATGCCTTGACGTTTCCAAGCTCTGCAGCTCAGTGGCCTTTTCTCACATTAGACAGAGCACCACAGGAGACAAGGATTAGCATGCATTAGCACTTTTTCACTTTCTGTCCCTCTTTCTACTTTTTTACTCCCCTGTCTATTTCATCTGTCATCCAACCATCAACACCACCCCTCCTTTGTCACTCTCCGTCACTGTCTCTCCATTTCTTTCTTTCATTTCGTCCTCCTTTTCTCTCCTCTGTTTACTCTCTCACTTCTCCCTGGTGGCTGAATGATCATGAGTGACGTTTAGCAACTCCTCAGCCATCGGGAAGGCTTTGGGAGAGGGCCACTCTTTTTTTAAAAAAAAGCGTCCGTGATGCTCCCCCCCAACCAATTGTGACACTAAGACGAAACGTAAGCTGGCAGCCAGCGTGTAAACCATTCAACTCCAAAGACCTCGGACAGGTTTTCCTTCCACTGCTCCATGAGACTCATTCCCCCTCTTTCCTTTCACTCTCTCCTGGCGACCAGCTGGAGAATAAAAGCCTTTCTTTTTTTACTCCTTGAAAAACCAGAAGAGGCTACCTAAAGGCTTGTGAGTTACGCCTTCCTCCACTCCTTGCCATGCCCGTCTACCACGAACACCTCTGCTTCATTAAAGTGAGTCATTTAAAGGATTGCACATCAACTGTTTTTTACACACCTAGAATGAATGTGCCCCCACGTTGGTTATTAAAAAAACCTTCCTTCTTTAGTTTTCGTATTAATTGTCATGACCAGAACGGCCCTGAATCCCTGCTTTAAAATCTCAGCTCTTTCCTCGTCTTAGCAGGAAAGATTCACTTTCCAATCCACTGGTCCTATGTGATTAATTTTGGTTGAATTGTGAGGGAGGCAATTATTATTTCAAGTAATTTTGGCACTGCTTAATATTCAGTGGTTACTCTAGGCCATCCTTTATACATGATATTAACTGTAATTCAGAAAAAAATAGCATTGCTGTAACAAGTTCAGCCAGAAACCCGATAAACCGAAGTAATGTTCAAAATGGAACGTCTTGAGATTCGTTTCAGTGGTGAAACCGGACACATTTTGTTCGATTTCATTGTTACATTAACTCATTGGCTGATCACCCTCTCATATTAAGCTTTAGCAGGTCTCCTGTCTAACCCTTCGTTACTGATCCCCCCCCATTATTTGAGTCTGTGCCCGTCTGAGGCTACGAAACCAGGCTGATAATAAGGCCTGCCATTTAAAAGGCCACAGTATTCTCACTGTGTCATGTCTCATTACAAACCACCGCAAAATTTGTTTACACCCTTCCTCTGGCCTCCCGGCCCCCTTATCAGGACCTGTTTCTGCTCGAGCCGAAGCAGTCTAAAAAGCCCTCATCAAAGAAATGGGTCTGAAAATTTCTACATTAAAGTGAAGTGCTGTTGGAGTCTATATTTTCCTTCCTCCGCTGCCCCCTCCACAATGTTTTTTAGTGAGATCAATCTTGTTTCCGCACAATTGCACAGATTGTAATCTATTTCAGCTAAAAGAAAGAAAGAAAGAAAAAAAAAAAGCTCAACTTGAAATAGAGCCATTCATCACAGAGTAAACAGCATAACAGAAGGGCAGAGAGAAGGAGCAGGAGAATGTTAAGAGAAAATGCTCCGAGTAAAGAGAGCAGAAAAGAAATTGCTGCCGGAAAAGGCAAACAAACTAACGGACGGCGCTCTTTGCTTGACAGAAGTCAACGAACCCATCTGCGTCCCTCGCTCCCCTCACAAGGATGTGACATTTAAGAGGGAGGTGTCTTCTCTTTTGCAGGCCTAATTAACATTCCACAATATGCCAGCTGGAGATGGATGCCCTGCAAGTGCTGCTCCCCCTTTTTTTATTATTATTTTTATTATTCTTACCCTCAGTCCTGTTTGTCCATGAAGTTCTTTACTTCCTCTGGCTTAAATGTAACTGCCTCTCAGTGACTGTTCCCTCATGCCCCGAGGTCTTTATTGTGTGACGATGCACACAGGCTCTGCCAGTGTCGTCTCAAATGTTCCACTGTGGTCACTCTATTTGCTATTGCCAGAGGTGTCAGGCGGTGGTAACCATGGAGACAGTGTCGGGCCTGAATCGTTGGAGGTGTCGGAGCCCCGGGGGCACGGCGGGATCTAACTACAAGAATCTGTCCTGCTCTCTGCACTTCCTTTGCCAGGTTGGGTTGCAGGTCTTTGACGGAAAAATGTCAAAAAAAAAAAAAAAAAAAGAATCAAGAGAGCACGACCGAGTCTCAGTGCAGCAGAAGTGCATGTTGGGTTAAAAATCATTTGGGTGACATCGATCCATAAATGCACGTTTCTGGTGGGTTTTTTTTTCTCTGCACTTTTTCAAAAAATATCTGTAAAATCTGACATGACTCTGTTGATGAAATTCGAATGCTTGGCAGATTGTTAATTGTGCCATTATCTTAAATTATATTCTTCTATTATTAACACAGCTGCTCATGCTAACTTCTCAGTTGGAGTTGTTTATTTTAAGCTCAAAACTGCTGTTATACTAAAAAAATTCATCTCTGAAATGACCACATCAATATTGTTTAGAGCTTTAAATGTATTTTTTTTTTCATTAGCTGGCTTCAAGTCGACTCTCTGTCTCCACATGTAAAAATAATTTTTTTTCATCATCTATTTTTATTTATCTACCCATCACTGCTGCTCACAAGCAGCTGATAATTTTAGTGTCTAAACAGGAGGAGTTTTATGACAAGCAGGAAAGCTGAAACAACTGAAAGAAAATTACAGGCAACAAAAGGAGTGACGAGTGCTTTATTGTTCTCTGCTTGCACACGTGCATCTCTCTTGAGTTAAAACTTAATCCTTAAATGCATTAAAAGTTGAGAAGAAAACCCTCTTTGATGCATGGAAAAAAGAACTAAATCTATGGAAAATGGGCAGACAGAAATGAAAGGAAGCACTGAAAAAAGATAATTTTTTCCTCTTGTTAATCTGTATTGATAAATTTTAAGCTGGAGGTGGTTTATATATCCAGTAATTGCACATTATAGACATTATTTAAACCAGAGTGATACAAATAGGCTGTATAATAAGTTGTATAATGACAAATAAACTTCCTTGTATCCTTGTATAACCTTCGATTGTTGACATATTTTGCTTTTTTTGCTGTTTTTCTGTGCAGATAGCACTCAGGAGAAGAGTGATGCATACACTGTTAACATTGTTAGTTTGCTGTAGTGATTTTCGATCAAGGAGATGATGGAGAGTGAAGCTGTACACCAGATTTTATTCAGAGTGGTCCAAAATAACCAAAAATAAACCAAATAAATAGGCGTCCTCCTGGTGTCAGTGATTGTGAATGTGTTGTATTGTGATGTATTCATCATCTCAGTGTTTGGCTGCTTATCGGCAGTGCAGGCAAGTATTGTGCTTGTGGAGATGACAGAATTGCAGAGCTTGCTGAGCCGAGCTGAATCTCTGAGCCTGGAACAATAGACGATAAAAATGAGAGTGGCAGCGCGGGGTTGGGGGGCGTTGTCACTTGTGTGAAAGATAGATGCCACACAGAGCTCGGGCTGAAAGTGGGACAGCTCTCAGAAGGACAGCGGAGAGACAAGGGGCCAAGATACCAAATAGCCTCCATTTCTTGACGTCTGTGGCTTCAGAATCAGTGATCTGAGCAGCCCCGTCTCTGTTTCAGCCCTCAAAAAATATGCCAGTCTGATAAATAATAAGCTCGAGTGGTTCGGTTTTGATGTTTAGGGCCCCTCCTTTGCTGTCAGTTCAAATGAAACTCCATTTTTAAGCAGGGTGCCTCCGTGTTGTGCCTCTTACCGTAGGTGGGGTTTTTCTCCCACTGCTAGTAAATTCCAGTGACATTTCATCATCTTTGATATCCTTGATTGTGTACTCCACCCCAACTAAAACACAGCCTCTAAGTCTGTGCAGGTCTCTGCGGATTGTCTCCACTGATCAATTCCTCAGCCCATCTGTCTGCCAGGCTTATTCACAGGGCTGCACAGTAGGCGAGACGAACCCTCTCGGCAGGAGTCTTTATTAAACCAATCCTCCCTCCTTCCCTCCATCCCTCCCTCCTCCTCCTCCACCACCTCCTCTTCTAGCTCTCTCCAGGCTTGAGCAAAGTTAATGAGAAGATTCGATCAGCTGGCCGCCCC
>JAPZDZ010000025.1:2555322-2574345 GCA_029783805.1 Acanthurus tennentii
AAACTTATCTATGGAAACCAAGAACATGGAGACACGGTATTTCAATATGTCTTATTCATAATATAATACTTTTGCAACTTAAGTTTGAACAAAGAAGTTCTGTATGCATTTTCTTTTTTTTTTTACAATAACTGTCATTTTCAAATGTAAAATCAGTTTTAGATAGTTACTACACTGAAGTCATTATAAAGACAGAAGGTATACTGGTGACCGATAGACCCAGAACTCAGGTGAAAGTGAAGACTTTTGTTCTTTGAAGATGGTCTTTTGAGGTGGAAATCTCTTTTTGTGACAAAGTTCTGACACACAGACAAGAGGAGGATCGAAGCACTGAGGAAAAAAACTTTGAAATGATCTAAAACCATTTATTAAACACAAAAGGAACATAAAAGAAATTTTAGATGTAATAAAACACAAAAGTTCCACTTGGAATTTGAACATTATGTTGAATTAAGCGTTTTTCAGTGACTCATTGAGGTCAAGTGCGGGACAAGTACGTCGGCGGTGCTTCAGACATAAATGACATTATCTGTCATTGCTGCCAACACCAGCCTTTTGCATTTAGATCATCCATGAACTTTGACCTCTACGTGTCATTAACTTTGAAATATATCATCCACTGTATTCACTCGGGGAAAATTTGAGTGTTTCTCAAGCAGTTGAACCGCCCCACCTATCAGCATTCTGCAAACTACTTGTGGCTTAATTGTCCTTCCGTGGTTGAAGTGATTTATTTAAGACAATAAGAAATCTCATCTACCACCTAGATGCCTTGTTTACTGAAGAGCTCTGCACATCAGAAAACGAGCAAAAGGTAGCTTAAGAGTGTGGCTGTCGGAGGGGCGGCGAGGGGGTTGGGGACGGGGGGGGGGGTTGCAGCGTTGACAAGGCAACAGGAGCTCATTATCTCGTCGTCTATGCTGGTCCACGGCGCGCCATTGATGGGTGCCAGAGGAGAGTTTGGAGCAGACAGATGGGGTTGCACCCTACGAATCACACAAAAGACGATTGAGCAGGAATAACACGTCCATGGAAATGACATGTCGACGCCGTAATCCTGGATTACCTGCCTGCCTCGCTCCTCTTTCTCCACACGTCTGCGTGTCGCACGTTGCACATCAGACAAGATAACAAACAGTGGCTCAGCCTCAACTGCTGTGAGACTGTGTTTGATCTGTATTGTCAAGTTACAAAATGTGTGCAGAGGGAGCCCAGCATTTTCACTCCTCCTCTGAGACTTTAGCAGAAAGTGTAAAGCAGGGACAGGTGAGACTGAGGCAGGTTTTAGAGGCAAAGGACATCGGCTTTATGATCCATACAAGATATATGGATCATATCTGCCCCATATCATCTATACAGATTGTATCTACAGTATGAAAACCATATCTGCCTCAGTTATCATCCTCCAGTGACGTGCAGAAGACATGCTTACGCAGAGCTGCGATAACAAAAGCTCTGTTTTATTAAAAGCAATATTACAGCATGTTCAAAAAGTTTTTTTCCTCACACTTCTGTAAAAGTTTTGAGGGGCACATGCACCCTAAACAACCAGAATAAAAGACAAGAAAAGGTTGCAAAGGTCACAGTTTATTTTAGTTACACAGACACTTCTGATGTTGAATCCTCTGGCAGTTCATTTTTTGTTAATAGACGCTTTCTGAATACCAAGAGTTAAACTTTTTAAACACATTTATTTAATCAGTTAGTTGCACTGAAATCTTTTTTTTTCCAGAGAGTCCTGAGGAGACAAAGAAAACATTGAATTTACAAAGAATAAAAATAAAAACTGTAGGCTTCAGTGAGACGCCGTGCTTATGAGGTTTATACAGCTCGCAGCACATTTTCCTTTGATATTACTGGATTTCTTTTTGCGTTTACGCTGAATTTAAGGCATCAGCCCAGGTACCAACAAAGCTAACATTGGCTTTCTCTTTGCTGTTTGGCCTTGTTGTCTTCCTGCCTGACAGTGGTTGTGCCCTGACAGCTGCCTCAGTTAAAGTTATATGTATGTTTTGTTTTAGTGTCGTGCTTCAATTTGGTACCATTTATTCTCATGATAGTGTGATTTTAACAGTGTTATTTAATTTTGATTTTGCCTTCCACACTGATAAGAAAATATAAGGTTCAAGTGAAGTGTGGAGTAAGAACTTGAAACCTCAATGTGCGCGTTGCCAGAGAGATCTGCATCAGCAGCTCTGTGGGTGAGGACGGTCCTCAGAGATGGCCTTGGACAGCAGCCACCGGTCAGATTACAGCAGCAGGAGCCTCGAGAAGAAAAAACCTCCAACTAACAGCTCTGACTTGTGCCTTTCTTAAATCCCTGTCCTCAATGTTTTATTTCTAGAGTGTAACAACTTCTTTTCTGAGAGTTTGCATTGTTTACATTTCTGTCTCTCAGCAGTGAGGCTTTCTGTGCAGGATGTGTTCTGCTGCCGGTGTTTACCGACGGGAACGTCTTGTGTTTGCAGGAACTGAGTGGGAGAAAGGGATTTAGTGTTTTTCCTGTTCATGATTTGCATGATTTTGGTTGGGAGCACTGTGTGGCTGCCTGCAGAATTTTTAGTCGCATTTAGTTGGCATAAATAGTCATTCAGCTCAGAGAGCAGGAAGTGATTTGACGTCTTGGTTTCACCTTTAAGAGGGTTTGTTCCTGAGTTGTATCACAAGAAAATGCAAACTCTTCTGTCCAAGGATAAAAAACCGTGCAGAAGTTGATAAGCAGCATTCTTTAGGCTGCGTTAAGCAGTGTTACACCGGCAGTAACGATGTGTTTACAGAAACATTAACTGAGTCTAATGGAAGCAAAATCTGTAAAGACCGACCTTCTAACTTCAACAACATGTTAATAAAATATTACCTGACATCTGAAATTTGTCTTCATGGTTTTTATAAAGCAAAGCTACATATTATCTTTTGTCTTGGTTTCAGAATTGTAGCAAGAATATTTATGCTATGAAGATGGACAAAAACAACATACTTGTTTTTATTATTGGTATCTTTCTGAATGCTATTTGAAATCTGCAGACTTTTTGCTTGTGTGAGCCTCCCTTAACAGTCTTTATTAAGTTTGCTGAATCTACAAACACACGCATTCACATTCCTGTGTTTTACTGAGCATTTCAAGGACCATTCGCTTTTTCAGTGCCTTGCTCAAAAGGTCCTTTTGCATGTTGTTGTCGACTGTGAAGGGGAGTGCAACAAAATTACAAGGTTTTGGCTTCAAAAGTTGTTAATTAGAGAAGAGATCTTAAAAAATACCTGAAGGTCTCATATATTTCACACCGTGACACCTGTTGTGTGCTAAACGCAGACACCGAAGCTCAGTGAAGTCTCGATACCAACGAATTGAAGGGATGAATGCTATAGAGCCCATACTGACGCCACATCTCTCTTCATTGCTATTTCTTTGTCGACTCACATAACGTTTACTTTTGACATTTTCCAATTTAGCTGTCAAAGTTACTGCAAGGATGAAGAAAGAAAAAAACAATATATATCAGCAAAGCACACACACACACACATGCGCGCGCAAACAAGAAAAAAAACACACTTTGTTGAATAAACTATTCGGCCAATAACATCTAAGAGATTCAATAAGGCAAATCAGATATGAATAGACATTCATATATCGAAATTGATGAGTCTCACACAGTGGGAGGTAGACAGCTGCTGTAATTTGAAGCATGAGGGTGACGAGAAATAAAAAACAATGCAAGTCTCTGTCCGTCACCAACACACACACACACACACACATTCTGTATATTAAAGCTCAGAGAGAAATGTGTTTGTGTCTGCAAAGGAAAGTATTTGTGTCCTTGTGTTTGCATAAATATGTGAGTGGAGGTGTTTAGAACAGTGTTTAGTGACTGTGGGAGAAAAAAAAAAGCCTTTCGGTATAATGCGTTCTTTAATAAAGACACAGGTTGGCAGATTGGGAGTGTCAGTGCATGTGGCATACAGCCTCTTCAGGTGATTTATGAGTGCACTGCTAGGCTATTACATTATGGGCCCCAGTCCTGCTCAGTAAAGGGTGATAAGAGCAGCCCACCTCTATTGAAACACTGCAGGTACAAGCGCTTTGTTTTAGCCGAATATCACTGCTTTTTGATAAAGGAATTAAATATGAGGAGAATCTAATCATGTTGTCTGCACTATGCTGTAGCTCATATATTAGGTTAGCGTTCTTGCTTTTGTCCTTCAGATTTTGCAGGGTTGCGTTCAAGGGAACGTGGTTTAAAATTGTTTGCAGTTTCATTGAATTTCAAATTGCAGATCTCTCATTATCATGAAAACAATATTATACATCACTTAAACTTGCATCAAGTAACCAGACCCCCCCAAAAAAATAATAACCTCTTGAGGACTGTTTGCATTTATACTACAACGAATTTCACCAGAACTATTTCTGCAGCACTTAAGAATAATACCACAGAAGAAAAAGGTGCAAGGCTGCAGTTTCCTCCCACTCCAGTTGGCTTGGTACCTGGCTTTGTGCTTTCAGAGAGCATGAGAGGGAGGCGAGGGGCCGACACGGCGAGGCCAGAGTTCACACTGCAGAGCGCCTCAGCCGAAAGACCAGTTGTCAACCGCCAGCGGAGAGGAAAACAACGGGGCATCAGCCAAAGCAGTTTGGAAAAAGGACGAGTCAGGGTCGCTTTCAATTAGCACAGCGTGTCGTCACTGCAGTGAGCCACAGGGGCTGAGAGGAGGAGGTGGGAGGCAGCCTTGGGCTTAGGGGAGGAGAGAGAGGAAAGAAAGCAGGTACAGACCCAGACAGACAGAAACAAAGGCAGAGAGGAAAAAAAGTTGGTCAAGAAACAGTTATTCACATAGTTTTGTCCAGTGGATGACTGAGATCTTGTGTTTATTTTTTGTCTTTGTTGTACTGCAGGCAAACAGATCATGTTCCATTAATTAGTGTCGTTTTCACTTGTGGCTTTTTACATGTCTCTAACCCACAGACAAACAATTTGGTAAGAAATTTCTAGGCTTGGTGTTAACAAGCTGTTTTATTTTAGTTGGCACCGAAGCATCTCAGAGACAATAGCATAGCTCATATTTCAAAGGAAGCCAAAGCTTAAAGCGTCAACCACAAATAAACCTTTCAGCAAGTACTGGACCACAAACAGCATGTGTGAGTCTAAAGCTTTGTTTAGACTAGAAACCTGAAGAGGAAATAATTTTATTGTCATCGCAGGCCAGGATCTAAATTATTTTACCCCTTAAAATAGCCTCAACTTAGGTTATGTTTTCTGTAAAAGCACAGAAACTATGCAGCACTAAAAAAGGAAGCATGTGACAGACTGACCTATAATGCAGCCAGGGTCTTAAACGGTGATCTGCCACTTTATAAGGCTTTGTTGTTGCTGAGTCGTGTGCAGAATTAATTCCTTAAAAAACGGCATGGCATTTCCATAGATCAGCAGACTAATCTCCCAAATCTCCACAGATCTTTAGACCAGGGAACAAACACAGACAACACCAAGCTGAAAAAACCTAATAGTTCTTTAAAAAGTAGTTCATGAGAATAAAAGTTTTGGGTTGTTTGGAGATAGAAATTTAACATAATTCTGATTATTTACCTCCGCCTTCAATTGGATGCAGGTGTTTCTCAAAACCAGTGAGGTTAGTGTCAAAATAAACTCAGGAAATCAGAAATTGAGACCTTTCCCCAAATCCAAGGGATTAATCCATGGAAAGCAGAGGCAGATGACAGAATTCAATTGTGCAATCATACCTGGTTTCTCTCAACAATATCAAAAGAACTTAGTTTTATTTGTTTATTTTTGTCCTTTTCATGATTTTATCCAGATTCTCAAAGTTAGACGCCATTTTATTCTCTATTCTCCCTTTTTGTTTTTTTCTGATCAAAAAGGCCAAATGACAGTTTCTGGAAGCCGCTTGAACGTGTTGGCTTCATTGTCCTTTGGGATGATGTAGGAACAGATTCCAGAGTCGGCAGTTCAACAAAACTCCACCTTCAGACAGTTGCTGCCACAGCAGTGGAGCTGAGCAGAGATGAACTTTTTTAAGATATGAGGGACTGACTCATTGCTGCCTCCCAGCAGGATGAAAGAGCAGAATCATTAATAAGTCTAATATTCCACTTCATCCTGACAGCCCCTCAAGAACTCATTTGTGACAAGAAAGTGTAAAGCCCTCTCACTGTCAGAGATGGTGATAAAGACTAGTCTCCTCATGATTTATGACATGAAATAAGGGGTCCAGAAAAGCAGGCCCGAAGTTGGCAAAGCACATTATCAGCAGTCCACCCCCCCCTTTACTGATGGCATTATTCAAAGTTATGAGATTGATAGCAAAGACAGACTCCAATGCAACATGATCACCTTGCCCTTTACTTTTTTTTTTTTTTTTTTAAACAATTTTCAATTTGAGCCATTGGATCTCATATGGGCTTCTTTGAAATAATCCAGAATCCGAAAACGGCACATTTGAATGTGCTGAATGTACCGATGCATGCTGGGAGCATTCTCCCCCGAGGTTGGCGAGAGCCAGCAGAGCAGGATGCGACTCGCCACGGTCTGCTGATGCAGAGGCAGGCTGAGGCAAATAATGCAGCTCCCTATTTGGAAGGCATTATCCTCTCAGAAGTGTGAGGCTATTTATGTTGAGTGTGGGTGTATGTAATGAGTGTGGCCATACCAATGTGCCAATTAGTCTCATACTCAGAAACTCATCCATGCATGCCTCCCTCGCCACTTGTTGGGAATGAAGACGTGATTTTGGCAGAAGTAATTGCAGCAGCGGTGTTGATACAGAGCTTGAATAATTTGAATTTTTAAGCTTCATGCCAGTTTTAATAAAGTTTTCAAAGTTGTTTTTTTTTTTTTAAATGCTAGAATAAGGATAAAAAAACTTTTTGACCGTGAGACACTTACATTGTTAAATCAAGGATAATTGAAATTAAGTCTAACAACTTCCCACAGATTGCCAACAGACTGTTAAGTCCTGATCAATTCTGCAATAAATATGTCCTCAAACAAAAACACATCACATTTATCATGTTGGAGGTTATTCAGTGACACTAAGTGGCCAGTAATTGACTTTAATCAAAGGCAAGTATCACTCTGGAATATTGGCAAACTAATTTCGGTCTAAACTATGAAATTTAGATCAACAATTAAAACATTTTAACAATCTGGGTGAAAACATGTTGAACATATCTGAAGATTCATTTAGCAGCTTTAGCTTTAGAAGTTTGTCTCTCAGACTTAAATGCCACGTAGCTTTGATGTGTGTTTTATTAGTTTTATCTCCGAAGGACAGCGTGAAGATGTAGTGAAACTCAATCTCCTCACACCACTGCACCCTTTAGCAAATGGCTGTGTTCAGCAACACTATCATTACACACATTACATGAAAACTGGAGTGCACTGGGCCTTATCATGTCATGTTTTCCAGATAGCGATGGCTAACAAGACATAAATGTGGGAACAGGAGGGGGAAATTGTCTCAAATGAAAATGGGAAATAGCACCAGTATCTTCTTCAGCTGGCAGCGTGGTCACTGCAGCTGAGCCGTTTTCTTTCTCTTGTACACAGGAGCCTGCGGGGAATTGAGCATTTTATTACACATTTTACAGTAATAGGTAGTCAGCTGGACTTTGACTGAATTCTTGTTTATTACAAAAAGACTCGAGCTATTCTTTCCTGAATTGTACGCTCATCTCACAGGGGAAACATATTGTATATTCCTAATTTGAAAATTCCTTTTCTTGAACACTGTTAGTGGATATTTTTCAGCCGGCCGGACTCCTCTACCCTCGCACTTGTCAGGCCCCTGGTCTATTACATTCTCCTCCTTTTCTAAAAGACTGCAATTAATCTAATTAGTAATCAATCAGCCGTTGGGCCTCCCGCCTCCTCTGCGCTAATGGAGGATATGACAGGCCTGGACCTTGCATTATTAATACCTCCATTCCTGGAGCCCAGGGCCCCCCTGACACCCGCAGCCAGGGGCCATTGATCATTACCACAACCCAGCGAGCACTTCAGGCCTGCAGGGAAATATCCAGAGAAGCAGGAGTGAAGATGTGAATGCTGCATGTCAGTCTGTGTGGGATGAATCTGTTTAGCAGGCTTTAGGGTAGAAGTGGTAAGGGAAGGATTTCGTCAAACTTGCTCAGGGAGGTCGAATGGATGCAGAGATCCTGAAAAGTGAGACGCTTGTTGGGTGGTGTGTGAGGTCTGCAGGGAAGCTCATGGTGCTTGTTTGAAGGGGATGAGGGATTGTATGAGTGGTGTTAATAGGAATGTTGTGCTCCGAAAAGCTCATTTGGTTAATGGGGCTCACCTCAAAACTATTATGGCAGGATAAGGGGGCCTCTCTGCGGGACTATTTCTAGAAAATTGGATTAGAAATTATAGGACGCCACTAACGCTGGGGCACAATCATCACAGTGTGGCAATGAAACAATCACGGCAGCATTATCCTTCATCTCCCATGCGTTATACGAGCATCCCGCCTAATAGCCCCAGCAGCTGAAGTTAACAGAGCTTCATAACAATCCCCACCAGCTGATCTCAGTCACTGAAATCGATTTTTGGAAACCTACTCTGTGCAGGCTTCGGGGAAAAACCCATCTGAAACAAACAACCAAAACCTCTTTGCTGGTGGTTCGCTTTTACTTGCCACGTCCAACGAGCAGACACTGGGCCCTTTGTAACCGAATCCGCAAACCCTAATTCATTAAACTTCTGCGCTGCCAACGGCTGTTAATCATCCGGGTTGTTAAGTCTCTATTTTGTTTTGAGGATAATTCAGTTTTAACGAACAGAAGAATCTAACCATGATACGATCATGTGTCCAAATTCAGATGACGAAGAAAAGACGTAAATAAATGAGTAGGGAAACCCAACCAATTTGATGCTTCCACATAAGACACACAGGTTCATTGCAAGCATGAATTAGACTGAGTAATAAGACAGTCCACCGGTTCTCTGATTATCTGAACACCTGTGGGAGATACTGGGCCTGAAAATTACACAGAAAATTCTTTGAAACACCAAATAAAGAAACATCTCTGACTTTATAAGAAAGGAGCATTAATTCTGTTCAGGTGACCCAACACCTCACCAAGACATCCCATGTTTTTGCTTCAGTTTTTCTTCCATCTGTGTTTTGGCGGTGAAAAAAAAAAATATTAACAGTGTGATATTGATTTTGACCTAATCTTCCGGCTCTTTTGATGCCGATGATTTTTGACAAGAGAAGCAGCTGTGGCCCGTCCGATGTGTGGGAAGGTGGAAGGAAGCGGTCAGAAGTTGTGTGTAATGGAGCTTAGAAATCTTCAATTGGCTTTTCAGAGTTGACATCACTCTTTTTACTCCACCAGGCCTCTTCCCATGACTAAGACCTGGTGTCATTTGGCATGGCGGTCATAACCTTTCCACCGACCAGCCGCGTCCGTCTTTACTCCACACAGGTTAAGTCACCATAAGCCGACGCGCCAAGGCCGTCACACTGCTCTGCTTAATTTGCAGAAGGCTAGGGTTGTTAAGTGTTTACAAGCCTTTGGTGGCTTTATGGAGCCATGATGGGAGTCAGCGGTGGTGTTGAGCTCACGGCAGCTGCAGTCAGCTGCCTCATTCAGGGGGGATTGGGAAAGCAATGCAGCTCATCTGCTATGTTGCGCGAGTGTGAGTCAGTGAGCTGGACATGCTTTATCCATGGCAATGGGATGTGAGGAATCGCTCCGTGGTCACAACCTCCACCCCCCCCACACACAAACTCCTCATTTGTGTGCCATGAGGGTGTTGGTGTAAGATGTGTGTAGGAGGGTAAGCTGGGTTACAGAAAATCCATGGACCACTTGCCATTAGTCATTACTGATCACCAGAGACCACCACTGTGTGTGTGTGTGTGTGTGTGTGTGTGTTTATATGTATTGAGGCTGCTGAACTTACAGGAATAGATTTACAGGAAGTTCCATCTGTTATGAGTTCTCCTCTGCGTTGTGATTGTGGTTTTTCTGTGGGGAGGTGGGTTAAAGGATGACAGTGCAGTCAGTCAGTGAGGTGTGCTAACGACATAGCAGTGCTGGCGTAAACCCCAGCCATGCCACATGAATGAGTCTCTTGAGACTAGAGACAAGCTTCAGGCGAATGAAGAAAGTTTTGAAAAAGTCCCCCAAAAAAAGTTGCCAGCAAACATGATGAATGTTGAGGGAACTGAGAAGCCTGTAAGAAAAAAAAAAAAAAACTGCTCACATGGGTGATGCTGGGGAGGCCAAGACAGCTGCAGATGATGTTTTAGGTTAAGATAGGTCAGAAATAAAAGTGAGGACGTGTCACTAATACCTTTCTAGCATGCTGTTTTTCAGGCTCTTTCTTTTTTTAGCATTGCTTTTCTTCGCAGCAGATGTCCAAAGGGTCATTAATTCTGCTACTTTTCACAATATTTCCCTCCATATTGTCAGTTATGAAAACATGTTTTGGATGGAGTGCCCACACAGTTTACCATAAGCGTAGGCATGTTGAACCACATGGTGTATTTGGTCTACAGCAAGACTGCTGACACTTTGTATGCATACACAAAGAGTGTGGGCGAGGGTTTGGACATGGGAACTAAAAAACCCTGAACTGATGGCTCGTCTTTATTTGTTTTCTGCATATAACGTCTTGCACACACACACACACACACACACTTTAATATCATGCACTTGTTGAATTTAATTATGCAAAATCACTTTAAGCATAGCTTGGTTATAGTGGCATATGTGTACAAAAGTAAATAGTTTAGTAGTATTTGTAATAATATTAAGAAGTAAAAAAAAACCCAGAACCAAACTCCTCCTCTGTATTTGCTATCGACACCATGTTTGGGGTTTTAACGCAGCACATCTGGTTTTATTTACAACTTCACTGCTTGTGTTAGCTGTGATGTTATGACAACAGAGTGACTGAGGAGATTACACTAAGGGGATGTAGACCCCCTCTCCACCGGGACTCTGAGGGTCAGTGGCCCTGTTAAAGCAGAATAGACAAACCCCTGAGGTTTTCCAGCCGTGTGTTTGCAGCCCAGCTGTTCCTCCAGCGTTGTTGTCCGTTCTCATGTTTTTGTTTTTGTTTTTTTTCTGTGTTTGTTCTCACAGGAAGTTTTTGAAGACTTAAAAGTTCTTAAGAGGAGGATCTCATTGGGGGTTTCAACCCCTGACGTCCCAACCAAACCTCCCAGCCCCTGGCCCCGCCCTACTGAGGTCACTTCCTGAAAGAAGTAGGAACTAAAGGTTGCCAGATTGGTGGATTGTCGGACATTGCAAAACTTGTCTGTAAGTTCAGGTATGATTCTTGTTTTCTTTTTTTTTGTTTGAACTTTGCCATATATATATATATTTTTGCTTGTGTGCTTTTGGGTAAAGGGTTTGAAAGTAAACTTTTTAATCAAGGATTTACACAGTGTATTAAAATGTTAACGGGGTGCGTGTGGTATTTGTGCAAAACAAAGATTAATGTGACTTCAGGAACGTTCCACAAAACACACAGTGAGTTACTGCACCTGAAAACATGGTTTCATTCCTACATATTTCTTTATAATATTAAATATATGACTGCATAGCTGAATATCACTATCACTTATATATTTAAAAAGAGATTACCACTCAAACATGGCAACACTAGCAAACAACCAAGCACCAATTTCTTCAAACCAGTGAGAGCAGCTCAAGTAAAAACAGAATACAAAAACATGTCTGTGTGTTCTCTGACCCTTTTATCCATCGTTTCAAGCTGGACGAGAAAATAAGGCTGTTAAAGAAACAGAATAGCTTTTGATTGTATTTTAAGAGTGCTGGATCCCTTTTGCTTACTTCTAAAATCAGTTATTTAATATTCATAACAGCAAGCCTACGTTACACAATTAAGAAACTACTAATTAATCCTTAATCAAAGCCGTTTCCTTTACTTTTTTGGTTTTAATGTTGCCATACTTACAGCTTCAGCAGCTTTTCGATTATGAGCACAATACTGACACAACATAACCTTTAGAGCTGATAATGCAAACTTGTCAGCCAAAAGTTTATTATATTTTACTCATCCAACAATTACAGAAAAACCTAAGAATTAAGTTGCTGCCCCGTTTGTGTCTAAGAATCCTTCTTTTTTTGCTCTGTTCTTTATTTCTCCACTATTTCCTTGGGGAAATCTGGCTCTATTGCTTCTAAATGCTCCACTATGTTCACCAGCCATTTTCTTACCTTGTCTATGGTGCTGCATTTCTATTTGTCTGTTTGTCTGTGTCTTGTGAAGCAGTGGTGTTCAGTGGATATTTAGAGCTTTTTCAACTGCTTGCTGTGGCAAAAAATGCTTTTATAGAAGCAGTGAGAGCGAACTAAAACAGAAAATTTGTGGCTGCACAGATAAACAATGAGCTAAAATCAATATAAAGTCTATTAAAGTGAAGGAAGCTGCAAGTTCTGGTAGTAATTTCTCTGTAGGTTCCACTTTGTAAATCGATACATTATTGTAAAATATTAATATGAGACTATTTAAGTTAATATGTTCTTGCTGCAATTTTTGCATATCTGTGATTGTTGCTTTTATATGATTTTATTGGTAATATGAAGTTCCAGCTCCATCTGTAGCTCACCCCTGTTTTTTTTTTTTTTTTTATTCACACTCACAAACCCAATCATAGGAATTTCACACAATGCTTTGGGCTGTTGAGATGACTGCAGGAAATAATAACATATTTATGTGCTATAATTTCAAGTTCACACCTTATGAGGCTCAGATCGCTCACAAATATGGAGATAAAGCTGTCTGCTGCTAAAATGGCCACTCTCTTATTACACAAATACCGGGTTGTAAGCCAGTGCAGGTCAGGATTTTAAAGAGTCTTGCAGTGGCAGAGATACTCACAGCTCTGCCTCTCACTTCCATGTAGACAAAAAACAAGTAGAAATACTGTATGTAACAATAACACATTGTTTTTTTCAGGGGCTAGCTGTGGCCTTTTCCCCATGAGATCTTATTTGCAGCTATTTGACAGTACAAATGCTCACGTTGGGAGATCTCTTTATTCATGGCCCTTTCAAAGCGCCACTATTGTGCAGTGATCCCTCTTTTGGCTGGCCATGCATATGTGCAACATGGGACCATTGTGGAGTACTTTGCGTCAGTCAGAGTAACTGGAAGCCCACCACTTCTGCTTTTGCTCACTGCTGACAGCAGGAAAACAATACATGATGGTTCGGTAAGATGGGCGTGCGTGTTTGCGTGTGTGTGTGTGTGTGTAGGAATGAGGTGTTGAACTGCATCGCTGGCATCATGGTGGCACGAGGGCCCCGATGTGGCCAGCCATTTTCTGCCTGTCATTATTGATGACAGAAAGACGTATCAAAGGGGGTGAAATGGGACAGAACGGCAGTCAATGCGGGTGCACAGGCGTGAAACATGATCAGACCGCTGAGTTGAATAGAGGTATTATCGTGCCAAAAATGTGAGGGAGAGTCGGAGGCAGAAAGACACTGAGTGGCATTGCTTTCATATCTTGTCACCCACTCACTTGACAATGCAGGCACTGTGTCCTTCCCACATAAGTGAAACACAGTTTGATGCATATTTTGGATGCATGAGCATTTACTCATGGCCCACATGCTTTACAGGAACAACAGATTTTTGAATACCAAATGAAAACGAACCCGCTCTGTTTGAATTTGCTCAACTTTACAAGCACAGAATTGCACTCTCAAACCTGCATAATGCGACTGATAGCCACTTCAGCATCAGTATTAGGCACAAGTTTTTCTACAGTTTTTAAAATAACACATTAACTGTGTTCTGTTAGAGCACAAACTCGCTGCAGGAGCCTTTTTTTAGCAACTGTCTTCTCTGCCACCAAATTAAGGAAACATTCCTCCAAATCTGTGCCACGCTCACACTGAGAATGCAGCTGTCTCAATTTGCTTTTGTTATTTTTTTGGCACTTTCTTTTTCTTTCTTTCTTTGCACGAAAAAGCTCCGATAAGACTGATTGGCGGAGAAAAGGGATGTTCTGGTCCAGATTTAAATCCATGGTGTTGCAGGTGTGTAATTTGGACCCCTGGTGTATATTTCTTGTCTTTGCTCTCTGATAAACTCCATTTGACCTGTCTCACTGGTCTTCCCTGGGGCTGCAGTCTTTGTCAGTGCCCTTATTTTCTCCTCTTTTTTCCCTTTTCTTCCCCGTGTTCTTCCCCGAGTCATGCTCTCGCTCAATGTTAAATGAGGGCATGGCCACACTTGGATGTGCTGTGACAAATTGGCACAGAGGAGGCAGATGGCGATGGGGAGGAGACTGGTTGTCATGCCATTTGCTGCAGTGACATGAATTGATCTCCATGTCGCTGCAGCAACCGCACATGCTCGGCTTGTGTAATCCTGACTTCGGTTACCCCCATATGCAAAAAGCCCCACCACCCGGGCAAACTCTGACACGCACGCCACCCTACACCAGCTTTCGGTCCCCATTAGTATCAATGATGGGTGCAGCGAAGGCGCTTGCTGACTGTCAGAGGCGCTCCGCTCGGCTCCGCTCGGAGGGTCGAAGGGATGCTGAGGGATTTGACAGAGAGCCAGAGCTCAGGCTAATGGTAGGCTGCTGGGACACACAGCCTACTACGGAGCGACATACCATCTCTGATTTACTGTACATGTCAGAAGCCTGTACATGTAAACAGGCTGTTCTATTTACAGAGCGGCTGTCTTAACAGCGTTTACCCATGAGGCTTTGCTAAAGCTTGACTAAAATCCCCATGGGTGTTTTTGATTGCAATATAACTTCTGGTAAGATCATAGCTTATCTGACAGGACTGGCATTGCTCATTAGGCTGTGTCCCAGGGATAAAAAAAAAAATATTCCCCAGTTGGGTTTTTCCTTGCAGCTGCGTTGGGAAGGGATTTCAAAAATACACCCTTCTTAGCTGAAATCATGTGGAGCTGCAATGAGAAATAGTGTCTCAGCTTAGGAGTTGAAAATTTAGAAATGAAACTTACTAAAAGCACAAACAGTGTTGGATCTCTTGACCCATCGGCAGAAAGTACCACAGGTCAGTTTGATGAATGGGTAAGTGGATTATGTTGTAATACAATCAATTTGTCGGTTTCCTCACCGTGCCATTTTAGTAGTGGCAAGAAACTGTTAAATTAAGTGAAAAACTATGTTTAACTGCTTTACATGCAGTTGTTTATCTGACAAATTGGTAAGATGACACCTCAAGACCTTTATTTTAAATTTGTTGTCAACTCTAAAGGTAATATTTTATTTGAATGAAAAGGATGCACATGTACCACTGAGATTCGCTCTCCAACCTTTAAAATAAGCCGAGCCGTTTTACACAGCAATAGATCATTTATTTTTCTTTCTTTAAATAAATTTAACTACTACAATACACAAAAAAGCCTATTAGCATTTTGGTTTTGAGAGTCTTGATCACCCCTCAACGCATCTACTTTACCTTTGAACCAGCTGGTGGTTGCTTGGTTACGTTATCCTTTTGTCTTCACTTGTCTGTAGATCTTAAAAAATCTCAAGTTTCACAACAACGTTACGCTGCGTCCAGAAAAGACACAAACCCACACAATCTGGAAACAAAAGCTCATGGTCGTCTTTTGTTAGTGAATCACACAAATTTATATCCATACATGTGCTGCAGGTGCACGTTTGTTTCCCCTCTTTGAACATTTTTGCATAAATTACATGTCCAATGTAGCCAAAGTGTAAATGTCTTTTGGCTGCTTTAGGAAAGAACACAGATGCTGCATTAAAAATCAACATGCAACCAAAGATTTCAAGTTACCACATTAGTTCTTTCTAGTTGATTTTTTTTATTATTATTTTTACATAGGGATATTGAGGCATAATAGCTTCTGTTTGTAGCTTAACTGCACAGTCGTAAATGAACATCATCAATTCTTATACAGAGTAAAAGCAGAGTAACCAACCTGCCTTCCATTATTATAAATTATAACCCATTAAAATACAGGGTTTTTTTCTAAATGAAGGGGGTTTGTTAATAAGCCAGAATTCTCTGTTCATTAAAACCCAGCGTTCGCTCTGTTGGCGGGAGGACGGGGTAATTGCTGGCTTTAGCTCTCCTCACCTGGAACGTGACGGGATAACTTTCTCACGGTGCTTAATATTCAGTGAACCTGCGAACTCGAAGCGGAGGATATCGATCAGCAGATGTGATGTCTTCTCTGCCTCTCTAACAGGCATCTGCAGAGTCATCCGTGTGGGAGTTGTGATGCCTCTTCAGCACTTCAGGCCGCCAGAGAAAAGATAAAAGGTACATGAAGAAAACTGTGAAAACACAAGAGCAAAGTTCTCAAACGGTTGACACCCTTTCAGGATTCTCCTCTCAAGCTGCGAAAAGAATAATTTTGTTATTGATCACCATTCGAGCTGGTTTTCAGCAGTGATCTGATAAGCTTCAGGACTGCGGAGAGAACCATATCGACTTTATTCCGAAACATGCCTTTCAGACTAATATTCAAACCTCAAAGAAACTTTTTGCTGACTTTCATGTTTATCAACGGCTAATTATCCTCACGTGGGAAAGCCGAAATGATGCAACTTCCCGGGGCTCGTGAAATAGACAGCCTAGCAAAAGAAAAAGAAGTACTAACCCCACACAGCATGCAGTGTTTCATGAGACGTCCACACGCTATGACACACACAGAGATACTGGACAGGAGCCAGGTTTTATAGAAACACACACAAATGCAATTGCGTGTCAATGCTCGAGCACAGACAACAAGCTGTGAGGAGAAAAACAACCCTCCGTTTGTGATAACAGCTCTTTCACTGTCAGCACAAACAATCTGCAGGCCTTACTCCCCATAACCAGAACGACTGTTTACATTTGCCATATTCATAGAGAAACAAAAAGCTCCCAGAACATGGAGTGCAAAAACAAATCCACAGTCGAGTTAAAATAAATCATCCCCCTGTAATGGGAAAGAAAATCCTTCTAAAAGAGCAAAACTGCTTCTTAAGCGTCAGCAAACACGACTGCAGCCCGACTGCACATCACTCAGACTAAACACGTGTGTCAGGAGCAGGATTCAGGTGCTGTGGATGTGTGCTTTACTTTCACCTTAATCCTCTCATCTCTCAGCAAACTCATCCTTGTGCTCAGGTTGCAGACATTTAGCAAATTTGGCTAATGAGGGCGGGATCACTTGTAGTTGAGGTGAAAGTCATGAAGCCCTCCAAAGCTGACTCCAGGCTGTTTATAATTACAATACAAATGAGCACGAGGGTCAACAGTTTAATACATTTTTGTCCTAAACAACACGTAAAGGTCAAAAAGTAGTGAATCTTATTTTTATAATTGGTCTTGAATTAGGCTTAATTTATGGAAATGTTCTACACTATTGAATAATGTTTACTTTTAGGGCAAAACCCAACTGAATTCATTTAAATGTAGCGGCCCATTAAAGTTCTGTCAGTGTCAACCTTCAGAAAACTCCTGTGCACAATTGATTTAGACGGTTGGCTGGAATCCAAAATGGTACTTGAGTTGGAATAAGATGTCTGTTTTTTTTTTAGCTTATGTCACGATATTATAATATAAAAGCAGCAGCAATAGGTCATTGCGTTTTCTCTGCTTCAGCTGCAGTTGCATCCTGCAGCTTTAGGTACCAGTTCAGTGTTCTGCAGTGTGTTTGGTTTTGTCTACAACAGGGTTTATCCAGAAAAAAATCGAGTGCAATAGAAGGGGACAATCTTACAGAATCACAGACTTCAGGGTGCTTGTCCTCTAAATGCATTCTTTATCCAAACAGAGTTAGAAAGTTGTGTTGTGGATGGTACAGGGATCCAGCCAGCTCAAAACGATCAGAGGGGCTCACAGTTGAGAACATTTCTCAGCAATAGATGTCGCTTTCTCAGGCCAAGCTGCTGCCCAAAGACTTTGAGGTCGAGCAGCTCAAACGAGCCTTAAAGACTTGTGTTTTTAATGACAGAGTGTGCTCCGTCATTGAAAGGACTGATTAAAAACCCTCTGTGTCATGGTTCGGGCAGCTAGAGCATATGGCCGAAGGGCTTAAGCACAGAGAGAAGACATCTGCAGTGCAGTTTCAAATCAGCGAGACAGAAGCGACGAAATGAAATCACAGAGATTAAAGTGAAATCTGCCTCATTGCTCTTCCAGTGACGTGCCTCATTTGTGAATATCAGCAGTTTGAGTTTTTAATTGTGGTACAGTGTAACACAGTTTTTAATGGATAGGTTCGTAGTTTTTCATGTCTGTCTTAAAACATCCACCAAGTGCCCATGTGAACATTGAAGCAGGTTTTTGCTCGTTGTAATCATTTTTCCTGTTCAGTCCAGCCATTAAAAGCTCTCTTTCTAACATGTTTTCATCATATTTCAAAGTCTTTTTTCTGTGTGTAGTTAAAATTTTATCTGAAGCTATATGTGAGACATGAGCAGCCTGGGGAAGCTAAATATAAGTAGCCTCACTGCAACCAGTATGAACAAGAAAAACAATCAAAGCAGGCAACATCTTAATTTGACTTCACGTCACTTAAATTATTTGTTGATGAGCCAACACATTCCATATAAAAATCTTAAGGTTTCTCAGACATGTTTTTAGAATATGTAAAAATACTCTGCTACATCTCATGACATGTAAAAAAAAAACCAAAAAAACAATTAAAAACACTGAAAACAGGCTGGAAGCACATTTACTCTACTCAGTCTCATAAGAAATTCCGGATCAATCACTCACAGGTTTCATACTCTGCCCACCAACGCTGCATGTGTTAGTTTGACCAGGGAAAGAGCTGTGAGCATCAAAGTGGCCAACAGTTACGTTAATGGAAACATGGAGCCATAAATGTTTGAACTCCACTTTATTTTTGTATTACACTGCGCTGTAATAACTTCAGAGATCAGAGTGCAACCAAGCCACTGTAGGAAATACAGTATAAATATCTACTTGTAAGCATTAAAGCTTCACAAATAATGTAAATTTATTCCTTTGGTGGTAACCTGCAAAGCCCATCCTCATCCCTCTGC